>OW121851.1:133303623-133903623 GCA_933228895.1 Platycnemis pennipes
TGAAGTTAAAATCTTATGGGTTAGACAGTAACATTATATCATGGATTAATGATTTTCTGCATGATCGGGTTCAAAGGGTTGTTTTGGACGGTGTTTCCTCACCGGCAATTAAAGTCACTTCGGGTGTCCCACAAGGTAGTGTGATAGGTCCACTCCTATTCCTTTTGTATATTAATGATATCCAAAAGGTGGTAAAAAGTAAGCTTCGTCTATTTGCCGATGACGCAGTAGTGTACAGGGAAATTCTATGCCCGAACGATAAAGAATATTTAAATATTGACCTACAAGCAATTGAAACTTGGTGTGATACATGGCAGTTAGAATTAAACTTTAAGAAATGTCTTGTAATGAATTTTTGGAAAAAGAATAGCTCTCCTCCTACCACTTACAAAATAAGTAATAATGAATTAACTAACGTGGAATCCATTAAATATCTTGGAATAAGACTGACAAATGATCTTTCCTGGGGTAAACACATTCGTGAAATAATTGGTCAAGCGAATCGTAAACTGGGTTTCATTAAAAGAGTATTGGGTAAATGTGACGATCATGTACGAGAAATCAGCTACTTTTCCCTTGTTAGACCTCATTTGGAATATGCTGCCAGTGTATGGGATCCCTACGAAATCGGTCTAAGTAATGAACTTGAACGTGTGCAGCGAAGATCGGCAAGATTTGTAAAGGGACGATACGATAATTATATTAGCGTAACCAGTCTATTAAATGAATTGAAATGGGAATCATTGTCAGATCGCAGGTTGAAATTTAGACTTAATCTCTTCCACAAATTCCAAGGCAATATTTTCAGTGATGATGTTAAAAATATTTTACGAACCCCAACTTACTATGGCAGACTGGACCATAATCATAAAGTTAGAGAAATTGATTGCCGAACTGACCGATTCAAAATGTCCTTTTTCCCTCGCACAATAAGAGATACGAATAACGGTAAATATGTCCTATCGGAGAGTAGCAATGAATAGCATTGGTAGCTGCATGTTGGTATGAGTACTTAAAGCTAACCCTACTAACAGAATGTTTTTGCATGTTTTCTTTGCAATTTCTATCTTTTTTAAATAGTGTAGTTCAGACTACTATATTAATACTATTCCTTTTTTATGCATGATATGTAGTGCATGTTTGGTGAGAAATCACCCCCTGCCACACACCCTTGTGGTGGCTTGCAGGGTATTATGTAGATGTAGATGTAGATGTTTACTTTGTGAGTGTCCCCTTTTTTCGTGTATCTATGTTTTTCGTTAAGTGTCCTCTTGTGTGAGCTATTGTATATTTACATATACAAGTATATGTAAATATATACATCTTCTATGCATTAACGATTTGGGTACCGTAGTTAGTAGTAACTAAGCTTAGACTATTTGCAGACGATGCGGTAGCGTATAGGGGTATATCAAAAGAAGAAGACAAGAAATCGCTTAGCAAAGATTTAGATGCAATTCAAGAGTGGTGCGACAAATGGCAGTTAGAGCTTAACCTTAAAAAGTGTGTAGCTATCAATTTTTGGAGGAGGAATAATTCGATAGAGCGTACCTATAAAATTAGTAAGACGAAGATCGAAAACGTAGAAACCATAAGGTATTTAGGTGTAACAATCACTAAGGTTTTATCGTGGGGAAGACACATAAGGGAAATATGCGGCCGAGCGAAGAGAAAGTTAGGATTTATAAAAAGAGTACTTGGGAAATGTGATGAGAAGACAAAAGAGCGATGTTACTTTTCACTAGTTAGGCCCCACCTTGAGTATGCAGCCAGTGTATGGGATCCTAATGAATTAGGTTTGATCAGAGAACTAGACAGTGTGCAGCGTAGAGCAGCTAGGTTCGTTAAAAGATGTTACGATAGGTTGAGTAGCGTTTCAGAATTAATACAAGAATTAGGGTGGGAATCATTATCAGAGCGTAGGTTAAAGTACAGATTTAATCTATTAGAGAAATTTCAATCGGATAGCTTTACTGAAGATGTTAGGCACATATTAAAAAACCAGCGTATTATGCTAGATTCGACCAGATAAATAAGATTAGAGAGATAGATTGTCGTACCGATAGATTCAAAATGGCATTTTTCCCCCGTACTATAAGAGAACAGAATAGGCAGTATAGGAAAGGGATAGATAGGGGAAATACTTTAGAGTATTCTGTAGTGCATGACGCATGTATTAACCCCTCAAATACTATAGATACTAACAATCTAGTTGCATGAGACACTTTAGTTGCTTGTTTGCTTGTTACCAGTGCAGGCTTGGTGATCTTCACCCCCTGCCACACACCCTCGCGGTGGCTTGCAGGGTATCGTGTAGATGTAGATATTTGAAAATTTAATAAAATTAGAGAAATAGGTTGCCGAAATGAAAGTTTCTAAATGTCCTTCTGTCCTCATACAATTAGAGATACGAATAGTGGTAAATAAATCCAATACGAGTGCACCGATATGCATGGATAGCATATGTAGTTGCAAGTTAGTATAAGGACTTTAAGCTAACCCAATAAACAACATGTATGCTGCTTTGCTATTTTTATTTTAAATTGTGAAGTTTACACTAGAATATAATAACTAATCCTTTTTATGTAAGATATGCAATGTACGTTTGGTGTGGATGTAGTGTAAATGTAGTTGTAGATGTACATTTGGATAGGGTCACAATGACTAAGGAGGAACTTACTTGGGAGGTTACGTTCAGCATTTCTTGGAGTGGGTGGAAGGCAATGGGAGTGGAATTTGTGAACCTATTTCTTTACCGTGTCAATATTCACAATTTTACCAGCAGTTACAATTTCAAGTAGTTTAAGGAATTACAATTTAGAACCTTTCGCTTCGATGTGCAACACTTGTGTAATAAAATCACTCACATGATCTTTTTCTATTGGACATTTTGCGAAGGTGGAAGAAACGCGTGCGTTCACCCAGCTTTTTAAATTTTTACTGCTCTTCGTCGGAAATTCAGTGTGAAAAGGAAAACTCCGCTTCTCCATTGCCATTTATAAGAAACGCATTAAGAAAAAATTCAACCCCCATGAAGTTTGAAAAATTGCCAAATGATTCGCTTATAAAGGAAAATCAATTTGCTCCTAGACGGCGAAATAAATGTACATACGTCCTATAATGCCATTCAGCAACCATTCCATCGATATGTTTTGTTGAACACTGGTTTTAAGGAGTGGCATATTGTTTCACATCATTGTACCTAATTAATTGGTACAAATAGTTTCGAATCCAATATAACAACGCAAGATTGTGTCAGATTTATCATTTAAACCCTACCAAGACTATCCAATGCGTTGATGGGAGGATTTATCTCTCGAAATAATTCATGAGCGCTCGTTCCTGTGTCCCGCGTCGATAATACACGACACGGGTTCAAGATGAGGAAACAGGGAGGGGGCGCATCGAAAACTCCTCGATTCCGCCTCGCTAGTCCAGAGAAAGACAAACACATTCCTTGGACAGTGACAAGGATCCACTTTCGCCAGCCTTCCCCTCTCCAGCTCACACTTTCGAAATCCGAGCGGGGAATCCCGCTCTCCGCGTCCCCACAGTCATTTGAAGTATTTCAGACTGGATACGAGACCAGGGGACCCAATCAGGACAGATATTGCGCGATGATAGTCAAAGTTTACGTAAGGACGACTCTTGAACGTGGAACCTTAGGTTATAATCGTCAAACAGGATAACTCACCCGAACTGACAATGGCAAAGGATAAAGACTTTGTTGTTATCAATAGGCTAACATAATTATCTCACTAAGTTTGGCAGTTCAATGTCAAATATTTATGTTGGTCTATTTATTACGGGTAGAGTAATAGGCCCGCTTCTATTTCAATTACACTTTAACGATTTGGGTACCGTAGTGGATAGAAAGCTCATACTTTTTCAGACGAAGCGGTAGTGTACAGGGGTACCTCTAATTCTACATAATACCCTGCAAGTCACCATAAAGGTGTGTAGCGGGGATGGGGGGGTGAATATTAGTTCATTATTGAATACATTTATGTACGAAACGTTGTTATATTGGATTCGAAACTATTATTGAATAGGATTTATAAAAAGAGTACTTGGGAAATGTGATGAGAAGACAAAAGAGCGATGCTACTTTTCACTAGTTAGGCCCCACCTTGAGTATGCAGCCAGTGTATGGGATCCTAATGAATTAGGTTTGATGAGAGAACTAGACAGTGTGCAGCGTAGAGCAGCTAGGTTCGTCAAAAGGTGTTACGATAGGTTGAGTAGTGTATCAGAATTAATACAAGAATTAGGGTGGGAATCATTATCAGAGCGTAGGTTAAAGTCCAGATTAAATCTATTGGAGAAATTTCAATCGGATAGCTTTACTGAAGATGTTAGGCACATATTAAAAACACCAGCGTATTATGCTAGATTCGACCAGATAAATAAGATTAGAGAGATAGATTGTCGTACAGATAGATTCAAAATGGCATTTTTCCCCCCTACTATAAGAGAACAGAATAGGCAGCATAGGAAAGGGATAGGTAGGGGAAATATTTTATAGTATTCTGTAGTGCATGATGCATGTATTAACCCCTCAAATACTATAGATACTAACAATCTAGTTGCATGAGACCCTTTAGTTGCTTGCTTGCATGTTAGTAGTGTATGCTTGGTGATCTTCACCCCCTGCCACACACCCTCGCGGTGGCTTGCAGGGTATCGTGTAGATGTAGATGTAGATGTAGAATATTCACCAAACATGCATGAATTTGCACCAAACAACACCAAACACCAAATATTTCACTATTTATCAAGCATAAAAAAGGATTAGTATTTATATACTGTTCTAAACTTCACTATTCAAAATAGCAAAGCAAACATGCTGTTAGTTGGGTTAGCTTTAAGTCCTTATACCAACATGCAGCTACCAATGTTATCCATTGCTACACTCGTACTGGATATATTTACGGTTATTCATATCCCTAATAGTACGAGGAAAAAGGACATTTTGAATCTGTCAGTTCGGCAATCAATTTCTCTAATTTAGTAATTATGGTCCAGTCTACCGAAGTAGGTTGGGGTTCGCAAAATATTTTTAACATCATCACTGAAAACTTGGTCTTGGAATTTGTTTAAGAGATCAAGTCTAAATTACAGCCTGCGATCTGACAATGATTCCCAATTTAATTCATTTAATTGACGGTACGACAATAAGGTTATCGTACCGTCCTTTACAAATATTGCCGATCTTCGCTGCACACGTTCAAGTTCATTATTTAGACCGATTTCGTAGGGATCCCATACTCTGGCCCTGGGTATATCAAAAGAAGAAAGTAGGGAATTGCTTAGCAAGGATTCAGATGCAATTCAAGACTGGAGCGACAAATGGCAGTTAGAAATTAACCGCGCAGCACTCTGCAAGGTACCGCGAGGATCTGTGGCACGGGGAAGATCAACAGACATGCAGGTGGTGCTTGTTTGGTGACCCCCTGCCACACACCCTTGCAGTATGTTGCTTGGGTGTAGATCGGTGTTTTCAACTCTGCAACCCCGCTTGTAGTGACTTCAAACGGAAAGGAAAGGTACAAGGATGAGAATGGAAGGAAAAGGAGAAAGCGTTGAGAGAAACCCGGCATCGGCATTAGCCTGCTCTTCGCCAAAGGCGCCAAGGGAACCACGGCTCAACGTCCCATCCGACGGACGGAGTACTGGACTCGAAGTGCTCTCCACAAGACACTCAAGTTGGGGTCGGCTTAATTATAAATATCTTCCACTCCCGGGATTCAAACCCGGGCACTTCCGGTGAGAAGGCCAGTACTCTAACCACTACGTTCTCGGTGAGTCGGTGAGAAGGCCAGTACTCTAACCACTACATTCTCGGTGTATCCGATTTTGTTGACAAGTGATACGTCAATATATCTCACATGAAACTCAAAAAGAAATAAGTTTTAAACTTGCCCATCTCTGGGGAGGGTAAAATATATTACGGGAGTTCTCCTTATTCTATCATGACATAAAAAATACTATGGTATTATACGACCTTCTTAACTTCGGATCCTCCCGGAATACTCGACCTTCTAGGTCTATTGGTGATGCCTTAATTTCTCTAACTCCACAAACTAAAGTCTTTGAAAATTATTTTCTTATATCTGGCTCTGAACTATATAATGAATTCTTTACCAGATGATCTAAAAAACACGAAGAGTTTATTATCTTTCAAAAATAAATGTTTTAAATACCTCCTAAATGTTCAAAATGAGTAATATTTTAGATCATAGTCATAGGTTGTATAAATTTATGGGCGATACCTCATTATTTACTGTCACCTATGATAAATTGCTGTTTGAAACTTATTTTGAATGTAATTTAGCTTCAGTTGTTGTATTTTTATATTGTATATTTATTTTATATCTCATTCCTGTTAAGTTTTATGCAATAAACCTCTTGCTATCTTTGATTTTTCTTATTCTTATGAACAAACTGCTCATTGATTTAGTAATAAACAGATCAGTAGCCTGTACCTCTTTTTTTCATGATTCAAGGGTGCAAATAAATTCATATGTATTATTACCGCCCTATGACGAACCACGATATAAGGCGTTCACCTCCATCTTAGGCGACTTAATCCTCACCAACATCCAGCCTGTGGGGGAGGAAGTGCACAAGCAGAGGGCCTGCAAGCGAGAAATCGCGGGATACAAGGACAACCAGCTCATTCATAAGTGCATATGTCAGGACGCCATCCAACACATCGTATCTATCGTATAACATTCGACACCACTTCGCGTGAGCTACTCATCGCCATGCTGGAGCTGATGAAAGTCCACCCAGAGGATGTATTAGTATTAGTATCATCTCTCTAATCTAGGTTGCTAATCAACAGACGAAACCTATCGTAGTACGGAGCCAAGCTATTCTATTGCTTACATCTACATCTATGCAATAACCTGAGAGCCACCACGAGGGTGTGTGGCAGAGGATGAAGATCACCAAACATGCACTATTGACATGCAACTAGGATATTTATTGGAGACATGCTAGATAATAGGGTCACATGCAGCTAGATGGTTAATATCTACGAAATAAGAAAGGGATTATTGGTTGTTATTACATGCATCATGCACTACAGACTACTCGGACTATATTTCACCGACCTATCCTTTTGCTACGCTGCTTATTGTTCTCTCTTATGGTAAGCGGGAAAAATGACATTTCAAATCTATCGGCACGACAATCTATCTCTCTAGTCTTGTTAATCTGATCAAACCTAGCATAATACGCAGGGGTTCTTAATATATATCTAACGCCATCTGTGAACAAATCGGTTTCGAATTTACTTAAAAGGTTTAACCTAAATTTTAACCTGACAAGGGAAAAATAGGTTCTTTCTCGTACTCTCTCATCGCATTTTCCTAGAACCCTTTTTACCAATCCTAATCTACGGTTTTCTAGTTATTTCCCTGACGTGTTTCCTCCATGACAAGTCTTCAGTGATCTTGACGCCTAAGTATTTAATAGATTCTACGTTAGATGTTTCCTTTTCTTTGATGCAATAATTATTCCGGGGAGAGCCAATTTTTTTCCGAAAGTTCATTATGGCGCATTTCTTCAAATTTAATTATAGCTGCCAACTATCACACCTAAATCGCATCTAAATCCTTCTAGACTAAAGACTGCCTGTCCTCTCCATTTCTAATCTCCTTAACACTACTGCATTATCTGCAAAAAACGGAGCTTGCTATTTTTAACTACTGTATTCAAATCATTTACGTAGAGAAGAAATAAAATTGGGCCTATCACGCTTCCCTGGGGAAAATCTGATATAACTTTTACTTCGCCTGAGCTGATACCATCTAATACACCACCCTTTAAAGGCGTTCGTGTAAGAAGTCTCCTATCCAGCCTACTATATTACTGTCTATCCCGTATGATGCTAACTTCGCGAGTAGTTTACAGTGGGGAACCTTATCGAACGCTCGAAGTGAACGTCATAAACTGGACTGGTTGCGACTCAGCATAAAAGCCTGTGAGCGGTTGAAGTACGGTGCGCTAGTGACAGCCGCCTCTCGCCAATATTCGCTGCGCTCGGTCCCATTCATTTGTCAAGTCTACCACGCATTTTTTCAGAATCAGGCTGAGCATTTTAAATGAGGTCGAACGAGGCGTAAGGAATGTAACTCTTTTTATCTTATCATCACATTTACTTTGTATACTTTTTGGTGGACCTTTATTGAGGTTTTGGTTGTCCATGGATGTTTTACACTCGAGGGGTCTTTAGTAAGTGTCACACCAAGGTATTTTTATATATTTCTTTCGTATCACTTCCTATTCCCCACATCATTTGGCGACAGTGACTGTTCATCTTCGAGGGAGTTCTAGTGACGGGCTCAGCAAAGGTCTGCGTGCATGAATATTTCATGGGCTCCCTTGGAGTCGATGGGCCTCGGAGACGATGTACATCCGCACGCACCACCCGGCGAGTGGTGCGTGCGAGAGTGCAAGGCCCGAGCACCACTTTCGCTGCGGCGTATTCACTCTGGGCTTAATGCCAATACAGGACGGTTTAAAATATTACTTTTGCATAATTGCGCGAATGGAGCCATTTTTCATTGAATCTACCGTATAACGACAATTTTATGTTACTTTATGGGAAACTAAGAGCCGGTCATGACGGGCTTACATTTGCCCGAGACTACAAGGATAATATACCACTCAGCACGATACTGGACCAAGGTTGTTTTTTTCCTTTTCAATATGAGAAAACAAAATGAAAACAGCATGTGTTTGTAGGGTGGCTACATGGATCAACATCTACATTATACGTAGGTAAGCCACCGTAAGGCGTCTGCGTCCGGTGCGCCTACGTATATCCTTATTGCGTTGTTACTTTTACTTTTAACGGAACACCAAATACTTTCTATTGCACCCGGAAATAGGTTCTCTTCTATTGACGCACGGATCCTTCACAGCTATAAATACCCCTCCTCCGTTGCTGCTGACTCTATCTTTCTATTACCTTTAACCCACCTAACAGCATGTTTTTGAATGTTTGCTTTGCCATTTTGATCTTTTTTTTAAATAGTGAAGTTTAGCAAGTATATATTATATACTATACGTTATAATACGTTATACTTTTTTATGCATATGTAGTGCATGTTTGGTGAGAATTTACCCCCTGCCACACACCTTAATGGTGGACTGCAGGGTATAATGTAGATGTACCTAACATGTTTCCATTTAGTAGCTTGTTTGCATGTCGATAGTGCATGTTTGGTGATCTTCACCCCCTGCCAAACACCCTCGCGGTGGCTTGCAGGGTATTACATAGATGTAGATGGGTATGAGGTAGGAGGTGAACCATCACCAGACAGAGATAACTAAATTTACTCTTACTATCATGCAGGAATACAAAAACACTAGTCCGTTTTAGCACTGCTTACATGCAGCTGAGAGATGTAAGGCAGCTGCTTTGTGGAAAATGGTAGACATTCATTTATGAGGCACGGAATGTTAACTATAAATGACACTGAATGGGCGAATACATAGCAAACTAGTATTAATAAATTTTTTTTGTGTATAGGAATGTGTGAATGATTGTCTTATGGTTTTATAAGACGGATTAGTTTAGAATATTTGTGTTCCATATATTCTTAGAAATTATTAGCCTGTTGCAAATCACAAAATATTAATACCTCGTCATATTTAACCTTAACTATTGGCCGCAGTAACTTCAACTACTCATTTCCAATCCCTTTACGAGGAGGAAGGCAGATATTTCAGCGGCTTACAATTAGATTACTCAAGAATTTTTCAGCGTATCTTGCACTTTTATTTCGTCTAGTGATACTCCTTCCATAGCCTTCTCAATCGGTTTATTTCATAATTATTTTCGCTTGATTTGGAGGCAATTTTGATTTGGCCCCTCCAGCATTTAATTCTTCGAGCTAGAGCAGACCTCGCATTTCTTTTGCCCTCGATTAGGTTCGTCATATATATGTAATGATGACTCTTGATTAGTCGTTGGGCCAAGAGGCCATTAACGTGGCTCCCTTATTGAGTCATCACTGGGACGTAGATGGCGGTTATTCATAAAAAAAAAACCAATTATAATACTAATTAAGTGCCATCGAGGCTGTTAGCTTCGGATTCCAGCGGTGGCCGCAGCGTCTGACAATAAGCTCAAATGCGTTTCCTCCATGACAGCGTCAGGTGAACAACAGACTAATCATTTTACATTAATTCTCCTCACCTTGGGTCGGTGTAATGGGTGATTATCTTGAAGACACGTGGCTCAGTACCCATATAAGGAGCGCTGGAAAATTCATTTTCAATGAAGGAATAATTTTTGCCCGCTTGTGCGTCCAGATAAGTTGACAGAAACCTTCACGAGTGGCGAATTCTACGAATGGTCAGAAGTTCCCTCGTTTCTATTTCTCCTCTATAAAAAGCTTTTAAAGAAACAAATAATTTCAAGGAAATTTTCGGTGATGGTGATTGACGGAAGTGAAAATACGAACATCATCTTCACTACAGTAGAATTTTTTTATGCTTGGCAGGAGTTATATTATATCGGTGCTGGAGCTCCTCTTCTAGAAAAGTTTATGCTTTTTTATGAAAAAATGTATTACTTAAAGTCAGCATATAACAGGGTTTAAAGTCATGGTGTCTACTAATATATGAAAAAGAAATTCAAGACTTTTTCAAGACTTTTCAAGACAAAAATTTTTTAATTCCAGACCAAAAAGGCTAACTTCTTAATGTGTCATCGTGACGGTCAATAGTTCAATGCCCAGTCCTGTCTAATTTTTCTCTTGGAATTGGCCATCTTATTATATCCACATTATTAAAATCACAAGCACAGCACCTTATCTACTTCATTCATGATTAAACTCCTACTAGAAATTAAAATGCCGTATACTCGAAATGGACTGTAGCGTGACATTCACGGCTGTTTTTGAGGAATGCACAGCGACACACTGCACAGCGGTGCAGGATCCATAATAATTGGTATTTTGGATTAAAAAATGTTCAATTTTTATGAAATTTGGTCTATATAGGTTTTCGAGGTCGCTAAATATGAATCCAGATTCAAAACCTTTGTATACTAATTTTTTCCCAAAATGTTTTGCAATTTTTTGCTTAAATTAACTCTTATTTAAAACATTACGATAAATGTGAACAAATATAAGTTTTCTAAATCGCTGAATGCTAATTTGATGTTCATATTTTCGGTAATCACTTATTTCACAAAAGTATTTGCAATATTTTTATTACTTGAATTTACATAAACTCAAAATTCTCGTTTCATTAAAAATTGTAGCACAAAGGTTTTCGCAATCCTTGAACACGAATTCGATGTTAATATTTTCACAAATTCATTATTTTGAAAAAATATAATAGTGGATTTTCCAAAGAAATTATTTTTGAACAAGAAATTATGTAAAAAAAATAATTTTGCAAATTATATTTGCAATATATTAATAAACAGTTAACCCTCCAGCGGGCGCGCTGTGGCACAAAGTGCAACATTGTGCCGTTTCGTTCTCACGTTATTAATATTGGAAGGTCAGTGAACCAAACGCACCAATTATTCCTTCTTTGTATCATTATGAAGATTTCTGTTTGTAATTCAAGCGCAAGGCTTCTCGTATTTCGTAATAAAACGAATAAGTAGCTGAACTGGTCGTCTTTGTTGCACTCTGTGCAACGCGCGCCTGGTGATGAAATTCGATTCCATAGTGGCACTTATTGATCAACATTGTTTATTTCTGTACGATGTAGTGTGAGGTGAGTAGGTAGGAACACATGAGTTTTCACCATTCCTTCTCTGAATCAGGTTGAGCTAACAGCTAAACGTATGGTGAGTAGAAGCAGCTGTGTGTGGAGAGAAAAACTTTTGGAAATTGACCTGTGGCATTCTTTCCAACGCGAGCCCTATGATGTATATTTTTAGGAATAATTTCCATTGCATATTTTGTTGTCCTTTTTATGGGTTTACTATGATCTAGAAAAATTCAGAAGCTAATCTTCATACTGCTTAGGGCACGAAGATCATTACCGACGAAGACTATCTGAGGGTACTACAACAGCTGTCAGACGAGGAACAGGAAGTTGAGGAAAGTGATGATACGGATGTGGAGGAAAATATTTCCCTTGGTGATCACGGCAGAGACTGATGAAACTACGTCTATTGGTGACATGGAAGAACCTACTATTGCTGAAGATTGTGATGGTGAGAACAATTATTTTTTTGGAAAAGTTGATAAATCTTGCAAGTGGAAAAAAACTTCTTTTTCCGGTGCTACAAAGATAACGCGCAAAAACATTATAAAATCACTCCCAGTGAAAAAACTCTGGGCAAGAAATACACCTGATAAGGCTGCGGCTTTCCTAAAATGTATAGATATAGACATGATTGATGAAATTGTGATGCAAACAAACAAGTACATTCAAACTAAAATTGCTGATGTCCACTATTCAAGGGATAGGGATTGTACCGAAACAACAAGAACAGAATTTTTGGCTGTACTGGGTATACTTTTTCTAATTGGCATAAAAAAGGTCATCATGCAAATGCTTTAGAATTATGGAGTGCAGATGGATCAGGAATGCAAATTCTAAGGGCAGCTATGAGTTACAAGCGATTTTTGTTTATTCTGCGATCAATAAGATTTGACGATAGGACGTGTAGGGATTTCCGAAAACAAACAGATAAATTAGCTGCAATCCGAACAATAATGGACTCTTTCATAGGTAATTGTCAAAAAACATATGAGTGAATTTGTGACAATTGACGAAATGTTGCAACCATTTGCACGAAATGTTGCAGTTTCATTCAATATATACCGAGCATACCCGCGAAATACGGGATAAAGTTATATGCTATGTGTGATGCCAAAACATTCTTCACCAATATTCTCGAAGTGTATTGCGGGAAGCAGATGAATGGTCCATATTTAGTTTCAAACTCACCAGTAGACGTTGTCAAGAGGCTTATAAGATCAATAGAGGCATCTAATCGTAATCTAACAACAGATAACTGGTATACTAGTTATCCTCTTGCCAAGCACCTCCTTACAAAAAACATTACAACCATTGGCACGCTGAAAAAAAATAAAAGAGAGATTCCGCCTGAATTTTTGCCAAACAAGACGCGCGCTGTAGGGTCATCTCTCTACGGGTTTCAGAAAGACATTACACTCCTTTCATATGTTACGAAGAACAAGGGGGTGTTTTTGCTTTCAAAAATGCACGATGAGGGGATTACAGATGAAGGTTCAAATAAACCATGTATTGTATTAGATTATAATGCAACGAAAACAGGTGTCGACACAGTTGACCAAATGTGTAGTTTGTATTCTGTGTCCAGAATTACGAAAAGGTGGCCATTAGTTTTATTTTATAGATTTTTGGACATCGCAGGAATCAATGCTCACATATTATACAGGGCAAACCATCCTACGGATAAACATTGATGGAGAACATTCCTGAAAACCTGAAAAATCTGTATTGTATGTCTAAACTATGTAAAGTTCTATTAATAAAATAAGGAAAGGAATGTACGCTTCTTAATTTGAGTTTTTGTTATTAATATCAGCGGAAAACCAAGTGTTGCACTGAGTGCCACGCGCGCCCGCTAGTGTCAGAGAATAGGGCGCGCCTGCTGGAGGGTTAAATAGCACTCGCCTTCAGTTACAAGATTCATTTTTCAGGACAAGAATCGGGGCAATACACGTCATATCTGAGAGAATTGAAGGTGAAGCTGTGCACTGCTCCTTTTAAATGATGCACTTGTTAAGAGTGCAACATTTTATCTTATCTACTAGAGGAGTAGCAACAGCGATATATCCTTACTTAAGATGGTTTTGAATTTGTCAATCGGTGCATCCAACGTATATGCAAAAAAACCCTAGATAGAAAGTTTTTCTAGACTCTTAAATACCAAGTATTAGGGATCCTGCACCACTGTGCGTCGTACGCGGCGATCGGGTTCTCGCCGTCCCGTGTGAAAGGAGCCTTTGAATGAAATGATGTCCGTCGCCAGTTCAACCAAAGGCACCTCTTGAGCACACACCAACTCGAAGACTGACGAACCAGCTCAACTCCAGCTGGCGAACGCCGAATTCTCCAGTAAAAATGAACGATTTTGTTGCAAACTCGCACATGCCGACATATGAACCAGACTTTCCGGCGGCTTTCGAGCCAGCGAGCTCGTCATCAGATGAATAACAAAGACATTCCACCGCACTAGCTGGCAAATGGCGAGTTCTCCAGTGTATCATCCAGGAACCAACGACATATTCGTCGGCGGCGGCACGTATGGCGTCGTCGGCGACAACGTAATATGATGAGTTTTCTCGGGTCTTCCTCCAGGTCAAAGGCTCCATCTCTGCCTACGTTTCGGAAAACGACTCGTTTTCCATCTTCAGGGCTGTGAGCCAGGGACATCTTCACAGCCCTGAAGAAGGAAAACGAGTCGTTTTCGGAAACGTCGGCAGGGATGGAGCCTTTGACCCAGTGGAAGACTGGGAAAGACAGTGGAAAACGTTCACACATCTAATCCCCCGGGAAAACACCAAAACGTAATATAATGTTTTTACTTTCCAGGGGCTGATCTCTGTTCTTTCACGAAGACGCTATGCTTGCGTATAGAAGCAACACAATTCAATGGGAAATGCTAATAACAAAATGACAAACGGTAAGCTTTACTGAATGGATGAGAGAAAGAAAATATTCCAATTCCACAGTAAAGTTAATTAATCCCACCCGATTATGATGATGCGCAGCATAGAAACTTAGGACGCGATGGTTTAAATATAATATTTCTAGTGGAATTTAATTGAGTTACACCCTCAGAGGCATGGCAAAACGCAAAAATGTCACAATCGCACTAGAGTACGATCTATGGATCGCCTGAATCTTTGGGAGAGTTTTAATAATCACGGTCAAGGTCATTCTTCCGAAATATCATTCATGGGCAGGAGGGAAGTATACGATCTTCAACCGACCAAGCCGATTTGTCACGCGGCGGCATGCAGGAAAAGATGCCCATGTCTAGTGCAATCGAACGTCGAAAGTCACGAACTTACAAATACTGAACAGAGGTTTAAAATAACACCTCTTTGATAATGACAAATAAAGAAAAAGGGAAACAATATCTCATTTCGTTATGCTATGTCTGCCGTTCCAATTTTTATCCTGACGATTTGCCATCAACCATTTTTCCCGATTTTTTATCATTTTTCAGCGAATTCCCGACCTTTTCCAGATTTTTTCCCGACGTTAATAAATTCCCGACTTTTTCCCGGATTCCCGACTTTTCCCGACTAGTAGACACCCTGAAAGTACATTGAAAACCTTGAATATTTCTGGAGTGAATGAGCAGTGCTCATTCTCAATGAGAACGCAATGTAAGTTATACCTAGATGGAAGAAAAGTGTTATGCATGTGAGAGTGGCGGGTACTTGCAGCACCCGGTTCAACGTGAAGCTTGTCGTAAAACTAGGGCGCATAATATTCCCCGTAGCTGATCAATGTATAGAAGCAAGAAACAAATCATTTGAGCATGTTCCCGGAGCGGAGCCCATGGTAACATGAGTCAGGTGCAAAAAGATGGTTAGTATTTACATAGTAATGAAGGGATTACTGGTTAGAAAGGTATTTCTCTACATGCATTTATCTGTATTTTCATAGTATGCATGTATTAGTGATGATAAAACGTACATCACGCACTGTAGACTAACAATACTTCGCCAACCCATTGCTATGCTGCCCATTATGATAATCGGGAAAAACGAACTCTTAAATATATCTCTACGTAGTACCCTGCAAGCCGACAAGGTGTGTGGCAGTGGGTGAATTCACTCCAAAAATGCATTGTATATCAGGCTTGAAAATGATTGGAAATTATATTCTAGCATAAACTTAACACTTCCACAAAAATTAAAATATCAATGCAAGCATGCACACACATGCTTTAGTAATTATGGTCCAGTCTAACAAGTAGGTTTTTTCTATAAAAGTACTGATCCTTTTTTATGCATGATAGTAGTGCATGTTTGGTGAGAGTTCACCCCCTGCCACACACCTTTATGGTGGCTTGCGGGGTATTATGTAGATGTAGGTTGGAGTTCGCTAAATATTTTCAACGTCATACGTGAATATATTATCTTGGTATTTATTTAAGAGATTAAGTCTAAATATCAACCTACGGTCCGATAATAATTCCCATTTTAGTTCATTAAATAGACTGGTTATGCTAATATAGTTATCATGCCCTCCCTCTTCAAATCTTGCCGATCTTCGCTGCGCACGCTCCATTTCATTATTTAGACCTATTTCGTAAGGATCCCATATACTTCCAGCGTATTCAAAATGAGGTCTAACAAGAGAAAAGTAGCTAATTTGTCATACATGATCTTCACATTTGCCCACAATCCATCTGTCTAATCTAGTGATCAAACCAAATAGTGAAATACTGTTGTTTTGATGGTCGCGAGCGAAGAGGATGGTGTAAGTGACAATGGCGTCGCTACAGAATCGTGATACTCTTTGGGCTCGTGTTGGTCCTTGGAGGTCCTTTTCCACTTTGGAAACCACCACGGGGAAGCACTGTCAACACACTTGCCCCCTCTGTACCCAGTTTGCCCCAGGGCGGAAGGAGATCGAGAACATGGGCTTGCTTTCGGCGTCGCATTCCGTCGGATTCAGGACACTTTTTAAACTATTGTGTAACGAGTTACTCTGAGTCGATTTCAGCTGCTTTATCACATGAAGATTTAATTAAAAATGGGGTCCGATATTTTGTCATCATCGGTCAACATACGCAGCCCTCCACACGATTCTCCTATTGGCTAATCTCTTCATATTGGCGTAAATATGAGTCGTGGCCGAGTGGTTAAGGTGTCTAACTTAAAATCAGATTCCCTCTGGGAGCGTAGGCTCGAATCCTACCATCTGCTTTTGCGAATCGTAAACTGGGATTCGTCAAAAGAGTACTGGGTAAATGTGACGATCATGTACGAGAAATCAGCTACTTTTCCCTTGTAAGACCTCATTTGGAATATGTTGCCTGTGGGATCCCTACGAAATCGGTCTAAATAACGAATTTGAACGTGTGCAGCGAAGATCGGCAGGATTTGTAAAGGAACGGTATGATGACCTTACTAGCGTAACCAGTCTATTAAATGAATTAAATTGGGAATCATTGCCAGATTGCAGGTTGAAATTTAGACTTAATCTCTTAAACAAATTCCAAGACCATATTTTCAGTGATGATGTTAAAAATATTTTGCGGACCCCAACTTACTATGGTAGACTGGACCATATTCATAAAATTAGAGAAATAGATTGCCGAACTGACAGATTCAAAATGTCCTTTTTTCCTCGTTCTATTAGGGATATGAATAACGGTAAATGTATTTAGTACGAGAGTAGCAATGGATAACATTGGTAGCTGCATGTTGGTATAAGGACTTATAGCTAACCCAACTAACGGCATGTTTTTGCATATATGTTTTGCTACTTTTATCTTTTTTTAAATAGCGTAGTTCTGAACAGTACCTATAAAAGTACTGATCCTTTTTTTTATGCATGATATGTAGTGCATGTTTGGTGAGAGTTCACCCCCTGCCACACACCTTTATGGTGGCTTGCAGGGTATTATGTAGATGTAGAAATCTTCTCTTTAAACCGTCACAACTTGTTACATAGGTAAGTATATTTTCGGATCAAGAATGGTCCCACGAGTGGCTAAAAATTTAAATGACTTTATATTAAAGGAAAAGGTGGATTTAAAAAATTACCTTTTAAAATCAACTATTTATATCTCGCAAATTAAACTTAAACTAGCATGATTTTAGGCAAAAATAGCGTGAAATTTAGTAATTTTTGCTGATTGAAGATTGTTGCTGCGGACTTGAGTGACTCCCGATTCTCCGTGACTGCTAATGACTGGTAAATGGTGCACGGAAAATCGGCTGTTTGGTTCTATCCGCATTCATTTCTCTACAGTGCGCGGCCAAAATTAATTAACTCCGTAAGAAAATAACACAATCTGTCAATAAAACGATCCTCGTTGTGCATAATAGCATTCTATGCCAAAAAGAATCCAGTAGAGCTGTCCCGGCCTCAATGGGGTCGTTTACCATATTTTTTATTGCCGAATCAAAGAGTTTGTAAAATAAAAAGACCCGTATTTTTGCGTTTTTCGATCCGTCAATTATTTATCGAGTTATAAGCGGCGAAAAACTGATGTTTTTATTCCTTTCTGAAAAGTGGTCGTGGTGCAACCTCTGACATATATCGACTTCGTCCAATCACAACTGAGCCCGCGAAGCTACTTTGCCTTATCGCAATGGGGGAGACCCTGCTGAGTCTGCCAATGGAAGCTGTTGCGACAGGATATGTGCGAGCAGACCTTCCGAGAATCCAACTCCACTTCCTTCCCTTCCCCTAAAAGCAGTCAAGGACGGGAGGAAAATGACGTCGATGTTATCACCGCAGCTTTTTCGGTGGGCGTCACCTTTTGCTTATTTTAATTTTTCATTTATGAGTGAATGGTTGTGGTTAGAAGATTAATTTTTTCACTAAAATTCTTTTTTCGTTTCCATCTAACGCTTTCGTGTACAAATTTGCGATTTCGGTTCCGAGTAAACCATTAAATGCTCGCAATTAAAGTTCCATTAAATGCTCGCAAGCCTCGGTTGGCGGCAAGAAGCCATTGGACTAGTCGGTACAGCCATAGTGAAAGTCACAATTGGAGGAAAATAACAAACTTTTACTTACCTTTGAGACTGCTGCCAATAAATTTACCGACTAAATAGATAGGCGATGTACAGAAAATCCGCAGCCGGGATAATACTCGCACGGATAATCGGGGGTTTTCTGTAGTTAGAATGCTATCGCGTATGAGAAGTATGATAAATGACGCGAGTTGTCTCTGATAATCCAATTGATGACCGTCGCAAGTCGCGAGCGACCATGAAGTCGCAACGTCCGAGACGAAGAAAGGAAACTTTATAAGAATACCTCCCAGCCCTTCCTTATTGCAGCTTAGAGCGCGCCGTTCCATCGTCATCCGTCTGTTCCCTCGAGTTTTGCGAAGAAGGGACCTCCGTCCACGCTGAGTAGACCACCGCGGAAGCATATCGTGCTCCAATGCTTGCGCATTCAGGCGGACCCTCGTGCCGTAAAGTTTTCTCCAATCGGTGGTATTTTTATCGCCGCGCGAGCGTTAGTTCCTGTTTGCGTTTAGCTCGACAGAACGCGAATCTCGTGGTGGTGGCCACCGGCGACTCCTCTGCGTTTTACGACTGCATGGCTAGAAGACATGACTCGATTCGTGATTTATTTGATGCCGAAGGAGAGGATTCGCATTTCCAGACGTTCACTTTGTGTGACCCTTTTTTTGAACCACACTTCCTTTTTTCGTCGATAGCAGGCTCCCAAAACTACCCCGTAAAGATGTCCCGGTTTGAGGGCTTACCATCTCAAGATTCAAGGCGGCAACGAAGCAGACTGGTCTGCACTCTTATGGTAAACTTCGCATTCCACCAAGGAATAGCAACAATCTTTCGACTTCGTGCAGTGGGAAAATGTCTTGTAGAAAAAAAAAAGAATTTTTAGCGCAATTTTGAGGTGTATCTCCCCCCATACGTGGGTATTTTGTCACAAGTCTCGTTCAAGCGGAATCCATACATCTACACGAAGGATTGCTTTTAGCATCAGAGACCTTTTAACTCCTTATATTATATCGCATCGTCTCAGGTAACACCGAATATAAACGTTAAATCCATGCCCCTGGCTGGATTCGAGCCCGCAACCTTTGCGTTGCTAAGTCGGCGCCTGACCTAGATACTGCAGTCACCTGCTCTACTGGGACTGGTCGTGCAGGTCGACGAACAAGTCTTGTTAAATTCATAAAAAATACAATCTTAGAATGTCATAGTTGACCAAAGATGTGATCGTATGGGTAACAGTAGTGCACGAATGTTATTGAGTCTACCACACAAACTTTTCAATGGATTTGCAAGGTACGATGCGCTTGCATATGAAGACGTGTCCATCCTAAAACCGAACTGAAATCATATGAATGAGGATTATGAATGGCATTTGTTTCTCTTGTATTGATGATGTACTTGATACGAAATTTTCTCACAAATTTAAATATATAAGCCAAAATTTACTATGCCAACCACATATATCATTAAGGCCGTGCCCGAATTCGCCAATTAGCTACCTAAATGCTCCCTTCGTAGGGAGGAAGCCATCTTGTAGGGTGTCCGAATTCGTAGGCATCAGTTTAGTCACCGAATTCAGTCACCTAATGTTGCCGTCAGCAAACTGAGCATGAAGTGCATCTTTTTGCGACGCCATCTTTAAAAACCATTCCATAATTCTTAGCGACTTTGGAGGGTAGAAGAATGGTGGTTGTGGTAACAAAATGTAAAACTTGCGCGATGTTTATTGCTCATAATGAGCCGACGAAATACTTCATGTGTGAGTTTGATATTATTTTTCCTCAGAAAGATTGAAATTCAAATGCTAAAAATTACAAATATAAATTAAATAGACAATCCTAAGTGTATAACGGAAAATAATTCATGACTATATCTTGGTAAGTTATTAAACTCGGAGTGGTTCAAAGAACAGAAATATTTCTAGAAATCGGTGAGATAAATTACTTTTCTGTTTTTTTAAACAATAATTGTGAGACATGTGGTTGAAGTCGCTGATGAGTTTTTGAAATTCGTACCGTAGTTTCCTCTTCTGCTTGTACATTATTTGTAATAAAGCGCGGCCGATATTTAATAAATAAATACCGTCAGCCCCGATTTGATCACCAAAACGGGTATTTCACCAACAGACTGTTCCTTTCCATTTTATTATGACCACTAACAATTCGTGCGACATTGTACTTGGATGTAACTATGGATTATCTCGTAAATTGAAGCACTTCAAAACAAAGTTTGGGTAATTATAATGGGAAAAGCATTAAATTATGTAATAGAATAAGCGAAAGATGATTGCTGTCTGCAATATCTGGAAATGTAGGCTTCGTAATGCTAGACGTAGGTGAATATGGCGAAAGTCTTACCGCTACAGCGAGTATTTAATCAAATAATAATAATATAAAAGCAATCTATGTCAATGCTTGAGCTTAAGCTAGAAGTGTGGTATTTGCTGAGAAATTTATTTTTTTAATTCAAAACAGAATATCTCCGATGAGCATACTTTTAACTCCATATGTTAGTATTAGAGCAAAAGCTTCAAAAATGACCGCTAGTTAAATACCCCAATTCAGGTTATTGTTACTCATTTTTTTTAAAGGCAACTTCGATGCCTAATGGAACATGGCTAATTCCTAATGGCTAAGTTCCATATTGCGACGGATACATGTTAATTTCAGTCAGTTAACAAAGCCTGAAAAAACAGAATCCGAAATTTGCCTTTGGTTGAATCCCTTATATTGGCATTATTCTTAAAAAAAGAGCGATTGCTTTGTTGTAGCAGAGATTCGTGGAGTAAAAAACACAGGTACATGTACGATTAACGTTAAGATCCATATCTCTTAAATAAAACATCGAAATAGATTCGTTTAATGCATTAAACAAATGAGATGATAACATACGTTTACAGCAAGTATTGGGAATCGGGTTGGTGTGGTGGCTAGAGTACTGGCCTCCTATCCCGAGGGCCCGGGTTCGATTCCCGGCAGTGGCGAATTTTTCTGTGGAAAACCGGTCCCTACTTGAGAGCCTAGTGGAGGGCATTTAAAGTTCAGTACTCCGTCCGTCGGATGGGACGTTAAGCCGTGGTCTCCTTGGCGCCTTTCGTAAAGAGTAGGCTAATGCCGACGCCGGGTTTCTCTCCACCCTTCCTCCGTTCCCTAAAAACTCCTACCATTATCCATTTACCCAACTATCCTAAATGGTGCAAATGACCTCAGCTGTCGGCGATGCCGACGCCGGGTTTCTCTCCACCCTTCCTCCGTTCCCTAAAAACTCCTACCATTATCCATTTACCCAACTATCCTAAATGGTGCAAATGACCTCAGCTGTCGGCGATGCCGACGCCGGGTTTCTCTCCACCCTTCCTCCGTTCCCTAAAAACTCCTACCATTATCCATTTACCCAACTATCCTAAATGGTGCAAATGACCTCAGCTGTCGGCGATGCCGACGCCGGGTTTCTCTCCACCTTTCCTCCGTTCCCTAAAAACTCCTACCATTATCCATTTACCCAACTATCCTAAATGGTGCAAATGACCTCAGCTGTCGGTCGCTTCCCCTGAATAACCAACCAATTACAGCAAGTATTCATTAGCCTACCTCCACCAACAATACATAAACAATGCCCATAGTGATACCGTTCCGAGTTACCGAGTACCGAGTTGGTCATCGAAACGTTCGGCGGAGATAGAGAGCCTAACCCGGATGAAAACCAAAGAAGAATTCACGGAGATAATGCGCCGGGAAAGCATCAGAACATTCTTCACGAACCACGGACCTTTGGCTTTCAGGGCAAATGCACATACCGCCATGTTATCCAGTATTCCAGTCCTAAAAATTCCCATTCCGTAACCTTTTTTTCTCTCTCTAATTTTCAACACAAATTGTGAGTCGATTCTCCGAAAATAAGAGATGAAAAGAAGTGTAGCATGATTTCTTCTTCCAAAATTCCTTCTTCTTTTACAAACGAAAACAAAAAACAGATATTTAAATTTAGTTACTGATAGATAAAGCGTTAGCGACGTGTTGGTATTTTTGTTGAACAAGAGACTTCGCCAAAGTCCATGGAGTCTCTTACAGCTCTTACTGTATTTAAGCCCATTTAAGCACCGAGGGTTAAACGACATCAAACGCCCAATTTCACACATAAGAATGATTTTCTGCTATATCTGAAAGCTAAAATGTGAAGGAAGAAGTGAAAAATATTTTCATTCGGGTTACCCCACAGAAAAGTACCGTTTTTGCAAAATAGGAAAGCCTATTTGTAAAATTAGATAAAAAAATCATGGGGCGCTGTCATACCGTGTACTTAAAATAAAATAGCACTCACTTTATAAGTATATCATATGGAAGGAGATAATATCCATACTATTATCGATCCACGAAGTGAAGAACATATACGTCACAAATGAATTTACAACAATTAAGACCACTCACGCTCATAAATGTTCACATTTAGATCAGTGTTCACCATCAAAATGACCCCAGAGAGGTTTTTGGAATTTAAAATAAATATTTTTATTGCATGGCGATAAAAAACATTTCCATTTCACAGATGTATAGTACGCTCCCGTAATTTTGTTTGCCTACTGCGTCAATTTATGATATTTCGAGGCGATAAAAAAACCAGACCGGAAATATTTGAGGTTTAGTTTAATACATTCACTAATATGCGACCAGTCTATCTGAGGACTAAAGTTCTACTACGACAAAAGAGATGGGAGGAAAACGATGCACAGGGACCGGATGTTGATGTGAACTGCTTTCTCCAGCTCTCGAGCTGAGTTCACGTGACAGGTTCTGCCTGCAGGTACTCTTATAGGGAGAGTGTCGCACGATTTGATTTGAAGATTCCCAACAGCTGAGATTAGACTGCGGGCCAACAAAACTCGATACGGTGATATCACAGTAAAATTACAGTTCATCTACATCTGCACAATACCCTGCAAACCTCTATAAAGATGTGTGGCATGGGGTGAATTCACACCAAATAGGCATCACATTTAATGCATAAAAAAGGATTAATAAATGTATTCTAGTCTACACTGCACCATTAAAAAAAATTAAGAATAGCAAAGCAAGAATGCAAAATTATACCGTCAGTTAGGTAAGGGTATAGTGCTTATACCAACATGCAACTACCTATACTATCTATTGATATACTTGTATTTATACTGTTGGATATATTTACACCTATTCATATCCCTAATTGTACGAGGAAAGAAAGACATTTTGAATCTGTCAGTTCCGCAATCAATTTCTCTAATTTTACGATCATGATCCAGTCTACTAGAGTTGAATTTATAGTCTACTAATTGTAAGTTGGAGTTCGGAAAATACTTTTAACGTCATCATTGAAAATATTGTCTTGGGATATATTTAAGAGATTATGTCTAAATTTCAACCTACGGCCTGACAATGATTCCCATTTTAGTTTATTTAATTGACAGGTTACGCTAATATAATCATCATTCTGCCCCTTTATAAAGCTTGCCAATCTTCGCTGCACACGTTCAAGTTCATTATTCAGTCCTATTTTGTAAGGATCCCATATAATGGCAGCCTATTCCAAAATGTTCAGTACAGTCAAATTACATTTTTAAACCCTACCACTTCCCTTTTTATATACCACACATCACTCTTCCCACTTATTTTACGTCCGCGAACTTTTCTAACACAGTGCAGGTGCGAGTTATCACTATGTCTTTATCTTCTCTGGTACAGTGACAGTGGCTTTACATGTATATAGAAGATAGAGGCACCAAAGGCGGGGTTGGGCCAGGGGATTATCCGGAGGAATGTGGGTCACGGTCAATCGATCCCGCACCGCCGCCGCGGGAACCAACACTCGGGTGCAGTTCCGGAGATGCAGCCCGCCGACACACGCCTCAGCCGAGGTGTGGGAGAACGTGGTATTCCCTCTGTCAAGACCAAAGGTGCCACTGGATCGAATACGATCTGCAATTTCATTAAATTATTGGAGTCCAGTTCATTCTGCTTTTGTCACCTCCGTTCATTTTCATCAACAATTCAATTGGTCAAAAGAATAATTACGTCATCAACATTGTCTCTTTTAACAAACAGTATTGCGCACAATATTTTGCGAATTTAAACTCACTACGGCAGACTGGACCATGATAATAAACTTAGAGAAACTGAAAGCCAACCTCACAGATTGAAAATGCCCATCTTTCCTCGTACAATTAAGGACATGAATAGCTATACTTATACTCAATAGTATATATACAGGTGTATAAATGGTCAGCACAGGTATTTACATGTTGATATAAGGACTTTAAGCTAATCCAATTAACAGAATCTTTGTGTATGCTTGCTTTGCTATTTTTATCTTTTTTAAACTGTGAATTTTAGACTAGAATACAATTACTAATCCTTTTCATGCATGATTCGTAATACATGTTAGGCTTGTATTCACCCTCTGCCACACACCTTTATGGTGGCATGCAGGGTATTATGGAGACGTTGATGCAACTAAGCTACTACATGGAGACATGTAAGATGATAGGGTCACATGCAGCTAGACGGTTAGTACCTACATAGCAAGAAGGGATTTATTGGTTGTTAATACATGCACTAAACTCTACTCCACAATATTTCACCCACATATCCCTTTGCTATGCTGCCTATTCTGTTGTCTTATAGTACGGGAGAAAAAATGACATTTAGAATCTATCGGCATAGGACTTAGCAGCCTTTTCTCGGCAGACGTGAGGGTGGTGGATGTGGCCCATTTAGTGCACTTCTCCAGGCCGAAGGGAGGAGCATCGATTTCCGACCACTTTTGCATCGGCATCGCCGTCACTTTCTCACCCCCCATTCACACACGCGAATCGATTCTACCGAGAGAGGGAGGGCAAGTCGAGGTCCACTTCCTCCCGAACTCAACTATCCGCCCACTAACGATGAGAAAACCTTCAGATCTTTCACGCCTGTCTCTTCTTTGAAGGGCCCTCATTTCGAGAGAAAAGTTCGGGGTTGGTACGGGAGAATAGGGAATCCCACGCCGGGTTTCTCTCCTAACCAATCCTTATACGTTTCCTCCCGGTCAAAAGCGTCCATTTGGCGGGTTCAGATTTGGAAACACAGATGAAACGGACGGAGTTCAGAGCTATGAATAGACTCCACGCGACATCAATTGAGGAATTCAAAGCAATATCTCTAAAATTGATTCGACAGGGTCCCTACGATTGAGGAGCCAATGAGCGAACAAGAGTACAAATATATTCTGATTTCCACTACCAGTTCATAATCACTATAAAGTATTTTATGATTTATTTGCTTATCACATGAGACCTGATTGAGTCCAATTTTGAGCGGATTAGCCGTACATATGAGGCTTTAGATTGCAGTGAGATTCAGAACAATGCATGGTGAGTACAATGAATGACCACCGATTTACTTGCGGAGATGCTTTCATTTACAACCGGTGCGGTTTAAAGTCCTTTGCAGGGGTCGCCCGTAGGCCATGCACGTAAACTTCGCCGCAGCGTGATCTTCACTTGTTGTCACCCGACTAAGAGACTCCCCCGAACACGTACAAGTTGAAGAAATGAGTAATTTCTTCTAGAACAGTTCCAATAACACTAGGTTCCTTCCTCAGAACCTAAAGCATCAGCTTCCTCCGCTGCAACTGCATATATATATCTGAATAACTGCAAATATATCCAATAGCATAAATACGAGTGTATCAATGGATAGCAAAGGGCAAACATGCAACTGCACGTTGGTATAAAGACTTTGCGCTAACCAAACTCAAAAGATGTTTTTGCACGCTTACTTCGCTAATTTTATATTTTTTTGTGCATGATACGCAATGTATGTTTGGTGTGACTTCACCCCATGCCACACACCTTTATGGTACCTTGCAGGGTATTTTTAAGATGCACATGAAAGCGCTCGCCAGGATATAAGGCCTTGTACCAGGGTCAACTATCGTTAGCTACGGTCTTAAGATACGATGATTAAAGACCGTGATTCACAGATAAATATTTGGCATACAATGATAAACATTTAGCAAAAAAATAAAATTAATTTAGACAAAACACCGTAGAGCCACTGATTACACACAAATTGTGGGCTGACAAGTGAATACTTGGATGAAAAAGTCCTTTCTTCCGGAATAAAATTTTACTTACTAGAAATTAAAAAAAGGGTTTATTTTGTCTAAACCACATTTATAGACATTTCTCACGGGGTTGTTGGTAAAATCACGGTCACTGTCCGACAAAAAACCATCGAGGAAGAATGCATTTCTTTGTCCACAACTGGAGAGCGCTCGGAGAGCTATTATGTCGATGTATAGTTCTGATCCAAGCGGATGCGAACGTACAGATAATGAGATAACATTGAGGGGGAACAAAGGTCGCAAGCAATTCATAAGATATTATTGTGATGTGCCATCGTTTTGAAGAGAATCTTTCCCAGTACTCCCCAAAGACACCGATTGTGACGGATGCCCGATTTCCATAATGCTTAATGCCTTGCGAAATTAATCAGGTTGGGATTAGTTAATAATTATCAACCCTTGGAACGACGACGATATATCCAATGGTATTGCAAAAGTAACTCCTTCCAAATTTGTTTTCCAAGAGAAAAATATCTAAATCAAGTATTAAATACGGGGCAAAAAACAAAAAGGAAGCAATTAAATTAATTGAAATGAATAATAACTAATGAATTGTGTGTTTACGAAGGATAGCAGCGACACCGTCAGCGACCGAAAATAGGTTTCGGTATGTAAAAAATCAGCCAGCTAGTGCATAACGCATGCATTGATATTACTATTCTTTACATGCTAGAGAAATGCAAGTAAATATTTTTATGAAAATCTTTCTAACTAGTAATCCCTTCGTAAATTTATACACACTAATCATCAAGTACAACGTGACTGCTATAACTAACTTGTTTTCATGTAGTATTGTAGCCTGTAGTGGTAGCACGCATGGATAGTTTCATGGTTAGCATTGCATGGTATTTCTTTGTTGGAAGGCCACACAGCTTTGTTGCTCTTCTACACCTACATCTACATAATACCCTGCAACCCACCATAAAGGGGTGTGGCAGGGAATGAATTCTCAACAAACATGCACTTCACGTCATGCATTAAAAGATTAGTAAGTATTAATATACTAGTTTGAACTTCTCTACTTAAAAAGATAAAAATAGCAAAGTAAGCATGCAAAAACATGCTCGAACCTCGAACCTTCGGTAGTAAACCTGTTGCACCATCTCGAGCTATTCGCTCTTTCTGGCCGGGGTTGGTATTTTTAATTGAAGATAGCCTGATTGGAGAGGGAATGGTGAGTATAAGGATGGATTTTTTTTATTATTAATAATAAGGCAGAAGGGTTATTTTATTAAGGTCAAAGAAGGGTTATTTTATTAGGGTTAGGTATTATGTTTGAGCCGTTTAGCAGGAATGTTAGGTGAATGCTGAGGGAATGGATGGGTTATTTCGTTAAGGTGTAGCTGGGTAAGGATATTCTTCATAGCGGTAGGATATAATGTAGGGTAGGATTTAATTAGGGGGATATCAATCAGGGAAGGGGGGTAAAAGGTTGTTGAGGGTTGCCCCGCTTCTACCGCAACCGGGATGAGGATTAACGTAGGAAGATTGGGTAGGAGGAATAGGATTATTTGAGGAAGAAGGTAATGTTAGGAATGGGGTAGGAGACGTCTTCTCTTCTTCATCTGACGAATGGCCTGACGTGCTGGTGTGACACTGATCGCGGGTTACTGGAGCCTTGGTGGAAATGGAAGGGAAATTTCGGTGAGGGAGATGAATGTGAGGAAGGTGAGATAGATTTTGAGGGAATTTTTTTATTTTTCTTCTTAATTTAGAAATGGTTTGAGGGATTCTGTCTTTAGGGTAAAGGTATTTGCCGGTTGGGAGTTCAGGTGACCAGAGGGAAGAGATTAAGGGATTTGTGGAGTATTTCACCGTAACACCATAACTCCTGGTGTTAGAATCAATCAGGGTTTGAAACTGCGGGATGCCGAGATCCGATTGTATTTGGGAGTTGGATACATCTACATCTACATAATACCCTGCAAGCCACCACAAGGGTGTGTGGCAGGGGGTGATTGCTCACCAAACATGCACTACATATCATGCATAAAAAAAGGAATAGTATTAATATAGTAGTCAGAACTACACTATTTAAAAAAGATACAAATTGCTAAGCAAACATGCAAAAACATTCTGTTAGTAGGGTAAGCTTTAAGTACTCATACCAACATGCAGCTACCAATGCTATTCATTGCTACTCTCCGATAGGACATATTTACCGTTATTCGTATCTCTTATTGTGCGAGGGAAAAAGGACATTTTGAATCGGTCAGTTCGGCAATCAATTTCTCTAACTTTATGATTATGGTCCAGTCTGCCGTAGTAAGTTGGGGTTCGTAAAATATTTTTAACATCATCACTGAAAATATTGCCTTGGAATTTGTGGAAGAGATTAAGTCTAAATTTCAACCTGCGATCTGACAATGATTCCCATTTCAATTCATTTAATAGACTGGTTACGCTAATATAATTATCGTATCGTCCCTTTACAAATCTTGCCGATCTTCGCTGCACACGTTCAAGTTCATTACTTAGACCGATTTCGTAGGGATCCCATACACTGGCAGGAACCAGGATAGGAACCAGGGAGCCCCAGCCAGTTGCCGTACCAGTTTATTGAGGAAAACTTGAAGTTTTTTCATGTTGGTGGTTCCTATGGTGCACCACATAGGGCATGCGTAGAGCATTTGGGGAAGAATTATATTAAATAAGATGCGGAGTTTATTGTTTAATGAGGTTGGACTATTGAAATGAATGAGGGAATGAAGGGCATGTTTGGTTTTGTTAACTTTAGAAAGGCTTTGTTGATTGAAGGAAAGTCGTTCGTCAAGCGTTATCCCCAAGAAGGTCGCTTCAGTTACTTGTGGAATAAATTTGCCATAGAGAGTCAGTGGGAAATTGTCACGTTTTGGGGGTTTGAAGGTAAAACAAAGTTTGGCACTTGCTGTTAGTTGGGTTACCTTTAAATCCTTAACCAACATGCAGCTACCTATGGTATACATTGATGCACTCGTATTGGACATATTTACCGCTATTCATGTCACTAATAGTTCGAGGGAAAACGGACATTTTGCATCCGTCAGTTTGGCAATCAATTTCTCTAATTTTGATTTTGGTCCAGTCTACCATAGTAAGTTGGGGTTCAAAAATATTTTTAGCGTCACCACTGAAATATTATCTTGGAATTTATTCAGGAGAGTAAGTATAAATTTCAACCTGCGAACTAACAATGATTCCCACTTTAATTCAATTAATAGAATGGTTACGCTTGTAACGTCGGACAAATACTACGGGAGAACACTAATTTCAATAAAGAAGACGCTACTTCTCAGTCTCCTTTATTCTTCCTTCTCCGCACAAAATTAACAGCCAATCAACAACCCAACAACCCCCCGCTTCACTCCCCCAGCAACCCACCAACATCTCTCAAACAAAGAAAACAAATATCAGACATAACACGCTAATATGGTTATCGTAACGTCCCTTTACAAATCTTTCCGATCTTCGCTGCACACGCTCAAGTTCATTATTTAGTTCTATTTCCTAAGGATCTCATATACTGGCAGCGAATTCCAAATGAGGAGTAACACGGGAAAACTAGCTAATTTCTCGTACATGATCGTCACATTTACCAAGTACTCTTTTGATGAATCCCAGTTTACGATTAGCCTGACCCATTATGTCACGTATGTGTTTACCCCAGGCAAGATCATGTGTCAGTCTTATTCCAAGATATTTAATGGATTCCACGTTTGTTAATTCATTATTGGATTCTTATTTGCATGTAAATGGTTCATGTTTGGTGATATTCATCCCCTGCCACGCACCCTAGTGGTGGCTCTCAGCGTATAACGCAGATGTAGATAGAGGAAGTGCGAAAGAGAAAAGAAGATGATGGTGGGCAGAGGATAAGAATTATTAAAAATGGTTTTAATGCAGTAAACGGGAGGGTTTGTGAAAGGTCCTTGATTGGAGGATAGGGGGAAGCATAATTATCGATTACAATGATGTGAAATAAATCAAACAAGGGCATCATTTTACAACATTCAGGCCATCGAGAACCATTGCATCAATTCCCACGGTGACATTCCTGGAAAAAACTAGACAACTTTTTTCACTCGTTTTATTACCATCTCGCTATGAATACCCATGGTTACCCGTGTTTGTTTGCAGGCGCCTTAGTTGCATACTCGAGTCGTCGACAAGTGTACACCTACATCTACATTATACCCTGCGAACCACCACGAGGGTGTGTGGCAGGGGGTGGAGATCACCTAACATGCACTATTGACGTGCAACTACAATATTTATTGGAGATATGCTAGATAATAGAGTCACATGATGCTAGATGGTTAGTATCTACATAATAAGAAAGGAATCATTGGTTGTTATTGCATGCATCATGCACTACAGACTACTCTGACTATATTTCACTCACCTATCTCTTTGCCACGCTACCTATTGTTATCTCTTATGGTACGCGGGAAAAATGACATTTTAAATCTATAGGTACGACACTCCTTCTCTCCAATCTTGTTAATCTGATCAAACCTAGCATATTACGCAGGGGTTCTAAATATACGTCTAACGTCATATGAGAACAAATCGGTTTCGAATTTACTTAACAGGTTTAACCTATATTTAACCTGCGTTCTAATAGTAATTCCCATCCTAGTTCTTCTATTAAACTCGTAACACTTATACAATTATCATAACGGCCTTTGACAAAATCTAGCGGATCTCCTATGCACATGCTCTAATTATTTTATCGTACACTCCTCGTACGGATCCCATATACTAGCGGCATATTCTAAATGAGGCGTGACAAGTGTACAGTAATTCTTTCTCGTACTCTCTCGTTGAATTTGCCTAGTACTCTTTTTACGAATCCTAATCTACGGTTTGCTACATTAATTATTATTTCCCTTATGTGCTTCCCCATGAAATGTCTTCAGTGATGGTGACGCCTAAGTATTTAATAGATTCTACGTTAGATACTTTCTTTTCTTTGATGCAATAATTATTCCGAAAAAAATGTGTGAGGAATTTCCATAGAATCAGAGAAAATAACCGGATCAATTAATCAATAAATGGAAATAATGTTTCACCTAAAATATATAAGCTAATAACGGAATCGCAATGGTCTCGATTCTTAGGGCGAAAAACTACCAAACAAGCCATTGTTTTTTCGGAGGAAAAGCGAAAGACGTCAGAGTGACGGTTCGAAAACATCAGAGACGGCCCGGATTTCGCCCGAGGTTGTTTATGAGCCTTTTCAGTAGGTGCCAACTCACAAGTCACAGTTATGATAAAATAATCAGACTCACATAAAACTGGCTAGAATCTCCACGCTTCAAATACTGTTTCTTCAGAATACACCTGACGTAGTCAAATAACGTCTGGGGATACATTCGTACTCCGACCCATTGGATAGCCATGCGAGTGGATACTCAATAGGTCTCTGAAAAAGGTCTTAATCTTTCAAAAATCAATAGGCAACGCGCGAACGAATGTAATGTGTTGAAACACTGGGTTAGCATGGTTGGGATATGTAATTTCAAAGGCGTTAACATTATATCTATATCTACGACATACCCTGCAAGCCACCTCGAGGGTGTGTGGCAGGGGGTGCATCCACACCAGGAACAATGACACAACATTACGTACGTATCAGTGCATCGTTACGTGCATCAGAGGGCAAATATTATACATTCTTCTTCGGTTGATTGCCCACAGAAGCTAAACATATCCTTCCACATAATGAAATGTTAACGCGAAATCCCAGGGTTTGGTCCTTGAATGAATCAAAATATAGATAACTTGGGCTATCGGAAAACGAAAAAGAAAATTGATTCTTTTCTCAAACCACACCACCTATGGTGGTGCTTTACAATATATACAGATGGTAGAAAATCGCCTTTACTTACTTCTTGGGTCCGCAGAGTACGATAATCCTCACCGCGTCACTGTATTCCTATTGGCTGGCGCGCGAGGCTGGACTGCACTGCGCGGTCGAGAAGTTGAATTTATTACCGTCGTAGCAGTCTGTCGCAGAGTTTTCAAACGGATTCACAATCCTGAAGGTTCAGTAAATCTTATGATAATAGTTACTTACAACATTTTCGTGAAAAAAGAACTATTTTTCTGCCCAAGAGCAAAAAATAGTTGGAAAATAGAGCCCGCCATATTGTCCTATTTACTGTGCAAATATTCCTGTAAAACAATTACAATTATGATTACAATTCGGTTACAGACTAAGGTTTTTTCTGCGACACACTCACATTTTATTTCGTAAAGATACTAAAAAAAGGTGCTACAGCTTCTTCATTTCGGAGATTATCAGCGAAAATCGAATTCCGACGTATTTTGTTCAACTTTTAGCCCTCACATATTGACAATGCGTCACAGGTATGAAAAATGAAATCATGGAACACGTGCACCAATATCAGGAGAGGCACAATGCAAAATTTCGAATCCCAGACTGGAAACCATTTTTGAAATTTTGGCCAGCTTTTTTCGATTCCAGCCCCCTGTTTGGCAGCGCGCTTTCTTCAGAGGCGTGTTGGGGGTGGGGCGCAAAGTGTGGCGCCTGACCTCTCAAGAGTGAAAACTGCCAAGGCCACGGCGGGAGAAGCATGTGCCTGAGTTTTTGAGGGTGAGGTCACATGAGCACTTCACAGCGCTCGACTCCACGTGGAGACCTGGCCGTGGGAATTGGGGACCTTGGTGAAAGAAGCAATACGAGAGAATCCAAAGAAAAATCCACGAAACCAATGTCTACTGGTTTCAAATTCTTGGAAAAGCGCGATGAACTACCATGGAACTATATTGGAATAAGACTGCCACATGATCTTTCCTGTGGTAATATACATACGTGAAATAATGGGTCAACTGGGATTCATCAAAAGAGAATTGGGTAAATGTGACGATCATGTACGAGAAATTAGCTCATTTTCCCGTGTTAGGCCTCATTTGGAATACGCTGCCAGTTTGTGGGATCCTTAGGAGAAAAGAGAAGTCTGCTGACAACTCTAAAAAGAAGAAGGCAAAACTTAATAAGCCATACCTTGAGACACGATGGCCTTATGAAGACTATCGTCGAGGGAAAAGTGAACGGGAAGATTGGAAAAGGCAGGCCTCGTATGAGATACATGGAACAGGTTGTGAAGAATGTAAAAGAGAAGAATTACGTCACAATGAAAAGGTTGGCCGATAGAAGAATTGAGTGGAAAGCTGCGTCACACCAATCCTAGGATTGTTGACCAATGATGATGATGAGGAAATAGGCTTAAATAATGAAATTGAGCGTGTGCAGCAAAGATATGCAAGATTTGTAAAGGGACGGTACGATAACCATATTAGCGTAACCATTCTATTAACTGAATTAAAATGGGAATCAATGCCTGATTACAGGTTGAAATTTACACTTGATCCTTAAAAATATTCCAAGACAATTTTCACTGATGACGTTGAAAATATTTTGCGGACTCCATCTTATTTTGGTAGACTGGACCATAATCATAAAACCAGAGAAATTGATTGCCGAACTGAGAAATTCCAAATTACCGTCTTTCCTCGTACAACTACGGATATGAAAAGCTGTAAATAATCAAGTAGCATATACGAGAGTATCAATGGATAGCATAGATAGTTGCATGTATTATTCTTAAGATTATTTTATTCTTTTATCATTGATGGTGATATAGGTATAAGGACTATAAGCTAACCCCACTGACAGCATGTTTTTTTTATCTTTGCTTTGCAATTTTTATCTTATTTATATTTTTTAAATTGTGAAGTTTGGACTAGTATATTATTACTAATTCTTTTTTATGCATGATATGTAATGCATGTTTTGTGTGCATTCACCCCCTGCCACACACCTTTATGGTGGCTTCCAGGGTACATCTACATCTACGCAATACCCTGCAAGCCACCGCGAGGGTGTGTGGCAGGGGGTGAAGATCACCAAGCATGCACTATTGACATGCAAACAAGCAACTATAGGGTCTCATGCAACTAGATTATCTATAGTATTTAAGGGATTAATACATGCACCATGCACTACAGACTACTCTAAAATATTTTCCCTACCTATCCCTTTGCTATGCTGCCTATTCTGTTCTCTAATAGTACATCTACATCTACATCTACACGATACCCTGCAAGCCACCGCAAGGGTGTGTGGCAGGGGGTGAAGTTCACCAAGCATTCACTACTAGCATGCAAGCAAGCAACTAAAGGGTCTCATGCAACTAGATTGTTAGTATCTATAGTATTTGAGGGGTTAATACATGCATCATGCACTACAGAATACTCTAAAATATTTCCCCTACCTATCCCTTTCCTATGCTGTCTATTCTGTTCTCTTATAGTACGGGGGAAAAATGCCATTTTGAATCTATCTGTACGACAATCTATCTCTCTAATCTTATTTATCTGGTCGAATCTAGCATAATACGCTGGTGTTTTCAATATGTGCCTAACATCTTCAGTAAAGCTATCCGATTGAAATTTCTGCAATAGATTAAATCTGAACTTTAATCTACGCTCTGATAATGATTCCCACCCTAATTCTTGTATTAATTCTGATACACTACTCAACCTATCGTAACACCTTTTGACGAACCTAGCTGCTCTACGCTGCACACTGTCTAGTTCTCTCATCAAACCTAATTCATTAGGATCCCATACACTGGCTGCATACTCAAGGTGGGGCCTAACTAGTGAAAAGTAGCATCGCTCTTTTGTCTTCTCGTCACATTTCCCAAGTACTCTTTTTATAAATCCTAGCTTTCTCTTCGCTCGGCCGCATATTTCCCTTATGTGTCTTCCCCACGATAAATCTTTAGTGATTGTTACACCTAAATATCTTACGGTTTCAACACTTTCGATCTTCGTGTTATTAATTCTATAGGATCGCTCTATCGAATTATTCCTCCTCCAAAAATTGATAGCTACACACTTTTTAAGGTTGAGTTCTAACTGCCATTTGTCGCACCACTCTTGAATTGCATCTAAATCCTTGCTAAGTGATTTCGTGTCCTCTTCGTTCGATATACCCCTGTACACCACCGCATCGTCTGCAAAAAGTCTAAGGTTACTACTAACTACGGTACCCAAATCGTTTATGTATAAAAGAAATAGAAGCGGACCTACTACGCTACCCTGGGGAACTCCCGATGTGACTTCGATTGTGTCCGACATGATACCATCTATGACAACCCTCTGCTCTCGCCCACTTAAGAATTCTTTTACCCAACATACAACGTCTTTATTTATACCAAAACTCTCTAACTTCAAGATTAATTTGTCATGAGGAACTTTATCGAAAGCCTTTTTAAAATCTAAAAATATCGCATCAACTTCAGTACTGCTTTCGCCGTGGACTAAAATATCGTGTACGAATAAAGCTAATTGTGTCTCGCAAGATCTACCTTTCCGGAACCCATGCTGGCTGTTTATGAGTAATCCCTGACTATCCAAATGCCCCATGATCGAACTGACTACTATGTGCTCAAATATCTTACAAGAGATTGACGTGAGTGAAATGGGTCTGTAGTTACTAGGTTCTTCCCTATCACCGCTTTTAAATATAGGTGTAATGTTAGCTACTTTCCAATCCTTGGGTACTGTGTGGTTCTTTAGTGTTTTATTGAATATTATTTCTAGATAGGGGGCTATTTCAGAAGCTAATGTTTTATAAACTCTGGAAGGAATTTGATCGGGACCTGGTGCTTTGTTTTCACTTATGCTTTTTAACTGCTGCTCTATTCCGCGACATGAAATGTTTATTTCGGGCATTTGCTAACTGAAAGTGTTCGGCGGTGGTTCCACTGCGTTTTGTGACGATGAGTTGAATACACTTTGGAAGAAGGTGTTTAAAGTGTTGGCTTTTTCTACACTGCTGGTGACTCTGATTCCTTTATCATTTTTAAGTGTGTGCACTGTGGACTTATTTCCCTGAAGCTCTCTCACATATGACCAAAACGCTTTAGGATTGCTATCTAAATATTCTCCTAACATCTTGCTCTTGAAATGTGATAACGCTTGCCGACATGATTTCCTTGCTAATGCTCTCGATTTTTTATAGTTTTGAACTAGCTCATTTTTTTCCTCTACCGATAGACCCCGTCCTGCATTTTTCATCTTAGCGTGGCATACCCTTTGTCGCTTTAGTGATTTCCTAACCTCCGCGTTATACCACCTTGGCTCTGTATTATCACTAATATATTTACTTGGTATGTATTTATGAATAGCGTTACGGGTGACCTCAAGAAATTCTCTCCACGAATCCTCTGTATTTAATCCTTTGCTTTGTTCGCTGAATACATTAAACGCTTCCCTTAATTCCTCTTTCATACCGTCGTAATTTGCCTTGCCAAATAAGTACACCCTCCTCCTTGGTTTATAATGTCTTTCAACGCCTACAATAAATTTCGCATGCACTATTTTATGGTCACTAATTCCTGTGTCTGTAACTGTATTTAGAACTCGCTCGGGTATATTTGTTGCTAATAAGTCTAGAATGTTATTTCCCCTGGTCGGCTCTGTTACTAGCTGTTGTAAAGAATGTGTCGTAAAGGTGTTCAACAGTGATTCGCAATGTTCCTTATCCTTACCTCCTGCAATGAAACTACACGTAGTACGGGGGAAAATGGGTATGGAGGACTCAAGACATGCAATATTAAATTCGAGATATTTTCGTTTTGACCTATCAGTATTGAGTAGAAGAGAAAAAATGCCCAACGAAGGAAATCAAAAATAAATAACCAGTACAACTTGGAATTAACTGAAAGCGGGAGTAGTGAGCGACACGGCATTAGTTTTAAACCCCTTGAACGCAAAGTGTGAGGGAAAGTAAGTTTGACCTTAATGACTCTTCAAGTCAAGATGCCATTATTAGGCAAGTAAGCCTTCCGCTAATGCATTTGCTTTTCTAACTGCATAATGCCAGCAGGTAGTTTAAAACAATGATGCTGAGCTTAACGGATGTGAATGCTTATTTTTTGCAGCAACTACGCAATCCGCTGCCTACCGCAGCCATTTCGATCCAGAAAAACTCTCACAATCACATTTCCCATACTCTGTAAAACTTATTCCGACCTCCGCGTAGCTCATTTGCCATCCTCCCCTCTGCGCGCAGAGCAGTGTTCTGTAGGCCCCCGATCGAGTTCCCATTCCCGAAGCTCTGTCAGCAGAGACATCTCTCTTCCCCGTCCCTGGCCAGAGCCCTCCATTGGCGATTCAATCCGCCCGCGTACGTCAGTGGAATATGGAGTCGAAGCAGCATCGAAGAGGCAGTGAGATAAAAACGAGAGGAGGAGCGGATGGCACGAGAGGGAAAACAAATTAAACCTCCGCGTCTCGTCAAATTCACAAAAAAATAATCCCATAAAAACCTCGGGCAACCCCCCCGCGAGACATAAATGAATCATCAAGAGCATGATTCGAAACGTTGAAAACAGGAATAGGCTTCGGTTGGAAAGCCGCTCGCGTTCCCTCCAGTTGCTGAAGTCTTCATTGGAGTGGGAGGGGGGGACGTTCTCCTCGTTCAGGATGACTGGCGACCGTGAGGAGGGTAGCAAATCGCTCGTGCAGCCGGGCAACCGGGGGCAGCGCGTTCGCTCCAGCGACTCGTTCACTTCAAATGGACTACTATAGGATGCTGACTTGGCTTCCATCCGGAATGATGTGAGAGACAAAATGTCATCAAACATTTTGTCAAGGCCGAACCGACATATTGAAAATATCTTTCTTCCTCGTTCAATTAGGGATATGAATAGTAGTAATATATTCAATAATATATATACATCTACATCTACATAATACCCTGCAAGCCACCTCAAAGGTGTGTGGCAGGGGGTGAATTCTCACCAAACATGCACTACATATCAGGCATTTAAAAGGATTAGTATTAATATATTAGTCTAAACTACAATATTTAAAAAGATAAAAATAGCAAACTACGCATGCAAAAACGTGCTGTTAGTTTGGTTACCTTCAAGTCCTTACACCAAATACCTATGCTATTCATTGCTACACTCGTAGTGAATATATTTACCGTTATTCATATCTCTAATTGTACGAGGAAAAAAAGGTCATTTGAATCTGTCAGTTCGGCAATCAATTTCTCTAATTTTGTAATTATGGTCCAGTCTACCATAGTAAGTTGGGGTTCGCAAAATATTTTTAACGTCATCACTGAAAATATTGCCTTGGAATTTGTTTAAGAGATTAAGTCTAAATTTCAACTTGCGATCTGACAATGATTCCCATTTCAATTCATTTAATAGACTGGTTACGCTATCATAATTATCGTATCGTCCCTTTACAAATCTTGCCGATCTTCGTTGCACACGTTCAAGTTCGTTATTTAAACCGATTTCGCAGGGATCCCATACACTGGCAGCATATTCCAAATGAGGTCTAACAAGGGAAAAGTAGCTGATTTCTCGTACATGTTCGTCACATTTAACCCAATACTCTTTTGATGAATCCCAGTCTATGATTAGCTCGACCGATTATTCACGTATGTGTTTACCCCAGGAAAGATCATGTCTCAGTCTTATTCCAAGATATTTAATGGATTCCACGTTTGTTATATCATTATTACTTATTTTGTACGTGCTCAGAGGAGAACAATTCTTTCTCCAAAAATTCATGACTACACATAATACAATTTAATTATAACTGCCATGTATGACACCATTTTTCAATTGCTTGTAAGTCATCAAAGCATCAATATAGATACATGTGTATCAATGGATAGTATCTACATATACGAAATTATCCTGCAAGCCACCGCGAGGGTGACAGGCAGGGACCAAACATGAACTATTCACATGCAACTAGGCTACTAAATGGAAACATTTTAGATAACAGCATAGGTAGTTACATGTTGGTATACGGATTTTAAGCTAACCCAACTAACGGCATGTTTCTGTATGCTTGCATTGCTCTTTAATTTAGCTTATAATCATTATTATAGCTATAATCATTCTTAAGTATGAAATAAATTAATTTTTGTGCGAGTTCACCCCCTGCCACACACCATTGTGTGGCAGGGGGTGAACCCTCATCTATTATATAGATGAGGGATCGGCTACCGGACAAGACGGATGAATTTTGCCTCTCTAGAACTTTTGCACCTCTGAGCACATCAACAGGTAGCAACGTTACCTGAGCCAAAATATAAAAGCGACTAGAGTTCCCACGGAGTATTTACGGGAGTCCCTCACGGAGTCATCACAGCATAATTTCTCGGCAAGTAATCTTTATCGATTGCGAGTTAGCGATTAATCGAAGGACAGTCACTCTTAACTGACGCAGTGGTCGAGACTGAAAACTGTACCTTGGGTTTGGAATTAAAGTCACTGTAACCTCAATCGAACGGATGCGGGAATCCAGCTGCTCGAGTGGGCATGGAATTCATTATCCTGATAACTCCCAACCACCGCAAAAACTCTTCTCCATAGCAATGGAGAGCGAAGGAAAACGTGTGTTGCGTCACTCGAGAGAAGGAGTAGGGGTGTGTCTTGAATCTAGGACTTGGCTCGGGCGGCGATCATTCAATCTGCCCTTGTCCGGCTTCAAAGTTGCAAGTAACCCATCAATTGAAAATCGAGAGGGAACCAGCGCACTCTGACACAGCGAGAATTTTGATATCAGCCTACGCCAATGGCTGGGTAATATATGATATCAAGCCAAATGCCGCCAGTTACTCGACTTTCTAATTTAATTACTACATTTACATATATGATACATAATCTAATATACCCGCAGCCAATAGTTATCAACGCTTGATCCACTTACAAACAAACTGCCAGGTAAGACATTCCAACGCACGATGGGGAAAATAATAAAAGGACGATTACGACTCTCCAACATATTAAAATATTTTTCAGCATTTGGAATTTAAAATTTTTCTTTCCAGAATTTAAACGATTTCATAATACGTCAAGGCATACTAACGAAAAAAATATTCAGAAATAATAGGATGAGGCCCAATTCCCTTAAAAAGACGAGGGGTTCTGGGCATCAATTACAAATGCAATGTGAAGGTCCTTAAGGACTGAAAGAAATAGAATTTCACTCTCCCCGAAAGTGATTGTGCACAAAACTGAATGGGATAACAATATGATCGTAGACAGTCTGTTAAATGAATTAAAATGGGAATAATTGTCAGACCGTAGGCTGAAATTTAATTTTAAACTCTTAAATAAAATCCAAGGTGATATTTTCACTGATGACGTTAAAAAATTTAGCGAACCCCAACTTACTATGGTAGAATGGACCATACACACAAAATTGGAGAAATTAATTGCCGAACTGAATTCAAAATGTACCTGTTTCCTCATACAATTACGGATATGAATAGCTGTCAATATGTTCAAAAGTATAAATACAAGTGAGTCAATGGATAGCATAGGTAGTTGCATGTTGGTATAAGGACCTAAAGCTAACCCGACCAACAGAATCATATTGCATGCTTGCTTTGCTATTTTTATCTTTTTTGAATTGTGAAGTTTGGACTAGTATATTATAACTAATCCTTTTTATGCATGATATGTTATGCATGTTTGGTGTGATTCACCCCCTGCCACACACCTAAATGGAGGCTAGCAGGGTATTATGTAGGTGTATATTATAATATTTATTATTGGAATTTGAGATAGTAATTTTGTTAACTTCACATGGCATAAACTAATACCCATTTTTTGGAGTAATTACTAATTTTTTAGATATAAAAGTATGAATTTAAACTAGAAAGGGAAAATTTGAATTTCTTGAAAGGAGGGCTCATTATGTATTCACTTGTGACCTATTTATCTCCACGTGAATGAAGACGACCTCTGCGGGCTCCTTCGGAAAACATACAGACATGAATTCGAAACAAAAGAATAATCCAAAGGAGGAGAATAATGAACGCAGGAGCGCCTACGCCTCTGTTTCCCCAAGAAAAAAACAAACAAAAACAAAGTGCCTCGCGACTGAGAAGACGAATTCCAACGGTTGGGGGGTATCACATACCAGTCAAACCTGTTACGCATTTTTCCGGTGAATTACACAACGCGGATCTGGTGGAATTCGTTCCGTTTCTTCGGTCCTGCATTCCCTCGAAGATGTCAGCTGCAACATCATGATCGAGGACGGATTGCCTTTCGCCTCGGCCGAGAGATCGGACACGCTTCTTGGCCGCGCGAAGAGACGTTGGAGAGGGTTGAAGTTTCGCTTCTTTGCCCCCCCAGGAGAGGGCAGGCGAGAGTGTCGCCGTGTCTGTCCCATCACCCCGGAGACACTCGAACCCGCCCGGAAAATGACAGCGCATGCGTCGTTCTACATGTACACAATACCCTACAAACCATCATAAAGGTGTGTAGCAGGGGGTGAATTCACACCAAAAATGCGTTACATTTCTGCATGAAAAGGATTATTGGTAATTATATTATAGCCTAAACTTCACAATTTAAAATATAAAATAGAAATAGATAAAAATAATAACGGGCTAAAATTGTGTTCTTCAAATAATTGACAATTCGCAAAAATATTTTGTGAAACATTGTTGTCGTAGAGTTTTTAATTCCAAGTCTTTGAAATTTGAATGAAAGTGTTGGAATTGGAAACTTTTCTTCATCACAATTAAAACTTAAGAAGTATTGGCCGACCATTATCGTAACATCTACATCTACATCTACACGATACCCTGCAAGCCACCGCGAGGGTGTGTGGCAGGGGGTGAAGGTCACCAAGCATTCACTACTAGCATGCAAGCAAGCAACTAAAGGGTCTCATGCAACTAGATTGTTAGTATCTATAGTATTTGAGGGGTTAATACATGCATCATGCACTACAGAATACTCTAAAATATTTCCCCTACCTATCCCTTTCCTATGCTGCCTATTCTGTTCTCTTATAGTACGGGGGAAAAATGCCATTTTGAATCTATCTGTACGACAATCTATCTCTCTAATCTTATTTATCTGGTCGAATCTAGCATAATACGCTGGTGTTTTTAATATGTGCCTAACATCTTCAGTAAAGCTATCCGATTGAAATTTCTGCAATAGATTAAATCTGAACTTTAATCTACGCTCTGATAATGATTCCCACCCTAATTCTTGTATTAATTCTGATACACTACTCAACCTATCGTAACACCTTTTGACGAACCTAGCTGCTCTACGCTGCACACTGTCTAGTTCTCTCATCAAACCTAATTCATTAGGATCCCATACACTGGCTGCATACTCAAGGTGGGGCCTAACTAGTGAAAAGTAGCATCGCTCTTTTGTCTTCTCATCACATTTCCCAAGTACTCTTTTTATAAATCCTAGCTTTCTCTTCGCTCGGCCGCATATTTCCCTTATGTGTCTTCCCCACGATAAATCTTTAGTGATTGTTACACCTAAATATCTTACGGTTTCAACGTTTTCGATCTTCGTGTTATTAATTCTATAGGATCGCTCTATCGAATTATTCCTCCTCCAAAAATTGATAGCTACACACTTTTTAAGGTTGAGTTCTAACTGCCATTTGTCGCACCACTCTTCAATTGCATCTAAATCCTTGCTAAGTGATTTCATGTCCTCTTCGTTTGATATACCCCTGTACACCACCGCATCGTCTGCAAAAAGTCTAAGGTTACTACTAACTACGGTACCCAAATCGTTTATGTATAAAAGAAATAGAAGCGGACCTACTACGCTACCCTGGGGAACTCCCGATGTGACTTCGATTGTGTCCGACATGATACCATCTATGACAACCCTCTGCTCTCGCCCACTTAAGAATTCTTTTACCCAACATACAACGTCTTTATTTATACCAAAACTCTCTAACTTCAAGATTAATTTGTCATGAGGAACTTTATCGAAAGCCTTTTTGAAATCTAAAAATATCGCATCAACTTCAGTACTGCTTTCGCCGTGGACTAAAATATCGTGTACGAATAAAGCTAATTGTGTCTCGCAAGATCTACCTTTCCGGAACCCATGCTGGCTGTTTATGAGTAATCCCTGACTATCCAAATGCCCCATGATCGAACTGACTACTATGTGCTCAAATATCTTACAAGAGATTGACGTGAGTGAAATGGGTCTGTAGTTACTAGGTTCTTCCCTATCACCGCTTTTAAATATAGGTGTAATGTTAGCTACTTTCCAATCCTTGGGTACTGTGTGGTTCTTTAGTGTTTTATTGAATATTATTTCTAGATAGGGGGCTATTTCAGAAGCTAATGTTTTATAAACTCTGGAAGGAATTTGATCGGGACCTGGTGCTTTGTTTTTACTTATGCTTTTTAACTGCTGCTCTATTCCGCGACATGAAATGTTTATTTCGGGCATTTGCTCACTGAAAGTGTTCGGCGGTGGTTCCACTGCGTTTTGTGACGATGAGTTGAATACACTTTGGAAGAAGGTGTTTAAAGTGTTGGCTTTTTCTACACTGCTGGTGACTCTGATTCCTTTATCATTTTTAAGTGTGTGCACTGTGGACTTATTTCCCTGAAGCTCTCTCACATATGACCAAAACGCTTTAGGATTGCTATCTAAATATTCTCCTAACATCTTGCTCTTGAAATGTGATAACGCTTGCCGACATGATTTCCTTGCTAATGCTCTCGATTTTTTATAGTTTTGAACTAGCTCATTTTTTTCCTCTACCGATAGACCCCGTCTGGCATTTTTCATCTTAGCGTGGCATACCCTTTGTCGCTTTAGTGATTTCCTAACCTCCGCGTTATACCACCTTGGCTCTGTATTATCACTAATATATTTACTTGGTATGTATTTATGAACTGCGTTACGGGTGACCTCAAGAAATTCTCTCCACGAATCCTCTGTATTTAATCCTTTGCTTTGTTCGCTGAATACAGTAAACGCTTCCCTTAATTCCTCTTTCATACCGTCGTAATTTGCCTTGCCAAATAAGTACACCCTCCTCCTTGGTTTATAATGTCTTTCAACGCCTACAATAAATTTCGCATGCACTATTTTATGGTCACTAATTCCTGTGTCTGTAACTGTATTTAGAACTCTCTCGGGTATATTTGTTGCTAATAAGTCTAGAATGTTGTTACCCCTGGTCGGCTCTGTTACTAGCTGTTGTAGAGAATGTGTCGTAAAGGTGTTCAACAGTGATTCGCAATGTTCCTTATCCTTACCTCCTGCAATGAAACTACACGTATTCCAGTCTATCGAGGGGAGATTGAAATCTCCGCCTACTATTATTCCTCTATCATTCTTCCCAGAAAGTAATGTGCGTATCTCTGACTCTAGCTCTATTATAGAATTGACGTCTGCGTCCGGTGGCCTGTAATATGCACCTACATATATCTTTTTTGCGTTACTACTTTTACTTTTAACGGAACACCAAATACTTTCTACATTTCGCTCTGAAATAAGTTCTCTTCTACTGACATACGGGTCCTTCACAGCTATGAAAACTCCTCCTCCGTTTCTGCTTACTCTATCCTTTCTGTATACTGTAAAACACTTCGGAAATACTTCATGATCTGATATGTCCTTCGAAAGCCAGCTTTCTGTACCTACGATTATATCTGCATTAGTACTCTTAATGAGGTGGTGAAATTCTGCTACTTTATTTCTTATACTACGACAATTCACTACTATCACTGAAATTTTTTCTTCCAATCTGTTTCTCTCTTGGTGCTCCTTTCCAACTAAAATTTTCCTCGATAATTTTTTGACGGACAAACTATTTGGTCTACCTCTTACCTTTGATGAATTATCATGTTCGTTCTCTCCATGTGTTTTTCTCTGACCTTCTAAAACTACTCTGCATGTTCTGTCAAATTCTTGCACGATTTTTCCCCCGCGGATTGACCTGCACTCTGGGCTACCACCTGAGCTAAACCCTACGTGTATGCTCCAGTATCCTACTCGCTACCTTAGACGATGCCTCGTCCGTGTAGTGGACACCCGAGCGATTCAGGGGCACCCGACACGTTTCCAGCTCCGGCCCGAGGTCCAAAAACTCAGCTCCCTCGCTCCCACAGACTTCACGGAGTCTCCGGTTTATGCCTAAAACTCGGCTCCAAACCATCGACCCCCGATCCGTCCTAGGTACCAAGCTACATATAGTCAGCCTCATATCGATACCCAGACCTCCACGAACACGGTGGAACTCGGTGCATAGATCCCTTACGGAATCCATTACATCCTCGGACCCCCGTTTCGCGGCGTCGTTAGTGCCGACATGGGCGACTACGTGCAGCTTGGAGCAGTTAGTGGCACTGACCGTTGCTTTCAACGCCTTCGTCACCTGGGGCACCGTACCTCCTGGTATACACCAGGAACGTACCCGTTCTTCGTCACCTTTCCCTCGGGATTCACCACCTCCTTCCCGACGGGCCCTGGCACGCATCGAGTCCGCTACTCGGCGGACATTGGAGCTACCTATCACTAATACTCCCTCCCTTCCCTCCCGACTCCCAGTCGGCGAAGTCTCCGGAGGCGGAGCGTTCGATGCGCCGACCTCCGCCAGCCCATCGAACCTATTACTAACGGGGAAAGGCTCAGCCTCTGCCTCTGCATTTCCCCGTTTGTGTAGTGTGACCCCACGACTCCTCCTACGGACCACTTCCCACTCTCCCCCGGATTCGGAGGTAGGCTCCGCTAGAGGCTCGGGTGTGCGGGGAACGTCCTCAACCCTCCAACCCACGCCAGTGTAAGGGCTCGCCCCCGCACCAACGCGTGCGGAAGGCCTTGGCCGACCCCCACTCCCCCTCGACCGTTCCAACGTAGTCACCAGCCGTTTCACGAGAGAGCGAAGACTATCCACCGTCTTCTCGAGCTCATCGACTCGAGCCCTCAAGGGCTCGCTATCGGGTGAGTCACGGAAGAGGTTGACAATTGACCTAATGGGAGTCATCCTAATCTAACTCTAACTATCTCTCTCCCTTAGACTCGCAGCGGAGCTATCTGGAAAAAGAATCTACTATTTACTACACACTAATAAATAACTAACAAGGCTCTTGAAGAAACGAGCAAGCAAGCAAATACAGACCACAGATTATCACCAGAAAACAATTAACCCAAAGGGGACAGGGACTAGGAGTAAACTACACAGGTAGAAAAACTACACGGGTGAGTGGTTGCAAGGGTAGCGCTCGGTAGGGAGTCGCGATGGGAGGTGGGTCACGGTTGACCTTGGTTAGGCTGAGGTTTGGGAAGGGAACCACGGGGGGGGGGGGGAGCTCTGGAATGTATACGAGAGGAATGTAGGCTGTAGGATGCGCAAGACCAGCGATTACGAATAGATGAAGCAAAAAGTGTCAACAGTAAAGCTAAAGTAAATGTATTAAAAATCTACTACTAAAAGAAGCAACGAAAAAGACGAGCTAAATTAAGCACTAATCTAGGAAATATAAATATATCTAAAAAAAAAAAAAAACACTATTACCGAATTATTTCAATGACAATAAGCGATTAAAAAAAAACTGTATAATTTACTAGGTTAAAAAATAAGTTACGCAAACTGCAGAGATAGTATAAACTATAAATGTATAAATAAAACTTTATGTGTATAAAGCTAAAGTAAATGTATTAAATATCTACTACTAAAGGAGCAACGAAAAAGACGAACTAGATTAAGCACTAGTCAAGGAAATATAAATATATCTAAAAAAAAAAAACTATCACCAACTAACTTCAATAACAATAAGCGATAAAAAAATCAACTATATGAATCTACTAGGTTAAAATAAGTTACGCAAACTACAGAGTTAGTATAAACTATATATGTATAAATAAAATTTATGTGTATAAAGCTAAAGTAAATGTATTAAATATCTACTACTAAAAATCAACGAAAGACGAACTAGATTAAGCACTAGTCAAGGAAATATAAATATGTCTAAAAAAACTATTATCAACTAAGTTCAATAACAATAAGCGATAAAAAAGATCAACTATATGAATCTACTAGGTTAAAATAAGTTACGCAAACTACAGAGTTACTATAAACTGTATATGAATAATAACACAAGTGCAAATTACACCTTACACGTTAGGATGGATTATACGGTTCTACACAGGACTATGAATAAATAACAATAAGATAATATTAAATTAGAAATTCACTTGTAGGAGAACAAGTCTATATATATCACGGAGATTAAACAGCTGTACGGAAGCACGGATATTATGAAACAATAAGTAATGCAGTGTAGCTATAACGAATAAAGTTAAATTAAAGCCGAGTGAAGTCTAGAAATATATTGTTAACAATAGATTATAATGAACGGTTCTATAACTGAGAAATACTTAGAAAAACAAAACTATGGTGATGATAAAATATAAATAAGAAACGTAAATACGCTAACTATGGAATAGCCACAACGATGTTAAACAATAGTGGAAGATTTGTATTTATCTCAGTATATAAAAGTAATAAAGATACTGGTTTAGTTCTACTTATCGCTATCGGCACACACTCTCGGCAGACGCTCGCGGGATGGCAGGGACTACAGCCACAGCAGGCACAGAAAACTCACACACTAACACACTCACTTACTAACTAACTAAACACTCACTACTAAATACACCACTACACTATGAAATAGGGGATAGCCTAGGACGACACAATTTTAGAGCTAAAACTACGGACCCAGCTAGGCAACGTTAAAGCTGCTACTGGCGACCAGGTAAAAAAGTGAAAGTCACAACTCAAGACGGGAGCTCTCACCACGCGACCTTCCTCTGCGAGTGCAGGTAGAAGAATGTAAAGCGAAAATATGATGAGCGGCTGCGTAAATAAGACTTTTAAGTCCAACATATGTTTGGTGACTGAATGCGGTACTCTTCACCAAAATCATGAATAATTCATCTACATCTACATACTTTTTAATAGGAAAAGCAAGCAATTACACACAAAAAAATGGGTTTAGTATGTGCCAGATGTAAGTTAACAAAATTATTGGCTCAAATTCCAATAATAAATATTATAGTATGCATATACATAATGCCCTGCAAGCAGCCGTACAGGCGTGTGGCAGGGGGTTTATTCACACCAAATATGCCTTATTCATGTGTGAAAAGAATAAGTAGGCAATTATATTCTAGTCTAAACTTCACAATGAAAAAAATAGCGAATCAAGCATGCAAAAACATGCTTCAAGATGGGGTTAGCCTCATACCAACATTCTACCACCTTTGCTATCCATTGATACACTTGTATTTACTCTATTAGACATCTTTACCACACCTTCTTAGGTTAGTTTACATGTTTAGTAAAAGGATTGATTCGAAGCCGCATGAGAACTGAATAACGCAAAATGAATACCTTTTTCGGCTCTTCTGTCATGAAAAGAAAATGATAAACGTAACATAACACATGATACACATCTGCATGTCAATAGTTCGTATTTGGTGATCTTCACCCCCTGCGGTGGCTTGCAGGGTATCGTGTAAATGTAAATGTCATATCTCAACAATCTACTTATTGTTGAGAAAACTCAATTTTTACTGCCCTGGTTTGAATCAATGCTAGTTTTTCAATGAGTAGCAAGACGAAGGAGAAAACTACATGTTTTCGGATATTCTATTATTGTGGAACTATCCAGTATATTCAAAATAATGCTCTTAAGTCGACGTAACGTCTTAAAGACTACGGCCGTTCACGATGATACAAGGACATATCTCCCTCCGTCCACCATTTCCATCTGCGTGAGTCAGTTCAAAAGGCAAGGTCGAAGTTGGGAGACCATGTAACGGCCAGGGGAAATAGGTTTACAGTTTAAGCATAGAGTAAGCATAATATAGATGGCTCACTGCATGGGCAAAACTGTTTGGACGTTTTGGATCGGTGGCTCACCTATTTTGAGACCAAGAATTCTTAAATCGGATCACTTTGAAATAAAAGCGCCGGCATAACGGAGCAGGCTACAAGACACTTCTCGATTGTGCCACTGGCTTCGATTAGAAAAACGAAAGCGATATATATTGTTTGTGACGTAACGCGAAGAGTTCTTCCCTCGCCATCTACGGAAACATTCCAGTACTACATCCAAAACGCATAACAGTTTTACCCTATGCGATGAGCCCTCTATTTTATACTTACTATATGGTTGAAGGCACAAATTAACTGTCAAGACGAAACAGTTTCCTAATAGCATCCGAAGCAGAATGCTCACTGCCAGCATACATTAGGCATTTCTTTCACAACGCGATATAGGTAGTCTTCGGACACGCCAACGAATGCCAACTGGATCGATTACGATCTCGGGCAATTGCACTGCTTTCGGAGACGAATCTTGGGGATCTCCATACGGCCTCGTCCATAACATAACATCAAAAAAACCTATCGCTACGACGCCGTACAACAAAGGAGGGTTCAATAGCATTAAACGACCTGTTGAAATAGGTGCTGTAGCTTTTTAAAAAAGCCACCGTCGAATAGATTCCAACAAAGTTTCCAACAGAATGAATGGACACGTCTACATCACAATTCAAAATTGATCGCGGTGGTGGGTTCGATATAGAGTCGGAATGACAACCCAGGGTCTCGGGGTCGAATCTCGCTCATGACAGGAGCGTTGAAGACGTCAAAGGATCATCATCATCATCGTTCAACAATCCTAAGATTGATTTCATGCAGCCCTCCACTCGATTCTTCTATCGGCCAACCCCTTCATATAGACGTAATTCATCCCGTTTTATCATATGAGGCCTGCCTTATCCATTCTCCCCGTTCACTTCCCCCCCCCCCCCCCCGCGATTGTCTTCATCAGGACACCAAGTTTTAAGATATGGCCCATTAAGTGGACCTGTCTTCTTTTTAGAGTTTTCAGCAGACTTCTCTTTTCTCCCACTCTTCTTAAGACTTAAGAGACAAATGGGAAAATAAAACGGGATCTAAGAACTCAAGGGTAGTTGCAATGAATAGGCCGAGACGAATACATCCAAACGAAAGCTGGGTTGAGGGGAGTGACCGCCAAAGTTTAGGAACGCACCCTCAGACAAGAAAATACGAAATCACGCGAAGACAATGTCCTGGAGGGCTCGTATGCCTTACTCGGCGACATCATGTCGTCAATACTACATGGCTGAAGCCGAGGAAGAAGGGTCGCCTAAAAACTATGACGGATAACGAGCAAGAGGTGTTCATTCAAACTAACGTATCTGTCACAATGCGCCAATCTACGTGTGCCTTACTCGGCGACATTGCGTCGTCAATACATCAGCCCCCAGTGAATCGCGGGAATATGTGGGCAAGCATATCCTCAGCATCTATTGTAACTATATATAACTAAGTCGTTTCCACTTCAATTTCATAATTGTGAAGGGATACTTCACATCGCAATGTGGGAATCGATATCATAAACTAACATTAAAGCACTTCCTGCCGCTAAAAACAATCTTTTGCGGCAAATTACAGATGCACCATGGTTCGTCAGAAAGTCTTACATTCACGACAACTTAAAAATCCCGGTTTTGGAGCTTCACCACAGAAAAATCGCCGAATCCTTTCAGCAGAAACAAGGAAGCAAAACTGACAACACTCTGGACACTAAATGGAATTGCAACTAAAATCCCGACTCGAATATTTTAGAACAAATGGATACGGATGGAAGAAACCGCAATGACAGTTTTCAGTGTAGCTTTGTTTGTCAAAACAAAAAAACCATCAAGGCCTCTATCACCACAGCATCCAATTTGCCAAAGTAACTGAAAAAGTAACTTTTAACGTAAAAGTTACTTTTTTAAACTTTAACTCGAGACCATGCTTTAACTTTAATCAGTTACTTTATCAGAAAAGTAACTTTCCATGTAATTAGTTACTTTTTACAGAGATTAACTTTACCTTTAATCAGTTACTTATTTTTGGTAACTTTCCCATCTAGGCACCTATACACCTAATTTTATCACTACATGGGTGCGATACAGAAGAAGACAATCAGTAGGTACTACGTCCGGCAACGTCGTACGCTTTTCCAAGCAACAAATAGCCGCTATGCTGTCTCATTCCCACCTATACAAATATATACCTATTGATACAAAAAAAGTTGAATATATTACGTTCTTCACAACGATGTATTATAAGATGAGGATATATAAGGATTATAGCGAAATTTCGATTTGTCTGAACACTCAGAGCCGTGAAAAACATAAATATTTACAGTATCTTTTTTGGAAAAAATAAATTTCTGAAATTTATAGAAAACGTATAAAACATTCTTGTATATATTGCGTTATAATTTGGAATAGAGCGACTGACTGGTTTTTGAGAAATGTATTTTTGAAGTCGCTGTAATTGTTGAACGCGTTAAAAAACCGTCATTTTTTCCATTCAAAATTCAATAAAATATACAAAAGTATAACTCCAAAATTGTGTGTTGCAACAACTAACGCAGAATTAAACGAAAAAAATAGGATACAATTAAATTTTCTGCAGGTATTTTGGTAACTTCCTGAATACCCTTCAAACTCGAGTGCACATAATATTTTGGTCGCCAGTAGGTGTTCAGTACCACTGCAAGCAGTAGGAGCACCTTGATTCAGATCGGAAGGCCCCGAGTTCAAAGTTGGATGAAGCCTCTAATATAATCCGAAACCGAAAATCCTTTTAGTTCGATAACTGGTCGAAGGAAATAGCAGGTGATATGGGGAAAACTTCCAAACTACCGAATACCTTAGGGCTAACCTTTCAGTTACCTCCGCCCTCATACTTCAACCAATCATTCCGGTTGATCTCTGAGCAAAAGGCTCGTATCAATATAGTGTACCAATAGCGGACATCATTTTTGGAAAGAAATTAAATGAATTGAATAAAAAGCAGGATTCAAACTGGATGCATAACGAAAAGAGGAAGGTATGATACAGGAATTAGAGCGTGTGCAAAGGAGATCAGTTAGATTTGTTAAAAGCCGCTATGATAATTGCATAAGGGTTGCGAGTTTAATAGAAGAACCAGGATGGAACTAGTATGAGAACGCTGTTAAAATTTAGGTGCAACCTTTTAAGTAAATTCGGAACCGATTTGTTCACAGATGACGCTAAGATATATATTAAGAACCCCTGCGTTTAATACTAAGTTTCATCAGATAAATAAGATTAGAGATATAGATTATCGTACCGATAGATTCAAAATGTATTTTTTCCCGTGTACCATTAGAGGACACAATAGGCAGCATAGCAAAGGGATAGGTAAATGAAATGTAGTTAGAGTAGTCTGTAGTGCATAATGCATGTCTTCACAACCGATCTCTTTATTACTGTGTAGATACTAACCATCTAGCTGCACGAGACTCTATTATCTAATATGTTTCCATGGAGTAGCCTAGTTGCATGAAAGTAGTGCAAATTAGGTGATATTTACACCCTGCCACACACCCTCACGATGGCTTGAAGTGTTTTGCTTAGATGTAGATGAAGAAGCGAGACGATTGCGTGGGGCAGATGTCATTTACAGACACGGGTTCTAGCCCACGTATTTGGACAACCGATTATGCGTCCCTCTGAGGGCAGCCGTTTCCGGTAGAATTATGGGAGGCTGATGTACCCATCTGTGAACATACCTGATTTTGAATTTTCCACCTTGACAGCCCCAATTCCATACATTATAATCTCTTTTAGTTTCAATTTATCATAAATCAATATGGCGGCTAAAAATAAAGTAAACAATATTTAACCTATTTATCTCTTGCCCAAGCTACATTTTTTTCTATTCTTGTACAGATTATACTTAAGGTGGTACTTCATTGTTATTCATGCGATCATAACATTTTTTCTACCTATCAAATAAAAATTGCACACATATGTGGACTATGAATATTTCATAAATAATAATAATAAAAACATTTTTCAACATATAATTTCAGCAGTCCATTATGTGCTCAAAAGAGGTGAGAACATTTTTTAATAGGCGAGGTTTTTTCAAGACCGAAGAGGATAAACTATCAATTGGGACTCTAAAAAACACACAGCCACTTGTTTGGGCTTGTTCACCTGGCAAGAAAAAGAAAAAAATTGTACTGACGAATTTTTGTTTTAAGATTTTGGCAGCGATGATGGTTATTTTAATAGGGATATTGGTTATCACAGCAGTGTGGAAAAGATATCTATCCGAAATAGGGTGTGATAACCAAGCGTTAAGACATTATTCTTTTTTTTTAATATTTGCTTTCTTAAAGATTTGGTTTTCATATATTTTTTTAAATCATGACAACTATGATCAGTCTTCCAACGGTCCGACCAGATTAAAGAGATTAAACTTCTCCAGTCTCCTGACGAGACGTTCCCATCATGACGAACGAAACGTGAGCAATAAAGTTCGCCACGCAGCAGTCAACCCGAAAATGGCCAATTATACTGACGATTGTCGAGCAGAAAATAAAAACAGAGGGCAAACTTATATCTATATCTACGACATACCCTGCAAGCCACCTTGAGGGTGTATGGCAGGGGGTGCATCCACACCAGGAACAATGACACAACAAACAAAAATGAACAACACAAAACAAACACATACCTTTAAAAGTAATTAGGGGAAAAAAGAAAAAAAACTACCAAATCCCAATCATGCAGGACACACCCACGAACATGCATAAGGATCCGACCCCAATTTAATAGATATTAATGCATGCAAAAAAAAAGCAATGCATGCGAGTAACACATTGCTTTGAACATGCAGGAACAAAAATTCTATCGACCTACTCTGAATATTACCTCTATAATTATTACCGATTTACGCGATGTCTAACGTTCTGATCTCGAATCGTACGTGGAAAAAAATGACATTTTAAATCTGCCCGTCCTGCAATCTATTTCCTTAATTTTATTGGAATTATCGAGCCTACTTTAATAAGTCGGAGCCAGCAATATATGATTAACGTCAACAATAAAATGTCCCTCACTAAATTTTCCCAGAAGATTAAGTCTATAATTCAGCCTACGTTGTGACAGCAATTCCCATCCCAATTCTGCTAACATACCAGACACACTGATTTCCCTATCGTAACACCCTTTTACATATCTCGCTGCTCTTCGTTGTACTCGATCTAATTCGTAAATTAAGCCTGCTTCATAAGGGTCCCATACATTCGCAGCTTCGGGGCGTTTACGCCACAGGACTGAAATATCTGCAGAGACAAGCGAGAGCTACCACGCCCTCCCACAGACATCACTTCCAACTAACGATGGAGTCATCTCGGTTGTTTGATGTCAACGGGGCCCTCTCCTCATCACCATGGCGGAGATAAGGAAGATTTGCGTAGTGACAGAGCTTTAAGAGGAGGCCGAAGAGAAAGATATGAATTCACTGTGACGACGCAATAAAGCGAACCTCTCGCGAATGACAGCGCGCCCGAGGGGGAATACTTCAGAGTTCTAGCATCAAGAAGTATCTGCATCGAAGTGCTGGTGACGTATCATGCAGTTCATGCAAAAAATAAATTAAAATCTACTAAAACATACCATTGCACCCTTGAATACCTGATGTGAAAAACAACGAGGGGATGGTTACAGAAGATGTTTTAACATCAGGCATGAAGAAGGTGACTCACAGATTTGTCGCAGAGTTCTGTTATAGTAGTAGATGGAGTCCACGGCTCAGGCTTTGTAAGCGGTTATCAAACAACAAATGGGGGCGTTTACTCGGAAACGAAATCGCATTTTCGTACACAAAATCGTTAGATGGAAACGAAAAATGAATTTTAGTGAAAAAATTAATCTTATACCAAGAGCCATTCACTCATAAATCAATAAGCAAAAGGTGAAGCCCACCGAAGAAGCTGCTTTGAGACTTCGACGTCATTTAACTCCCAATCTTGACTGCTTTTTGGGGAAGGAAAGGGAGTGGAGGTGGATCGTAGGTTAAAATACCGATAAAATCTCCTCCATACATTTAAAACGGATAGCTACTGAAGAGAACAGATACTAAAGATGTAAGTTATATATTAAGAACTCCTGCGTATTATGCTAGATTTTACCACATAAATAACATTAGAGAGATGCTTTGTCGTACCGATAGATTCAATATGTCGTTTTTCCCTGTACTTAGTAGAACAGCAATAGGCAGCATAGCTAAGAAATATGAAATATTGTCGTCAGTAGTGCATGATGCATGCATTAACAACCAATCCCTTTATTACTATATAGATAATAACCATCTTGCTTCATGTGACCCTAGTATCAAACATGTTTCCCCGTAGTATCCTAGATGAATGTCAATGGTGCATGCTTGGTGATCTTCACCCCCTGCCACACACCCTTCCGGTGGCAGGGTATTGCGTACATGTATATGTAGATGAAGAAGACAATCGATTACGTAGGGCAGACGTCATTTATAGGCGCGGATTCAAGCCCATAATGGAAGCCTGGAAGACTGCCAGAGAGCATCCGATCGTAAAATTCAGACAATGAATATACATGTGCATACAAACATATACAATTAAAACATGAACGTCCATCACGAAAGTCTAAAATGGATAGCTGTTATACCCCTTAGGGAATAGAAATTTATTGACAATCAACTTTTTACTACACTCAAGAGCTCAGGATTATACATTAAAGTTGACCGCGATAAGAATTTTTCTTGCAAGACGCATCCGATATAAATTTCATTAAGTATCTCAGGTCCTCAAAGAAGAAAACGAGAATATAACCCTCGAAGGTCGAGATCGTAAATCTACCCGGAATAAGGTAAAATAAATCGGGTTAGCATTCGAGGATAGACGATACTAGCTCCAAGATGCCTCAGCGGGGAGAGACAGCGATCGGCGAGCATTATCCAACGAGGGGTGAGATTTCACTTCGAGAGCAACCTCTCTCATAGCCCAGTCATAGCGAATGAAAGGTGACTAAAAACAGCTGCATCACCTGATGATGATGAACATGATTTATTATATAAATACAATTCATGATCGTAATTATTTAAAAAAATGGTAAGCAGCAGGAAAGAAGGGGCCAAAACCAAAGATAAACTAGGAAAAAAATTAACTTGAGGAGGTGACAGAGTTCTGTTACCTAGGAAGCCGAGTAACGAACGATGGACGAAGCAAGAAAGACATATAGAATAGCCCAGGCGAAGAGGGCATTCCATCAAAAGAAGAATCTACGTACAGTTGAAAATCTTAAGCTTAGAAGTTAGGAAGCAAATCATCAGAATGTACATCTGGAGCATGCTTCTTCACGTCAGTGAAGAATGGACGATGACAACAGCGGAGAAGAAAAGGGTGGAAGCATTCGACATGCGGTGCTATAGAAGAATGATGAAGATAAAATGGATTGACCGAGTGACAAAAGAAGAAGTCTTAGGAAGTGTGGGGGAAAAGAGAATACTGCTGAAAACCCTAAGAAGGAAACTGGACGACAACCTTGACCCCAGCGCTGCGGGTTCACCAGAGAATCCAGGAAGGAAGTAAAAAGACTACAATCTGACAGGACCAACCCATTACTGCATGAATCTCACATTCCGAGAGCAATCGATTAACCAATTGTCAGAGGAACCATCGTGATGCATTAGGATATTTAGAGTATCTGGACTATTTACCCCTCTACTGCCCACTGGACTGATTCTTCCACTAATATTTACATACTTGCATATTGTAAATGCCTTTCCTATCTATTGAAGAGACGACTTTGTCTCTCAATACCTCCATAAAAATATTCTTGAATATGAGATTGATAATGCAGAAAAATCTAAAAGCGTGCTTTATAAATATCAAAATCCAGATAAGGAAGTAAAGACAAGAGTAATTTTACGTTGCAAAACAAAATCAGGTAGTAGAGAGTTAAAATGCAATGCCAACTAGAAAGCATATCCAGTGATGTACTAGAGTACGCTTAAAAGTATACTTACCAGAAAATCGGTATGTTTAGAGTAGATCGCTTGTGATAAATCGATACTATATTTTTACATACGTTCCATCCCTACCAATGGCAATTGCGCGGATACTAAGGTTCTCGCGTTCGGCCATGCTTGTTAAGATTTATAGCGTTCCTTCCGTTACGGAATCAACGTTAGGGTCTACTTCAAGCATTAGGAATTTTCCTCTCCCATAACACAAAAACAACTTATGCACACATGCCACATAATTATACCCTCCTTCGCCACTTCAAAGTCCTTACACACCGTGACTCAGTACTATGACCATTACTCGCCCAGCGAAGGGAACAAGGCCGGTAAGCAGAGGTTTCAAGGCTTCGCTAGAACCGTCGGAGGAACTGCTGAATTGTTCGGTGTCTGGCCCTCTCTCTTTCGGTTCACCTTCATCATCGGTCAAAAATCCTGGGATTGGTTTTACGCAACCCTCCACTCGATTCTTCTCTCGGCCAACCTCTTTATATTGAAGTAATTCTTCTCTTTTAATTATTCAATGTATCTCATATGAGGCCTTCCTTTGCCGTTCTTTTCGTTCACTTTACCCTCGACGATTGTCTTCATCAGGCCATTGTGTCTTAAGATATAGCCGATTAATTTGTCCCGTCTTCTTTTTAGAGTTTTCAGCAGACTTCTCTTTACTCCCTCTCTTCTTGAGACTTCTTTCTTTGTCACTTGTTCGATCCATTTAATCTTCATTATTCTTCGGTAGCACGACATTTCAAATGCTTCCACTATTTTCTTCTCCGCTGCTGTCATCGTCCATGCCCCGCTGCCGTAAAGAAACTTGGTCCAGATGTATGCTCTGAAGAATTGATTCCTTACTTCTACGCTTGTATTTCCAGCTGTAAGTAGATTTGACAGAATTGCCCTCTTTTGACTTTTGACAGAATGCCCTCTTTGCCTGAGCTATTTTACTGACTATTTCTTTCTTCCTACTCCTATCGTTGGTTACTCGGGTTCCTAAGTAACAGAAGTCTTTCAACTCTTCCAGTTTTTGTCTGTCTTAGTGGAACGTCTTCTCTCTTCCTGAACACCATCATCTTAGTCTTCTTCTAATTAATCTCCAGCTGATTTCTGGCCATTCTCCTTTTCAATGGTTATTGGAATCTTATTCAGATCCCTCTCTGCCTCTGCTGTAAGTGCTATGTCTTCAGTAGTGTTGAAACTAATCATATAGCGTACAAACCCAGAGGGACTCTCCCACAATAATCTTTTTTAATCGTCCACATTTATTACATCTTCATCTCAACCGGTTTCGACGCATACACGTCATGTTGTAAGTGTGCAACTGCGCCTCAAATCGGCGGTCTTCTAGAAATCGAGAATGCGTCGAAACATGTCGAGGTGATGAATTAGGCTTGTGCGATGAGTCGATTAATCGAAGTCATCGACCATCGACTGCGATGAGTCAATGAGAGTCATCGATGTCGATGAGTCGATGAGAATCATCGATGTCGATGACTCGATGAGTTGATGCGAATCATTGATGTCGATGAGTCGTGATGTGCTGCTGACACGAAAAACGCTACCTCTGCTGACGACCCCTTCCAGAAAGGAGCTCCACAAGTACGAGGAGGTCCCAGCTTTATCCAAATCTTCGAACGTCCTACATTGGTATAGGGACAGGAAGGAACTGTGTATCCCCGCCTTCAGAAGTACGCGAGGAAATACCTCTGTATTCCTGCCGCTTCAACGTCATCAGAGCGGTTCTTCAGCGATGCAGGAAACGTTGTGTTGGACGACCGTCTTGTACTCACCGATGAAAATGCGGATATGAGTATTGCATTATACCACAACAAAGAGTTGTTGCTTAATTAGTAACTCGGTGCTTGTTTCGTTCTTCGATAAACAGGCCGTGTCCTTCTCAATTAAGTTTGACCCAATTCAGTCTTCACTTTAATAGCCAAACCAAACTGCCAACCGAGACATCTGCACCGATCATCGATAGTCATCGATCACCGACATTCATCGATCATCGACATTCATCGATCATCGAAAGTCACCGATCATCGTAATTCATCGATCATCGATAGTCATCGACCATCGTGCACACACTATTCGATGATCGATGACAGCCATCGTCATCGAAGAATTTCGATGAAATTTTTTCATTGAAACTCGATGACCAAAATCGGTCATCGCACAAGCCTATGATGAATAGATTCAAGTGGCCGATTAACAATTGTAGTTGTGGTCATTTGAGAGAGATGACCGTCAATGGGGAACAAGCATTATTTTTTATAACTCTTTGAATGAGAAATTTGTACGCTAAAATTTACTTAGTGAAAAAATTTCTGAAGACTTCAATTGTTACTAAGATACTGCTATTTAAAAATTGTACGTTATCGGCAGATAAAAACATGACTTCATCGCATGACGTCATGGCACAGTATCACTATGGGCTTTGTTTACCCGTTGTAAGTGGAGGTAAATTTTTTATGAATACTTGGCTAAAACTTATGCATTTATCTAATTTTTTACTGGAATAAACTAATATATTTCGATTTTTATTTAAGTAGCTCAGTTTTCCGCCGCTGATTACTCGAGAACTAATTGACGGACGAAAAACGGAAAAATACGGGTCCTTTTTTTCACAAACTCTATTAGATTCGGCAATAAAAATATGGTAAACGACCCCATTGTTAACATCAATGGAGGCAGGCGATACTTGGTATTAAATCATTTTGTGGAATTGTACAAAGTTTATTTCCTTAACATGTTCAGACCCCATTGTTGTTAAATTGACCTGAGATAGGAATTCGAAAACAAGTTAGTATTTAGTATTTGGTATATATATGGAGAAAATCGTCCATAAAATACATTATATAGGTGCCTGTAGAGTGCCCTGTTTGTTTTCAATCCGCGAATCCCTGCTAGGATAAAACAATCACTATTTTGTTACAGAAGTATGCCAGCATAGGGAGTCAACCTAAGGCAAGTTGTCGGATTATGCGTTTTTAAATCCCATTGTAGACATTGTTTCGATCAAGAAACGGCTGAAAACCTCAAAAAATTGTATCAGCTTCGTTTTCTTCTGAAATAAACATCTGCTTCCGAAGGAATATGGAACTTATGCCGTGTAGTGACGTCAGAATGCGTTTCGTCGATTTTCGGGATTTAATAGCTTTCAATAACCTTTGTGGTTGGCAATGAAACGTTTGGCTTAGTAAATATATTTGAATTTGTGAGAAAATTATTTCGTATCAAACATTTCATCAATGCGGGGGCCTTCTGGAGCCCCCCCGGCACTTAGACCTCTTTATTTATTTATTGATTTTCCACTACCCCCGAAAACAGCACCTATGCACTTTTACATCGGGGGATTTAACAATCAACATAGGACAATCACACACATCCATGTCCTGAGTGGTGAAAAGACCCACTCAGGCGGGATTCGAACCCGCGACCCTCAGGATAGCAGGCGAGGACTTAACCACGCCGCCACCGGGGCTTTAGATCCATTGTGCCAACCCACATTTAACCTGCCCGCCACTTGCAGACAGGAGGCAAGAGCACCACTGTAGGGGTATGGAAGGGAGCTACCCATCCAACCTCCGTCCGGGCCCAACGTTGCTTAACTTCGGTGATCTGACGGGAACCGGTGTATCAACGTGGCTAGGCCCTTGCCCTGTACCTCATCAATACACGAGAAACTAATTTCATGCGTATTCCCCATTGAAGTTTTCGCCAGAGAGGTGGTTAACTGGGTATGGGTAGGAGATCTGCGACTTCGCACTGTGGGCTTCGATCATCTTTATATCAAAAGGTCTTGCACCAATGTTTTAAAATTTTATTTCTACGATGCCTCACGAATATTTTAAGCCCCGAAAGAAAATAATCGGCTGAGGGATTTGCGAGAAAAATCGATTTATGTAAGTTAGACGGCTTTTTTTATCAACATTTGTCTGTAATAACAATTCCAATTTCCGAAATTGTTCTCATGTGTTCAAATAGAGCAATATGATCATCATCATAATGTGATCATATAATGGGGGCGTTTACTCGGAACCGAAATCGTTAGATGGAAACGAAAAATGAATTTTAGTGAAGAAATTGATCTTCTAACCAGAGCCATTCACTCATAAATCAAAAAATAAAATAATAAAAAGGTGACGCTCACGGAACGAGCTGCATTACGGATATCTACGTCACCCACCTCCCCTCCTTAATTGTTTTGAGGGAAAGGGAAGGGAGTGGAGGGAGGGTGTCGGAAGGTCTGCTCGCACATATCCTATCACAACCGCTCAATTGGCAGAGTCAGCTGTGTGTCCCCCATTGCGGTAAGGAGTAGTTTCGCGGGCTCAGTTATGATTGGACGAAGTGGCTGACGTAAGAGGTCGCATGCACGCCCACTTTTCCGAAAGGGTTAAAAATATCAGTTTTCCGCCGCTGACTGCTTGAGAACTAATTGACGGACGAAAAACAGAAAAATGAGGGTCCTTTTTTTTTTACAAACTAATTAGATAATTAGATTCGGCAATAAAAATATGGTAAACGACCCCATTGAATTACGTAAATTTATCTGAAATAGGAATTCGAAAACAAATTGATTCATTTTTCTTGAACTACGTACGAGGCTGAACTACGTTTTTAAGTCACATACCGAATGGAATTCGGATCTTACCTCACCTACCATTGTTGGGCAATATTAAACAGTTTTATTATCAAATACATGATGGTTTTAGAACGCATTAAAACAATGAATTTCAAAGAATAAAAATTCACTTAAGTAATTATTATCTTGTCGTTTGTCCTAAGATCCGTACTGGTAAAAATAGTCATTAATAGTTTAAAAGATACGAGTTTATATTCATAAATAAGTCAATGGAGTCTATCAGAGTATTTTCAGAAATGTTCATTAAACACAGAAATCAATTTTTTCCTGAATCCATTTACCAATTATTTTCTTTTGGGACTTAAAATAGCTGTAGGGCATCGTAGAAATAACATTTGAAAAGATCACTTCGGTGGAAGCACTTTCGATTTAAAGTTTATGGAAACCCACTTATTTCACTCGTTCGGTTCCCGCGTTCCAGCGGACCACCCGTGGGTGGCTCCGGTACTCACGCAAGTACGAGAGGAGGATGCTGGAGGGAAGTCTCCTAGGCACCTTAACAGAGGGTGCGGCCCGCGGCTCCCCCCTTCCCCCACCTCCCAGGATCCAGCAGAGGGCGGAACCAGAGGTCAGACGGCCGCAGACAGAGGCGCTGGGCCCGGCGGCGCCGAAGACGCCGGCCGCCGACATCACTCCAGAGGGCACCACACTACGCAGAGCACCACGGACACAAGCACAGACCGGCACGTCCCCGCACCACAAAACACCACAACAGAGCACTCGGTGCCTGAAGGACGGCTCATCACTTGCCCTAGTCTTCCAGGAGGGCCTGCATTGCCGACTGGACGCACAAGGGGGCGACGTCTATCTCCTTTGGGGGGGGGGGCGATGCGGGTAGCCGCGTGCGAGAGATGCGTGGAGGGCTTCGGCCCGGGGCAGAGTCGGCCCCCGCGCGCTCGTCAGAGCCGAGTCACGAGGAAGACGCCCCTCCCCTTGACACCCTCATCCCATTACTGCTCTGGCGGAGGCGTCGGGTCGAACGCTAGGGGCGGAGAGAGAGCGAGCGATCGTTCCGTCGCTATCGCGCCGCTGATAAGAGCGACTGGGCTGGAAGGATGCTCTCGGGGCATACGGAGGTCGCATATTTCAGACACGCACTCATACACGCACAGCGTTATCTCCCCTCCCTCCCCCCCACCATCCTCTTGCCCCCTCGACCCCCCCCCCCCAAGGGGCGGGGGCAAGGCGCCCGGGGCGGCGCCCCTCGATCACGTGCACGAGTGTGCAGCTATTATCGCTCTTCGGAAGAAAGACGGCAATTGCGGAGTGCACTCAATGGTAGTGACAGAGAAGAGTCATTTATCGAAGAAAACAGGATTCAATAACTGCGATGCGTCCTCCACCATATGAAGGTATCCGGTTTGCGCGAAAAAAAATTGGAGTGAGAAATCCCAGTTTTACTAGAGATGTCTAATCGTACTCACTGATTATCATGAAATAAGTTGTAATAAATTTAAACTTAACGCTTTATGTATTGTTACTATTAATGCATATATGTACAATGTATTGGGTATACAATTGTGTATACAATTGGGTGTTAACTCTGTAATGTAACAAACTTCGAAAGATTTATCTCATGTTGTCTATCAAGAAATAATATACATTTATCATGTTTTGCAACAATGTACTTTATATTCTCGATGTGTTATTATCATCGTAAAAAATTACATTACGGGCAAAGTTGAAATGTTTTTAGCAAACTGTTTCTTTTTTCTTATGCTTTGGAAAACTGATTTTTGTAAATTGTCAGCAATGCCATTTAGTTACGGAAGGCAGACTCCACACAGGTGACACCTTCGAGACTGCCTAAAGCTCCAAATTACCCGTATAAAAATATGTATGAAACTGTGGAGTAAATAAATAATATATATTTATTTACTCCAAACTGTGGAGTATTCCTGCGGAAGCTTATTCCTGCTACTGACGCAGGTAATATATTTTTCTTAAAAAAGTAGGAAAGACTCTATATGTACAACCAGATCTATCTAGGATAGGTCACAAATGAAACACAGTGTTCAGCCCGGATGACTGTCTGGTTAGTGAGAGTTGAATTCACCAAGTACTGCTCCCAAAAAGAAGTTATACATATAAATGGATTCGGGTGAGGTCTGGGAGCAATATCTTTCACACGTAGTGGCCCAGGAAGATCTTATACCAAGTAAATCACACAGCTAAGGCTCAACTGAACTCGTATAAAGGGGTCTATCATGGGTCACCTGGAAACGCCGCTTTGTAGCCCAACTACTTGGTAGCTCCCTAGTCAGGGTTGTAGTCCGACCAAATAAACCAAAATTAAGAAAATATTTAACGAACAGCTGGAAGAGGCAGGCATAAGTCAATCATTACGAAAGCAAGGTCTACAAGGTATAATAAGAATACGCAATATTCCAATCATTTCAACGCATATAAACACGAGTTACAAATCCGCCAGCTAAAATCCCCACACCGCTAAAACCTACAAGAGGAATATCACAAAATATTTCGTTCATTTTCACTTCTGAAACACTCCCTATGACATCTGCCTAGTAAACTACTGCACTTGATATTTTATTAAAGAAAAACAACCCTCACTGATTCAATCCTTTCACACATGAACTAAAATGGGGACTGCTGATTTCGTTCACCTCTAGGCCCTACCCCGTTGTAAGACATTCGCCCCACCTTTTCTGGATGGAAAAATTGAACTTGGGTGAAAGAGACTTCCGACGTAACTCAGCGCTCCGGCATTAAAAATCTACATCTACATCTACATGATACCCTGCAAGCCACCATAAAGGTGTGTGGCAGGAGGTGAATTCTCACCAAACATGCACCACATATCATGCATAAAATAGGATTAACATTAATATATTAATCTAAACTTCACCATTCAAAAAGATAAAAATATCAAAGTAAGCATGCAAAAACATGCTGTTAGTTGGGTTACCTTCAAGTCCTTATACCAACATGCAACTACATACGATATGGATTGATTCACTCGTATTGGACATATTTACCGCAATTCCTATCCCTAATTGTACGAGGAAAAAAGGACATTTTGAATCTGTCAGTTCGGCAATCAATTACTCTAATTTTGTAATCATGGTCCAGTCTACCATTGTAAGTTGGGGTTCGCAAAATATTTTGAACGTCATCACTGAAAATATTATCTTGGAATTTATTTAAGAGATTAATTGCAAGCCTAAATTTCAACCTGCGATCTAACAATGATTCCCATTTTAATTCATTTAATAGACTGGTTACGCTAGTATGATTATCGTATCGTCCCTTTACAAATCTTGCCGATCTTCGCTGCACACGTTCAAGTTCATTATTTAGACAGATTTCGTAGGGATCCCATACACGAAACACACTTGGAATCACAGCCGAGGAAGAATGAAAGCCAGCCGAGAAACGAGAAAGCGGAAACTGAAGTTGAGAGGGACGCTAGACGGGTCGAGCGATGGAGGCCATTAATGAGGTGGTGGGGGGCGTTACCCCGTAACGTAAGATAAGGGACGCTTAATCACTTCGTCCTCCGGGTCGTCTTCGTAAGCGAGATGATGTGTCCGCCAGGGGATTGAATGTCGAATCATCCATCGCGCGCGAGAGCGGCTTACGTTGAATGAAAGGGACAGAGACGATGGCGTTCGTTCATCTGTCGTCTCCCGTGGAAACGCGGACGATCCTCTCCGTTGCGAGGCGACAAGGGGCCGTGACATCGCAACGCCGCTTATCTCGAGGACGCTAGTGGGCACGTAATCGGAATGTCGTCACGGAAGTGAATGTATTTATATCATCCACTCTTCCACCGCTTCGACGACGAAAGGCATGTAAAAGTGCTTAAGACGGAGTGATGCAACTGCAAAGATGGGCAAGTCGGGGCTCTTGAGGGTATCAGCAACGCACGCACGAAAAGATTGGAATGCACTGGAGGCAGGAGGGACCTTTGGAGACCCTCACTTCCTCGAGGTGGTGGCTGGAGTACTGATTTCCCATCCCTGTGGGCTCGGTTCGAATCTTGGCAGGGGAAGAGGGTTTTTCGATGGCATGCCAGACTCTACTTGAGTGGCGTGCAGTGAGAACTAACAACACAAATTTGTCCTTCGGATAAGACAATGAACCGTAATGTTCACGTCGCCTTTCGTGGAGATTGCAACACTATCAGAGCTTCAATGCGACCTTGGGGGCGACAACGGCACATATCGTAACAATAATAATAATAATAAAAGGCATTTATTGGGGCGAAATTGAGACAAAACTGTCATCCTTCCCTCGTCAATCATTTACATCAAACAAGATTGCCATGTCATGCACAATTAAAAATCTATAGAAAAAACACAAAAATATATGATTCAAAAACTAAAGAATAATAAATGAACAAAAAAATATACATAAAAAATAGCAATTTTAAACATTAAAGGAATAATGTCGTTTGAAAGTATTTACAACTATAAAAGAAACGTGATGAATATTATACTTATATCCTTTACGAAAAAAGGTGTGAAAACCTGCGAATTCCTACTGATAGTGAAGCTAGTGTTTTAGTACATAGTTTAAAGTCATTAAACTAAAGAGTACATAAGGAAACATGCGTAAGGGTGTCAGTAGCGGCATCGCTTCGGCAAACACTACGGAACGAGTTTGGAGTGAGGCACGAGGTATGAAGGCACGAGGTATCGAAGTCCATTCTATATTTCCGATTGGTCATTCCATGCTAACCGTGGAAATGATGGCACCCTTGGACAAGCCTGTAGGCATCAGCCCTTCTGAAGTTGAGCCTATCCGCCGTTGCAACACTACTTAAAATGGAACAATTTTTTTTGCCATGTTTGTCAATCTTCACCCGCCGCCACATACTATAGAACTAGAATGGCTGTAAAGCTAGACGCCCTATTAGCACCGAAAAGAAAAAATAAGCAGTCATTGGAGACACTACTTGGTCAGATTATAATAGTCACATGCTAGAATTTTCGAAGTATTTCAGTGATATAATGAACGACAATCGAGAATCTACGGCGTCCCTACTCCACCTACTTACACATAATTGCATATTTATCCAATTACGTCACCTAATCTTGGCAAATGTATTAAATATAGACAGAAATGCATCGTAGCTTATGACAAAGTCATCAATCTTAATCGCGACGAAGATACGATTGCCAGAGACGCGTAAGTACAGACGGCTTGCATAGAAAGCATGACGGCTTCATGAAGTTAAATGGCTATTGCGTAGCAACGAAAAACAAGGTCAGGAGGAATAGCATGAATATAGAATCAACGAAGAATATCATTCTTTTATAACTACCACCACCATGGCATAAAAAAAGGAAACTTATATCTACATCTACATAATACCCTGAAAGCCATCATAAAGGTGAGTGAAAGGGGGTGAATGGGGGCGTTTACTCGGAACCGAAATCGCAATTTTGTACACGAAATCGTTAGATGGAAACGAAAAACGAATTTTAGTGAAAAAATTAATCTTCTAACCACAACCATTCACTCATAAATCAAAAATTAAAATAAGCAAAAGGTGACGCCCACTGAAAATGCTGCTGTGATAACATTGACGTCATTTTCCTCCCGTCCTTGACTGCTTTCGTGGGAGGGGGAAGGGAGTGGAGGGGGGTTCTCGGAAGGTCTTCAGGGAAATAAGTCCACAGTGCACACACTTAAAAATGATAAAGGAATCAGAGTCACCAGCAGTGTAGAAAAAGCCAACACTTTAAACACCTTCTTCCAAAGTGTATTCAACTCATCGTCACAAAACGCAGTGGAACCACCGCCGAACACTTTCAGTGAGCAAATGCCCGAAATAAAAATTTCATGTCGCGGAATAGAGCAGCAGTTAAAAAGCATAAGTAAAAACAAAGCACCAGGTCCCGATCAAATTCCTTCCAGAGTTTATAAAACATTAGCTTCTGAAATAGCCCCCTATCTAGAAATAATATTCAATAAAACACTAAAGAACCACACAGTACCCAAGGATTGGAAAGTAGCTAACATTACACCTATATTTAAAAGCGGTGATAGGGAAGAACCTAGTAACTACAGACCCATTTCACTCACGTCAATCTCTTGTAAGATATTTGAGCACATAGTAGTCAGTTCGATCATGGGGCATTTGGATAGTCAGGGATTACTCATAAACAGCCAGCATGGGTTCCGGAAAGGTAGATCTTGCGAGACACAATTAGCTTTATTCGTACACGATATTTTAGTCCACGGCGAAAGCAGTACTGAAGTTGATGCGATATTTTTAGATTTTAAAAAGGCTTTCGATAAAGTTCCTCATGACAAATTAATCTTGAAGTTAGAGAGTTTTGGTATAAATAAAGACGTTGTATGTTGGGTAAAAGAATTCTTAAGTGGGCGAGAGCAGAGGGTTGTCATAGATGGTATCATGTCGGACACAATCGAAGTCACATCGGGAGTTCCCCAGGGTAGCGTAGTAGGTCCGCTTCTATTTCTTTTATACATAAACGATTTGGGTACCGTAGTTAGTAGTAACCTTAGACTTTTTGCAGACGATGCGGTGGTGTACAGGGGTATATCAAACGAAGAGGACATGAAATCACTTAGCAAGGATTTAGATGCAATTGAAGAGTGGTGCGACAAATGGCAGTTAGAACTCAACCTTAAAAAGTGTGTAGCTATCAATTTTTGGAGGAGGAATAATTCGATAGAGCGATCCTATAGAATTAATAACACGAAGATCGAAAACGTTGAAACCGTAAGATATTTAGGTGTAACAATCACTAAAGATTTATCGTGGGGAAGACACATAAGGGAAATATGCGGCCGAGCGAAGAGAAAGCTAGGATTTATAAAAAGAGTACTTGGGAAATGTGATGAGAAGACAAAAGAGCGATGCTACTTTTCACTAGTTAGGCCCCACCTTGAGTATGCAGCCAGTGTATGGGATCCTAATGAATTAGGTTTGATGAGAGAACTAGACAGTGTGCAGCGTAGAGCAGCTAGGTTCGTCAAAAGGTGTTACGATAGGTTGAGTAGTGTATCAGAATTAATACAAGAATTAGGGTGGGAATCATTATCAGAGCGTAGATTAAAGTTCAGATTTAATCTATTGCAGAAATTTCAATCGGATAGCTTTACTGAAGATGTTAGGCACATATTGAAAACACCAGCGTATTATGCTAGATTCGACCAGATAAATAAGATTAGAGAGATAGATTGTCGTACAGATAGATTCAAAATGGCATTTTTCCCCCGTACTATAAGAGAACAGAATAGGCAGCATAGGAAAGGGATAGGTAGGGGAAATATTTTAGAGTATTCTGTAGTGCATGATGCATGTATTAACCCCTCAAATACTATAGATACTAACAATCTAGTTGCATGAGACCCTTTAGTTGCTTGCTTGCATGCTAGTAGTGAATGCTTGGTGACCTTCACCCCCTGCCACACACCCTCGCGGTGGCTTGCAGGGTATCGTGTAGATGTAGATGTAGATGAGGTCTGCTCGCACAGATGCTGTCGAAATCGCTCCCATTGGCCGAGTCAGCTGTGCCCCCCCCCCCCCTTTGCGATAAGGCGAAGTAGCTTCGCGGGCTCAGTTGTGATTGGACGAAGTCGTTGTACGTCAGAGGTTGCACCACACCCACTTTTACGAAAGGGTTAAAAACATCAGTTTTTCGCCGCTTATAACTCGGGAAATAAATGTCGGATCAGAAAACGGAAAAATGCGGGTCCTTTTATTTTACAAACTCTATCATATTCGACAATAAAAAAATATGGTAAACGACCCCATTCTCACCAAACATGCATAAAAAGGATCAGTAATTAATCCATAGTCTACACTTCACAATTTAAAAAAGATAGAAAAATAGCAAAGTAAGCACGCAAAAACATGCTGTTAGTTGGGTTACCTTCAAGTCCTTATACCAACATGCAACTATGCTATACATTGATTCACTCGTATTGGACATATTTACAGGCATTCATATCCTTAATTGTACGAGGAAAGAAGGGCATTTTGAATCTGTCAGTTCGGCAATCAAATCTCTGGTTTTGTGATTATGGTTCAGGCAACCATACTAAGTTGTAGTTTGCAAAGTATTTTTATCCTCGTCAGAGAAAATAATATCTCATAATTTAGTTAAGAGATTTAGTCTAAATATCAACATACGATCTGGCATTGATTCCCCTTTTAGTTCATTAAATAGACTGGTTACGCTAATATTGTTATCATACCTTATATTTGGAAATGGAAAGAAGATCGAATGACCTAAGATTGCCATTGTTGTCCAACAAAGCGCAAAATTAAGTGATGCAAGATGACAGCCCACCATGCTTCACAGATATTTTGCAATACGACTACGAAAGGAAAGACTTAGAATATTATAATGGACCGAAAGGTATGCCTAGTGTTTCACAGCCCCACACGAAATTTCCATTAGAAAACGCTGAGAATTCAGCAAGACCCTCCCTGAAGTGGCTGGCATAATCTTTAATAATTCGAATTCTTAGTTACAGTGGCCCGCAGGATATCTAGTTTCACTGGGTTCTCTCCTTGAAGGATCGAGAGGTTAAACCACACAATCCATTAGCATTGAAATCAAATATCTTTCTCTTGTTGGAATTCAAGGTGAGGTGATTTAAGTGAAGAGCAAAAATTCAGAATGAGCCGCTGATCGCCGATAACAGTTTGTGTCATTGAGGAAAATAATGGAGGCATATCATTTACTAAACTTTATTTACCTTACTTCTATTCCCTCATTAAATAGAAACACCTAATTGTGAAGGCGAGCTTGTGAAATTATATTGGCAGGTGAAGTTCAACTTGAGGTTTTCTCTCCCCTAATGGAATGACTGACTAAACGAGCAAATAAACATTCCATTACTAGAGAGCACTATTTACTAAAATAAACTTTAGTGTGCTTCGAATGTATGTAGGCCATCCTCCGGCATGATCAAAGGACTCCGTATCCGTAATCCGTAACCGCATTTGGAAAGATCGTGGGCTCACTCGTTCCATTCCAATCAGTGAAAGAAACGGAAATTTGACGGCATTAAAATTACTACAGCGCTGCAAAATGACTAAGCTGCATTCTGCAAAGCAAGAGGCAGGATGCTAAAGAAACTTTCAATAATTTCCTACTCTTCTTTTAATGTCTTCATCGAAAGTTTATAACCTCTTGAGTACGTATTTTTAAGCCGTTCGATTTTAAAATGACGTCGTAGATTTAGAGACGACTTAAAACGTAGATTTTAAAATGAAGTATTCTTCTTCATTAATTAAAAGGTGAAAAAATTCAACGGCGCGAATTAGTTTATTTTCATTTAATTAATCATGATTAAGTTTTATTTATTTTTATGAAATTATTTATTCAGTTGAAATTATTTATTCAGTTGATTAATTTAAAAATAGTTAGTATACATTTTACTAGGCATACCGTGAAGTTGGCCCATTATCGCGCGAATTTCACGCCATGCTTCGCAGTATTAGAGGACTCCACAAACTGGATTCCCTGAGGGGTTGTGTTTGAAACCGTCGGGATTATCTCGAATACGTAACCAAGGATTTACGTGGTATAAACACGAATAGTTCACGAACTTTAGTGTGTGAAAACCTCTGATTATAACTTTATTCATTATTCACACTAGTGTTTTATCTCATCTGTAGGCTCTATAGTCGAGACGGATGATAAAACTCAGCTTAAAGCAATTAATGATGTTGTAACGAGCGATTCAGAAACACCGAATTTGCGAGCCATTCGTGTTTAAACCACGTGACACAGTGCTACACAGTATATCAATAAGTGGTCTATCCTGTAAGTGGTGTATGAGATATTGGAGTAGGTAACATAGCGCTTTCTAGCGTAACGTCTGCGACAAAAGCAACGTAATCGGGTGACGTGAGTCTTTCACGGGAACTTTTTCTCTAACGGACACTAATCGATGTACGCGACCCTCAGGAAAAAATTGACTGACGAAGGCGCCAAAGGGAATCCGTAGCGAATGTAAACAGAATCTAACGATTAATTTTCAAGACTGTAGAGGTTCTTATGTATTCCATGCCGTTCATGAAGTTACCAGATCGCTTAAGTTTATTACAGCTAACAAGATCTATTTCGTGAAAACCGCGTTTAATCCTTCCTATATAAATGTTCACGATATAACTATTGGCAAAAATCGTAATCAAGATTCCTCATTCATTACTTAACTTGTAAAATCTCACTAAAACACAATAACTTCAAATAACTATTCATTTATTGATTCCTTCATAACAAAAAAAACAGGAAATTCTCTGTGCTCACACCAAAGACTCAAATAGGTTTTAGAGTATTTGAGACTAAAAGTTTAGCTCAAAAGAGGCATGCATCCACTTATCTTGTAACTTCTATATCTCCCCACAGGTGGCTCCTTATCGCCAAATTCTGGGACAGTTTTCATTGGTTTTCTTGTGTACGTGAAACGTAAGAGATGCCCATCTCCAACGTTACTTGGTCTCACGTTACGCGCTGGTTGCGTCCGTTTCCGTTCTCCCACCCATGCACCATCTGTTCACGTTTTACGGTGAACGACTCCGGTCACCCGTTTACGCTGATTGTGACCCAGCCTAAAAACAATTTTTCTTCATCGTACAGAAGGAATGAAAAAAAAACGTTGACTCTGAAGAATAACTTGGAGTTATGATAAGCGTAAATATAATTCACAGGATTCCACAATAGTCCATTGCAAGAATGGGGATCGAGGGGGAACGTAGTACCATAGAGTAAGTACAATATAGAGTGCTCACCGCATAGGGCATATCTGTTATCCGTTTTGGATGTAGTACTGGAAGGTTTCCATAGATGGCGAGGGAAGCATTTTTTTTTGTTACGTCACAAACAATATGCATCGCTTCCTTAGGCGGTAAAATCGAAAAGTGTCTTGGAGCCTGCTCCGTCTGCTCCTTGTAGCGGTAGATTATGTGTTTTGAATGATACATAAAGGAAAACCTCCAGTAATAAGATATGATTGCTTTAATAGTGAGAGAAATGTTAACTTACCCATGTGACTGTCGACGTCAGGTAAAGGCATATCGCACCATTATAATAAAATAACAAAACTACAACATTAGCGTATGTTATGTGCCGCTTAAGTCGATTAGAATAACGAAAGCAATGGAAGCAATAGGTAAAAGTTTATATCGTTTGTGACACAACGCAAAAAATTCCACGCCATCTATGATAACTTTCCAGCACTCTATATTAAACTTACTCTATGGTAGTAGTTACCATGGACAATGACAAATACCTGAGAATCCGCGGCAAGATAAATACTGATAAGCGATGGAAAACAAGTAGCGATTAAAGTCAAGGATAGCGTACTAGAAGAAAATTCTCCAGAATAAAAACTTGTGCATAAATAACTGCCGGGATGGCTTTTAAGGTAGGTAGGTCAACGGGTAAGACTATTATAATTCTGGTTTCAGTTGAACTCCTTCCAGTAAGCAATGATAGGAGACTAATGGACTTCGGGCTAAGGAAAACATGCACATAAATAAAGTTGGGGAGTAAAAAAATGCGATGGAACTTCAAATGGAATTGGAATTTTGCGTTGAAAATTTCTAAATGTTTAAATATGCAACACCATACTACCGAGACGGGGTGATTATGGCTAAAAAGCGGTAAGGAAATTATAGAAGAGCAAAGAAACTGTAATCGACTGTATGCACCTTAATGGGCTACGCTCAGGACTTCATCGATGAGAAAACTAAATTTCCAAACGGGGAGAAATAATAACGATCTCCACTTCTATGGTTAAGGTGCAGAGCCAAGAAAGCAAGTAATTTATATTCCAGTAGAACGGCATATTTTGTCGTTCAGAAAGCATTTGGTTTCCACTAATCATGCGTGAATATGAACAAGAATTTCACAGTAGAGAAGTAAAAAAAACTGGAAAATATTTCAACCTGCCTCACCTGAACGTAATTTCGAATGCTTTTGATCGAACTCGATTGACCTACACAATAGGGAATACGCATGACATCGGTTTCTCGTGCATTAATTATGTTCCTAATACGAAATTTTCTCACAAATTTAAATATATAACCCAAAAGTTTCTAAGCCAAACAAAAAAATTATTAACTGCTATCAAAATAATCCCGAAAATTGACTAAAGTCACGTGACCCGAAACGCCTACTGACATCACTGCACGGTATAGGGGTATAGGTACGGAATGTTGCTACGGAAATAGACGTTTATTTTTGAATAAAACGAAACGAATATATTGTTTCGAGGTTTTTAGCTGTCTCTCCATCGAAACGATGACTGAAAAGAGATTTATAGAAGCTCAATCCGACAATTTTCCTTTGGTTGACTCCGTTATGGGGCATCCTTTTTAAAATAACAGCGAACGCTTTGTCATAGCAGAGATTCTTTGAATGAAAACAAACAGGGCACTATATAGGTGTTATAAAATTATGGATGATTTCCTCGTTATGATCCACAGTACTTATACACAATATAAAAATCGAAATAGAAGATCCACAATACAAAAATCGAAATACGCTAGTTTAATGAATTAAACAAATGAGATAAATACATACGCTTTCGCCAAGTATTCATCAAACAACTTACCTCCACGTACTACAAATAAACAATTACCATGGTGGTAACGTGCCGTGACGTCATTTACTGACGTCGTCTTTTTAAGCTACCGAAAGCTTATGATTTTTTAAGAGTAATACCTTCGCTTTGCTAATCTTAATTGTTCAGCAAAATTTTCACCAAGCACGTTTTAGCTAATAAGCTTCACATTCAAGGAGTTATAAAAAATAATGCCCGTTCCCCATTATATCATGACGAACGTAAAGTAGCATTTAAATCATTGTAATGCGTTGAAATAGGTACTTACAAGATACAAGATATAGAGAAAGTATAAATTAATTAATCACGAGGCGACCGTGGGAAAGAGCTAGAATCCAATACATTATTTTTAGAGAGATGAACAAACCACACTGTTGAAAAAATTATCTAGACCAATGGCTGGAGATCTTGTCGATTTTTTTGTCTCAACAGGAAATGTTTTTTACGAAGTACGCATTCACCCTTTTCACAAAGACTATTCATAAAAAAGCTTGAAGTTCCGGGCAAACACGTTAAATCCTAAAGCCCAATCACGTATAATTGAAACAGAAACAACCGTGACCTTCATTACGCATTAAAATCCCAATATATATTACGCTATACGTCATTTCATGAAAATATACTTAAATTTACTAAAAAAAATATTAGTAAGGTACCTAGTGTTCAACCCGAAGATTGGTTTTATGTAGATAGGAGAGAATAGACCTCACTCCGTACTGCCACACACCTTTATGGTGGCTTGCAGGGTATTATGTAGATGTATGTAGATGTACTAAGCCAATTGCGTGCGAAATTCACACATTCAGGGAAGGGGGGCCAGTTCCTTTCCCCGGGCCAACAACGAAGTCGGTGAGTATTATCTTTACAATTTTACCCATTTTACAAATCTCTTTCCTTAGGCAATTAAATTTATTTTTCAACCCGAAGGTTGGGTTTTGATAGGCGTGGGTATAGATCACCCCATTACTAAGCCAATGGCGTGCGAAATTCACACATTCAGAGTAGGGGGGCCAGTTCCTTTCCCTGGGCCACCAGTGATCTCCTACGAAGCTCTGACACGCAGAAAAACGAATCGCGAGGATTTCAGATGGAGGTGTCCAGAAACGCTCTTGCCCAGGAATTGAACTCGGGACCCTACGGTCTAGAGCTCAGCGTTCTACCCACTAGGCCACCACGACCTCGACAGCAAAAATCGGTAGGGAACACATATTTCTAGCTCAGCATCATCATCATTGGTCATCAATCCGCAGATTGGTTTGACTCAGCTCTCCACTGAGTCCTTCTATCGGCTAATCTCTTCATATTTGCATTTCTTATCTTTCATCACTTGTTCCATATATCTCGTACGAGGCCTTCCTTTGCCATTCTTCCCATCCTCTTGTCCCTCGACGATTGTCTTCATCAGGTCATCATGTCTCATGATGTGGCCGATTAGGTTGTTCCATTGGGTTGTTCCGTCTTCTTTTCAGGGTATTGAGGAGACTTCTCTTTTCTCCCACTTATTCATAGCTCGGCATATTAATGAGTATTGGAGTTAAGAATGCATATCGCTGGATGATTTACGATGCTTTGGATTGCAACTTTAAATTCTGCGTATGTGCTCGCCTCAAATCCTCATATGCACTCAATAATTGGAAATATATTGAAAAATTACCGGCATGAACTTTCCAATAACGAAATAGTAATTTAACATGATATATTTCTTCAGTTGCGCATTCTCATCACCATTGATATTCATATTCAGGTCAGGGAAAACCTGGATGGTGCTTTCGTACTGCCGGTTTTAACTTTGCCGACACTCAGAAGTCTACTGCGCAGGTGGGCCTAGTCCAACTCAGAAAATAGGGGTGGCAGCGCGTAGAGAGGGGGGAGGAGATATGCGCTAACTTGTACTAGTCTGAACCAAAGTGGTTTTCTGCGAATGACGTAGGGAGGGCAGATATGCCTCAAATGTCCCCCCTCTCGCGAATTGTTCAGCCAGGTCAACGCGAATGGACCTGTGCGATATGCTGTTGTGAATATCGCACTACGATATCAACTTGATATCGCAGCAGCGACGATATATCGGCATCGAGATATAAATGGGAAAAATAGCGCTATCGGTTGACATCGGAATATCGTCATTTCGGGATATCGGGATTTCGTCATATCGGAATATCGTCACATCGGAATTTCGTCACATCGGGAATCCGATATTTCGGGAACTCGTAATATCGGGATTTCGCTATGTGGGAACATGGTTATTCGAGATTTCGTCAATTCGAGACACCGTGATATCGGCTTATTGCGTTTCAAATTAAGGCGTTAGCTGCCACTCGATCAATCACGTCGCCATATCAAGAACATATCGAATATCGGAGACCACATATCGTAGTATCGCACGGAGAGTGCGACCCGCGAGTGTGAACAGCCGTTGCCTGGCATTACAACGGTCCGCCAGAGCATGGCAACGATGGCTCCGATCTCCTAATACGAACGGGAATATGAATTTGATGTTTATCAGTTGCTATCGGGCCTTAGCGGCCGCTACCCTAGCGTGATATTACCGAAAATGGAACTGGAATCGGATAATCAGCGACAGTCACCAATACCGTCACTATATGTACCTAGCACTCGCTAAAAAGAACCAAAATTGGCGCCATGAACGAGAAAGACTAGAGGCTGAAAGAAGCAGAGAAAATAAAAGTGAATAATGATGCTGGGACCCGCGTGATACAGCGCACGATGACACACGTTTCGCAGTTTACGCTTCTGGTCGCAATACGCCGCGAGTCCCAGCCAGGGCCGGGGAACGAAGAAAAAGCGCGGACCGTCGCGAACGCCTCAGCACTCGCCGAGCGTTGTAACAAATGAGCGTCGTCACTCTCCCACTTCGCACCTTCCAAGCGCATATAATGCCCGAGGCGCTCGGAGCCATGGCTACGCATAAACAAAGCGAAACAAGTGCCTGTCGTCTCGCGTCCTCCGCCAAAGCAGAAAGCACGATTGGAACGGGTCCAGCAGCAAGCGATTTCTTCACCGAGGTCGGGTGACTGCTGCTAGTTATCAGATTAGGGATCTGAATCATTCAGGAACGGGGGAGGGATTTCAAATGGACAGTGATCATGTGGAGCCCATCATCATCGGAGATTTGTCGAATGTCCTGACAAGCCGTTCAATACAATTTAAAGGTCGCCATTCCCTCCTCCCAAAAAAGCCACAATTTCTTCATTTAATCACTTCATAAATCTTCGTAGATAATTTGCCATTACCGAAGCTACCCTGATCACACATCCTTTTGTTTGCTCCTAATTCACTCGACATTCTCTTAGACACTCAGTTACGGTAACTCAGAAGGTCCTTCATCCACACACGCATTCTTTTAAGTCCAAATAACATTGAATGGGGCCGTTTACCTTATGTTTTTTTGCGGAATCTAACAAAAGATTGTAAAATAAAAAGATCCGTATCTTTCCGTTCTTCGATCCGTCGATTAAATCTCGAGCCATAAGCGGCTAAAAACTGATGTTTTTAACCCTTTAGAAAAAGTGGGCGTGCAAAAGACAAGTACGTCATTCACTTCGTCCAATCTCAACTGAGACCTCGAAGCTCCTTTGCCCAATCGCAATGGGGGACACACCGCTGACACTGCCAATGGAAGTGGTTGCGACACGATATCTTCAGACAGACCTTCCCTCCCCACCTCCGCTCCCCTCCCGTTCCAAGGATGACGTAGTAATCCTCAACGCAGCTCGTTCGGTGGGTGTCAGCTCGCAGCTTATTTTAATTTTTGATTTATGAGTGAATAGCCCTGACTAGAAGATTAATTTTTTCCCTAAAATTCAAATTTTGCTTCCATCTACGAATTAGTGTACATATAGCGATTTCGATTCCGAGAAAAGGCTCCCAACCCAAAGTTTGAAATACAACTAGGTTTCTACAGGATGTGTGGGCCAGTGTATGGGACCCGAATGAATTAGGTTCGATCAGAGAGCTAGACAGTGTGCAGCGTAGAGCAGCTAGGTTCGTTAAAAGGAGTTACGATAGGTTGAGAAGTGTATCAGAATTAATATAAGAATTAGGGTATGAATCATTATCGTAGCGTAGGTTAGAGTACAGATTAAGTCTATTAGAGAAATTTCAATCGGATAGATTTACTGAAGATGTTAGGCACATATTAAAAACACCAGCGCATTATGCTAGATTCGATCAGATAAACAAGATTAGAGAGATAGATTGTCCTACTGATAGATACAAATGGCATTTTCCCCCGTACTATACGAGAACACAATAGGCAGGCTAGCAAAGGGATAGCAATTGTAGGTGAAATATTTTTAGAGTAGTATTTAGCGCATGATGCATGTATTAACAACCAATTCGTTTATTTCTATGTTGCTGCATGTGACTATATTATCTAGCATGTTTCCATGTAGTAGCTTGTTTGCATGTCAATAGTGCATGTTTGGTGATCTTCATCCCCTTCCACACACCCTCGCGGTGAGTTGCAGGTATTGTGTAGATGTAGGTGTGGATAAGATACAACACTGCTGGATTAAAGCTTCAAACACCCAACTCAAAACATCATTTGTATTCAACATTCGTGCCAAAATCAGGCAGTTAAAAAAGTATAAAACAGGTTTCTTATCGAGAATGTATTTTTTACGAGGTATTTAACCAAGAGTCATATCGGTTAAAATGGCTTATATCTGAAATGGCTTTATGGCTTATTATTCCAAGACAAGGTGTGGAGTCGTAATTGTTTGTCTGTCTCCAGCGGGTCATTTGCCGAAAGCAAAATTGATATGCGCGTTATCTACCAAGTCAAAGAAATTCTTTGGTTTTCCTTATAAACTACCCTCCCGACATAACTACTCCCACGGAATGGATGAGAAGCGTTTTAAAAGTTCTCGTTATATACAGTGCTGTTCCAAGCCCAAAATGTAGTCTCTACTCTTAAAAAGGATTGAGTATTCTTTTACAGAATTTTCATTATTAATATTCTTCCCCGCGAGTGGAGGGCCGGGTGAATCTAGCATCACCTAATAGATCCCCGTGCATGAATGTCACAGTGTAAAAGCACCAACACTATAACGCATTGAAATAAGTTCACAAGACATCAATAAAGGCTGCTTCTACTCAGTTCACAACACTAACATGTACATAATACCTTGCAAGCCACCATAAAGGTATGTGGCAGGGGGTGAAATCATACCAAACAGGCATTATATATCATGCATGAAAAAAATTATTAATTATTATTCTAGTCTACATTTCACAATTTAAAAAAGATAAAAACAGCAAAGCAAGCATGCAAAAATATGCTTAAAGTACTTATACCTATCAACACCTATTCCGACCTTGATACACTTGTGTTTATACTATTGGATTTATTTACCGCTAGTCATATCCCTAATTGTACGAGGAAAAAGGACATTTATAATCTGTCAGTTTGGCAATCCATTTCTTGATTTTTATGATTATGGTCCAGTCTACCATTATAAGTTCGCAAAATATTTTTAACGCCATCAGTGAATATATTATCTTGAGATTTAATGAAGAGATAAAGTCTAAATTTCAACCTACGTTCTGATAACGATTCATTTAAGTTAATCTAATAGACTGGTTACGCTAATATTGTTATCATACCTTAACAGATACTGCCGATATTCGCTGCACACATCGCAGCACTACAGCCGTTGAAGTAAATGTTACCACCCCTGCAGTGAAATGAGTGTCGCTGTACCGACCACTATGGTCTCCACCTTCACTCAAATGAGAGAATTATCCACAGTTTGCATAAAAACCAAGTAGCTGTGATAAATCTGGACCCAGCTGTGAAGAAGCAAGAATAAGGAAAGGAGTGAGACAAGGCTGTGCACTTTCTCCCGTAATTTTTAATGTTTACATCGAGAGAGCTATCAATGAAGTCAAGGAGAAGTGTTCTGGAGTGAACATCCACGCAGAAACAATCAGTATGCTGCGATTCGCAGATGACATAGTTCTCATAGCAGAGACAGAGAAGGAGCTGAATAAGATGCTAACAATCATGGAAAGGACAATGGCCAGTTATCATCTGAAGATCAATAAGAAGAAAACTAAGATATTGGTGTGCAGCAAGAGAGAGGAGGCGGCCAAAACCAATGTTATGCTAGGAAAACAGAAACTGGAAGAGGTGAAAGAGTTCTGTTACCTGGGAAACAGAGTAACCAACGATGGACGAAGCAAGACAGAAATAGTTAGTAGAATAGCCCAGGAAAAGAGGGCATTCTATCAAAAGAAGAATCTACTTACATCTGGAAATACAAGCTTGGAAGTAAGGAAGCAATTCATCAAAACGTATAACTGGAGCACGTTTCTTTACGGCAGTGAGGCATGGAAGATGACAGAAACGGAGGAGAAAAGGGTGGAAGCATTCGAAATATGGTGCTACAGAAGAATGATGAAGATAAAATGGATCTACCTAGTGACAAATGAAGAAGTCCTAAGAAGAGTAGGAGAAAAGAGAACTCTGCTGAAAACTCTAAAACGAAGAAGGGACAACTTAATAGGCCACATCTTAAGACACGATGGTCTGATGAAGACAATCGGCGAAGGAAAAGTGAACGGGAAGAATGGAAAAGGCAGGCCTCGTATAAGTTACATAGAACAGGTCGTAAAGGACGTGAAATAGAGGAACTACGTTAATATGAAGATGTTGGCAGATAGAAGAATCGAGTGGAGGGTTGCATCAAATCAATCCTAGGATTGTAGACCCTTGATGATGATACAGACATATCAGTGACGATGCTGAAGATGGCGGTAGCAGAGAATGACTGATTTATGGGATAGAGGTGACTGGAGGGCGTGGAAGGAGAGCGCCTTATCTTATCTCGGAATAATCATTTCAGTATTCTTCCCTCGGGACTCGAGGCGCCCCCGATAGTTCGCGCCTCAGCCGCTCCGCACTCTTTCTCTACGGCTTTTCTGAAGCCACTATCGTCATGGATGGCGAGAATGTCTTCGCATCTACATCTACATAATACCCTGCAGGCCACCATAAAAGTGTGAGGCAGTGTTTAATTCACATCAAACATGCATTGCGGTTCATGCTTAACAATTATAAGTAGTTATATCCTATTCTAAACATAAAAGGAATGGATCCGTCATCACAACACGATTTTCTGAAGAAATCATTTCTTGGCCTTTAAACATCTCACCTCGACTTCAATATTACGAAAAAGGCCTTCCGTCTCTCGAAAGAATAGGGGAGGATGGGGTAGTCAGCCAACCAATTCTAAGACTTCTTCTGTAATCCATGGCTTCTTCTTGACAACTTCTCTTCTCCCCAGGACTTCTATTGCTGATTCCTGTAGCTCAATGTAAATAGTCACAACAATAGGACTGTTTAGATAACCTCCCGCAATGTCCAAATGTTCCAACCCCCAATCGTGAGTACCTACTCATAACCATCGAGAATATTCTAAGGAAGATTAAGCGCACTTTAAGCACATAAAGAACCCATAGAATAATTTTTCGATTGAATGGTAAAAGTGCCCAATCTTTCGAATGACCCATAATATCTTTTTATAGACTTTTCCACGGAGAAGATAAGTCGAACCTAATTCCCGAGCAGCGGTCTCATTCAAAATTCATGCAATCATGGACTCTTTCGCTGCATCGATAGCAGGCACGTCCTTCGCGTTGCTTTCACCTTCGCTTTGGAATTTCATCTCCCCTCGCCATTTCTTACAAATGAGACACGAGATGGCACGGTTATCATCGGCTGTGCGTTACACGGACAGCAAATCGTCCACAGCGAACGACTCAGCTCTCTCTCTTTCTCATCTTGTGTGTCAAGTCTGTATCCGCACTGACAGGCGCTTCATACCAAGTGGAAAGGTGCGCGGATGGGAATGGAAGTACAAGGAGGAAGGGTGGAGAGAAACTCGGCATCGGCATTAACCTGCTCTCAACGAAAGGGGACCACGGCTTAAAATTAGGTGCCTTAGGTTAATTCGGCTAGTTTCGAACGATCCAACTTCTCCTAAGCAAGGAGCATTGGAATTTTGGGTATATAAGTTTTTATGCTATATGCTAAGGTATAAGTTTTGGATGCTTCAGATGCGTAACAGAGAGGTCAATCATCTACACGATATCCTGCAAGCCACCGCGAGGGTGTGTGGCAGGGGGTGAAGATCACCAAGCATGCACTACCGACATCCGAACAAGCAACTATAGGGTCTCATGCCACTATATTGCTAGTATCTATAGTAGGTATTTAAGGGATTAATACATGCATCATGCGCTACAGAATACTCTAAAATATTTCCCCTACCTATCCCTTTGCTATGCTGCCAATTGTGTTCTCTTATAGTACGGGGGAAAAATGACATTTTGAATCTATCAGTACGACAATCTATCTCTCTAATCTTATTTATCTGGTCGAATCTAGCATAATACGCTTGTGTTTTTAATATGTGCCCAACATCTTCAGTAAAGCTATCCGATCAGTAAATTCAGTAAAAATATTATGGTCCAGTCTACCATAGTAAGTTGGGGTACGCAAAATATTTTTAAAATCATCACTGAAAATATGGTCTTGGAATAAATGTGACTAGGCAAGAAGTGGTGAACAAAATCTCCACCCGGATGACTCGGACCCGGAGTTTTTCAACTCTCTTGTTAAGAAATTACACAGAACGACGTTTTTTCTGACATCAAAGTGCATGCTTCCCGGAGCATATGTTTCTTCGCTCTTCCAAAGGCAAGTTGAATATTCGTTCCGGGAACGCATTTCCCGCGTTGTACGCTGTGAGATGATTATCTCAGCCGTTGCACATCCAGGATTTAAATCCGAATTTGAATTAGGCGATGATGGTATCGCGATTATCGATCTGAATATTGTATGAGGGAATGTATTGATTGGCGCATCCCCGTGACTGGATTACGATAGTGGTTGTTTTTTTTTGCATCCGGACTTTTGTAGCCGTGGTTCTGCAAACTTTCCAACGAGGGGCCTTGTGGGACGCACAGAGAGATTTTTCCGCAATCGACTCCGCGGCATAAAGGTGGGTTTATAGAAACTATTACACAGAAATAATCTTTTACAGTAGGCTTACCGTGAGATTCGAAACTACCAGCAATGGCGGCGTTCATAGAAAAAAATAGCGCAAAATCCGTCTTAAGTAACGGAAAAATTAGCGTTAGGATTGTTCGAATTTGAATTGGCGTGAAATTAATTTAAGAGCGCAGTGTCGCAGTCCTTTGTTTCAGAACATTTCTTCAGTGTTTTGTTGATATTTGCCATGTACTATGGGAAGAAAACAACACGGGTTGAAAAATATGCAATAGAGATCCACTCCTTTTTCTTACAGACCATTACGGCAGTTTTTCTGCGTATAAGAAAATAGATTTCCAGGCTCTGACAGTCGCTTTACACGGCGAATGATCATTCGAATTAATTCCTTGAATTTTCTGCGCTCAAAGCATACGTAGCGGTAGGACTATCGATAGTACATATCGATTCACGGGAAATTCATTTCCGACAACGCAACTATTGGATACTGTTCTGGAACAATTTCATACCATATTAAATCTCATTAGACATGATTATGAACGATGGGACACCACGACTAGAGAAGCACGAGAGATCTTTCTGTAACAAGAGGTACATATCTAACAATACGATACCTTCTTCACCCTTTGGTTTACTTGTTGATCATGTATTGATATTTTACAATTCATTTCCGGCTAGCTATCGCGCTAATATTCGTCCGGCGAATCGTATCCATGACCGTTCGGTTCCCAGATTACTCAACACGAATTCATGAGGGTACAACATGTTTAATTATGCTTTGAGTGTAAGAGAATCTATCGGAATGAAAAAGTGTTCTATTTAAAGGTTAGATACGTGCTGCTCGTTTTAATTTATCCCAGTTCGAGGTAGTTGTGATAACAAACGACAGGTGACATCCTCGTGAATGGCATGGGAGGTAACGGAAAAGTGCCGTTGGAAATATTTTAATGCATTTTTTCAGTTCTAGTTTTGATTTTCTGTTCAACTTTTTTATTGCTTTATAATTTTCACAAGAGTAATCATGAGAATAGAATACCTACATAATATATTATTATAAACTCCGGCTTTGCCTAAAACGTGATTGCTTGAAGAACTTCACCAGGAGCATGACGATGGAAATTACTTATAAGAATCGTATAAAATTGCATATACTCCATGGTCACGCCAATAAATTATATATATGTATGAAAATTACCGAAATTCAATTATATTTGTATTTCGTCCTACACTTGTTTAATTTGAATCCTCTTATACCCGCTAATAAAACAAAGACAGACGTTATGCACTCGTATCATGCGATCAGTCAAGGAATCATGCTATAAAAATTAGAACATGCTCTAATTTTCATCGCCTGATCATGCGAATGAATTTCGTGAGAGGAGTTTTCCATATTACACGACGCATGAACTTCATGCGAATGATATCAATTGTATGATAATTCGCAGTGTAAAACGGCCTTTACTGACAGTGAATACTGAATAATAGGCTGCACGCTCAGTATTCGCGATTAGTTCTAACAAAAGACGTATAGATGGCGACCAGTCCACGCTAACTTTTTTATGAACGCACGGGCGTTTTTTTTTTCATGGGTGTTTTCAAGTCTGTTTCCGCACTAATAGGCGCTTCAGACCGGGAGGAAAGGTATAAGGATAGGGATGGAAGGGATAGGATGCATCATTGTGATATCAATTAATCGGCGAAAAATAAATGTTTAAAAACAGAAATATATATTATATACTATTTTTCTCGCACTCATTCATAATAAGATTAAACCAAGTCGAAGTAATAAATAATTTTTTGTTAACAAATTTTATTTTTACATTTATTTTTCGCCGATTAATTTTAGTCTATAAAATTAATTGGAAAAAATTACGGCATTCGCACAATTTCTGCAGACTTTTATTGTTATGTTTCATGTGATACATATTTTTCCTCTATTCCTTAGGGTTTTAGCTTTCCAGTAAAAAAAACTTTATGTTAGTATCTCAATTCATTCAAAAGTTCTACGATTTTGAAAATGAGCGCTACCTCTGTACCCCATAGTGCGACGCTTCGCCGAACGAGAGTCCAGTGAACGTGGACGAGAATGGAAATTTAAAAAATTAAACAAGCTGCAAAGCTCCGCGCGCCGCCAACACCGAAATCCTGTACGTTTCTCCGGAGGACATATTTCACGCGTTTGTCCCGGCCTCAAGTGAAGAAAGGATGATTAATTATTTTGCAAGAAAGATGCACGTGGTAGAAGCCATTACTCAAACCTCCGCGGTTTAGGTTACCGCTGACACATTGAATTATTCATGAGTCCACAGAATCGACTCCTCGACTGAATGGGGACTTATACGTTTTGGGCAGACATTTCTGAGCACTCCGACTCAGAGGAATCAATTAATATACATGGAACAAGTACGTAAATGTTTAACGGCGGCGAAATTATATATGACAGACACAGAGTAGCTTTTAATAGGAATGAGATTCTCTTATGATTTTGGTTCTCAACACGAATTCCTAACGTAATCGGTGACCCCTTCACTCATGAATTCACCACCGGTCGGGATCGAGCGCTCTGGTTTCCAAATCCATTTATACAAATTAAATGGAAGAAGGTAAATGGACATCACAATAAACGATTCGCGGCACTGCTCAGAATTCAGATTGAGTTGTTCCATAAATTGGCAATTACGTCCCTGAGAAATTGAAATTGGCTCCCCAAAAACGCATCATCTATATCTACACAATACCCTGCGTGTCACCGTAAAGGTGTGTGTCAGGGGGTTAATCCACACCAAACATGCATTGCAAATCATGCATAAAAAAGGATTATTAATTACACACTAGTATAGACAAAACAATTTAAAAAAGTTAAAAATAGCAAAGCAAGCATACAAAACATGCTGTTCATTGGGTTAGCGAAGAGTCCTTATACTAACATGCTACTACCTATGCTATCCATTTATATACTCGTATTAGATATATTTACCGCTACTCATAAGCCTAATGATACGAGGAAAAAAGGACATATCGAATAGGATCGAAAAGGACATAGGATAGGAAATTCTATGAAAAAAAGAATGCCCTTACAGCTCGAATTACAAGCGTAGAAGTAAGGAAACAATTCATCGGGACGTACATCTGGAGCGTGTTTCTATACGGCAGTGAGGCATGGACGATGACAGCAGCGGTGAAGAAGACGGTGGAAGCATTCGATGTTGTGGTGTTACAGAAGAATGATGAAGATCAAATGGGTCGACCGAGTAAGCAACGAGGAAGTCCTAAGAAAAGTTGGATAAAAGAGAAGTCTTCTTAATGCCCTAAGAAGAAGACGGGAGAAATTATCGGACTTATCATGAGACACGATGGCCTAGATGAAGGCAATCGTTGAAGGAGAAGTGGATGGGAAGAACGGCAAAGAAAGGCCTCGTATGAAATATAGGAACAAGTGATGAAGGACGTGAAAGAGAAGAAATACGTAAGTATGAAGAGATTAGCTGATAGAAGGACTTAGTGGAGAGCTGCGTCAAACCAATCCCAGGATGGCTGACTGATGGTGACGAATTTCATTATACAATATTAATACTTGATACACGGAGAAAAATATTGATTATATGAACTAAGATTTGCAATAGGATTTTGGAAAGTGAATAAAACATCTCCTTGCATCTAACCCAAATAATATTTTCCGCTGACCCTAAGCTGGCAGAAGTTGGGGTGAAAAGGTTGCTTCGCCCACTATTCTTCAACTAGCAATGCCCCAACGATGGTCCGACGATATCTCATTGTTGGGTCATTGCATTTTCCACCATAACCAAACCATTCTCCAACACTATTCTACTGGCCCTACCTCATTTATACAAACATGAGATATAAAATAAGAGTATTTCGAGAATATATATCAAAAAGATTAAGAATAAAATAATTTCATCAGTTTGAAAATATTTCTGAACGTTACCAAAAACGTTTGTACGTGATATCGAGGATGACTCAATTGCAATAGACTATAATCAACTCTCCAATTTTTAGTACCTTTCTATAAGCACCTGCCTAAGAATGGATAACAAATCGAGCAAATTATATACATATTTGTGCAGGTTAATATTGTATGTTTGGTGATCTTTACCCCCTGCTACACACCCTCCTGGTGGCTAGCAGGGTATGGGTAGGTGTAGACATATTAAGTGGTAGATTAGACTTAGCAGCTATAAATGCTAGCATGTTGATAAAAAATTTTAAATTTCCAAAATAGCACAGCAAGTGTTTACCAAGGCAATAACCAAGCCTTTCCTAGATTACACTCACGATGGTAGCAAGTGTTAGCAAGTTCTTTGCAACATACATGCAAGGGCTATTTTACAGCGTTAAAGAACTTCTCAAGCTATTTCTATATCTTAGGCAAACATCTCACTTCCTTCTAGGAACATGATAATACGCATCCCAGAAAGTCGTTTAAGTTCCGAACAATACTTCTTTGGGCCAATAAACATAGGTTTTGTTCGGCCAATGGCAAAACTTTCTGATGGCCCAACAGCATCATTTTCTTAGCATATCCACCAAAGAGATGCCAACCGTGCAATCGTTCCCCAACGACGAATGCTACTGTGGAATTGCCTTAGGTCGAGAAGACGTAATGGGGTCGATTACCATATTTTTTATCTGCCAAATCTGATCGAGTTTATGAAATAAAAAGACCCGTATTGTTCCGTTCTTCGATCCGTCAATTAGCTCTCGAGTTATAAGCAGCGAAAATCTAATGTTTTTAACCCTTTCGGAAAAATGGACGTGCGAAGGATTAGTACGTCACCCAATTCGTCCAATCACAACTGAGACTGCGCAGCTCCTTCACTCAATCACAATGAGGGACACACAGCCGAAGCAGACAATGAAAGTGGTCGTTAAAACTTCATGCGGGGTATTTCGAATATTCGACTACATAATAATTTGTGAATAAGTGAATAAAATTCAGGACGATTTTCGTCACGCCAAAATGTATACGAAAATATATTATTGTTAAGTTGCTGTGGATTATTTGCAGGATGCGATATTGACCTGTGCAGGCAGACACCCCCTCCACACCTCCACTTTCCCTCCAGCATACGTCAAAACAGTGAAGTAGGGGAAGTGGATGACGTAGATATCCTTAACGAAGATCGTTCGGTGGGCGTAATCTTTTGCTCATTTTAAGTTTCGAAATATGAGCTAGTGGGTCTGGTTAGAAGATTATTTTTTCTCTAATATTAATTTTTAATTATCTGAAGATCAATAAAAAGAAAACTATAAGGTATCGGTATGAAGTAGGAGAAAGGAATCCAGGACCAAATATTAAGCTAGGAAAACTAAAAATCGAGGAGGTGGAAGAGTTCTGTTACCTGGGAAGCCGAGGAACAAGCGATGGACGAAGTAAAAGAGAAATTGCCAGTAGAATTGCCCAAGCGAAAAGGGCATTTCACCAGAAGAAGATTCTGCTTACAGCTGCAAATAAATGCGTAGAAATGAGGAAACATTTCATTAGAACATACATCTGGAGCATTCTACTATATGGCAGCGAAGCACGGACAATAACAGCAGCAGAGACGTCCAGGCTGGAAGCATTTGAAATGTGGTGATACCGAAGAATGATGAAGATTAAATGGATCGATCGAGTAACAAACGAAGAAGTCTTAAGAAGAGTGGGAGAGAAAAGGTGTCTATTGAAAACCTTAAAAAGAAGACGGGACATTAAAAGGCCATATCTTAAGACACGATGGCCTGATGAAGAAAATCGTCGAGGGAAAAGTGAACGGAAAGAATGGAAAAGGCAGGTCTCGTATGAGGTTTAAGGAGAAAGTTGTGAGGGATGAAAAAGAGAGGAGCTACCTCGATATAAAGAGGTTGGCCGATAGAATAATCGAGTGGAGGGCTGCCTCAAATCAATCCTAGGATTGTTGACCGATGATGATGATTAATTTTTCGTTTCAATCCACTGATTTGTGTAAAAATAGAGATTTGGATTCCGAGCAAACATTTCTTCTTCCGGTTAAGTCCCACACTCAAAAACATTCCACTCTTTCACGCTTTCCCAACTTGGCGCTGGGGATGGAACTGCCGAAATGACATCAGGAACGTGGACGAGAAGTAAGCTTGGAGGGGGCAGAGCCCCCCACCCTTACCTCCATTCCCCCCCCCCCCCCACCCCCCCCACCCCTCGCACTCTGAGCGCTTCTTTAGCTACTAAGGACGGCATTTAGGGGGTGGGGGGATTGTCACTCGAACGACGAGGGCTCAAATGGAATTCAGAAACCTTACGTGAATGAAATAAGGGATTGCTCTCTTCCTTCTCAACTTTCCCACACACGCCCCGAGAAGGGAGTAAGAGAAAAACGAAGCCTCGACACGTGGAAGTGGGAAATTGACCTCAAGCGCGCTACCGAAACACAAACACGGACAAGGTTATCAATGAGTATTCGTTTGCCAACCAAGGGATGTTTAACTTCACAACTAATAGATGAGTCGTGAGCATTACATTACCAGAACTATCATGTAACTAGAGCAAGAAAAACGTGATTTGTCATCGATACCTCTTTCCGCAAAACACATTATGCTGCCATTCAAGTTCATCTACACATCTACATTTATATCTACGGGATACCCTGCAAACCTTTTAGAGTGTGGAAGGGGGTGAACATCACCAAACATGCACCTCCGACATGCAACTAGGCTACTACATGGAAACATGCTAGACAATAAGACCACATGCTGCTAGATGGTTACATATGTACTGACATAGAAACAAATGAGTTATTGGTTGTTAATATACGCATTATGCACTACACACTACTCTACAATACTTCACCTACCTATCCCTTTGCTGTGCTGTCTATTGTGTTCTTTTATAGTATGGAGAATAAATGATATTTATTCTCCATACTATAAGACACGACAACCTATCTCTCTAGTCTAATTTATCTGGTCGAATCGAGTTCAGCCTGTTCATTTGGATAAGCGATTTAAAGGAAGGTCTGTTTGTATAACGGACGAACGACGAAGGGTGGGACAAAAACAGCTAACAAACTTGCGAAGACGTTCGCTTTTCGAAGATTACTGCGCCACCAGTCGGAGACGGCGTGAACTTACTCGGAGAGGATGTTGAGATTGAGTAAAATCTCAAGAAGGAATAATTTTTTTTCTAGATTTGAATCACTCAACGAATATTCCATTCCGAAATCAAATCCGAATATACAACGTCGAAAACAATTTCACAATGGATTCCCCGAATTTATCCTAGTGATTTAAGGTCACGATCCCTCACGACAATCCCTCATTACGCATACGTGAAAACTCGGGTAACTGACGGCACAAAAAGAACACGTTTTCAGGAATGACTGATGCGGTGTTTTGGATCGGAAAATTTTCCGGAAGATATCTCCTTTCCGTGGGAATGAAATTGTCAGAGAAGAATAATGTATAGCACGGCGCCGTCGGGTTGAGCGCCGCCGCGGCCGCCGCGGCGGCGCTCAACCCGAAGATCGGTCTGGTTGGTCAGACTAGACATTTACTTCTACATAATACCCTGCAAACCACCGTAAATGTGTGTGGCAGGGAGTGTATTCACTCAAAACATGGTAATTATAGTCTTGTCTAAACTTCAAAATTAAAAAAAAAGATAAAAATAACTAAGCAGGCATGCGAAAACATGCTGCTAGTTGCGTTAGCCTCCTACCAATATGCAACTACCTACGCAATCCATTGATACACTTGTATTTATACTATTGGATATATTTACAGCCTTTCATATCATAATTGTACGAGGGAAGAAGGCATTTTTAATATGTCACTTCGGACTGCATTCAGACACTGCGATTACGTGAATGTCAAGGAGGAGGACTTTTTTTTCCAGATTTGAATTACTCAACGAGTATAAGAGTCAGACCGGGCGAATACAGAGCCTAACGGTTTGAAATTAACACATCAAGCAGATTGGTAACAATACGACCCTGCAACCTATAGGTAGGGGGTTCGAATCCCACCAGAGGATTAATGCTGTTGAAAATTCAAGATTTTAAGTTTGAACTCAGCTACTGGAATACGTATACGTTAAGTCTACAGCATTTAGGCAGTCTTATATAAGTCACTTACTTTCCTTATGCCTCCTAACTACGACTACTAAATTGAGATGAGATTGAATACCCCCTAAACACTTCGGATACACTTGACTGGTTCTTAAAAAATATCTCACGATAGCAGTCATTGAATCACGACAATCATAGTATTCAATTCTTACAAATACTAACCACAACGTCTAAATAGACCGAAACATTAGCAATACGGGAATTAAAAAAAAAAAAAATTCACAAGTTCAACATTCGATTTAAAAAAAATTCTAAAGAGCAAGACTGTGGCGTGGAATTTACTATGGCGCCCAACTTACTGACAAACGACAAGGGAAAACGAGTTTTATATAGATCGGTATAGCCAGGATCCGCCTCCAAAACCGTATGAAACGGCGGAAGACGACAGGTTTTCTTATATATCAAAGCTCGCCATCTTTGCTCTGGTAATGGGATTAAGTTTCACAAGTCTCCATAAACCTATAAGTGATGTGGTCCGCCTCGGGCGGTTGATGTCCTCACGGCTGAGACCACAGGCCCAAGCCCAGAAGAGTCTTGACAGACCGTCCAGGGGGGTTATTTTGTAATATCACCTTTTTAATGACTATTTGCGGGAAGGCGGGAGATCCGTTTCGCTCTCTTAATGATCGACTCACGAATGGTTCGTGAATTGTCGATCTTCTGTCGGTAGCGCTATCTGTTGCCGATCTCGTCAACTTTGAATAAACATACGAGTGCCTGGCAATGGCGACCGTTTTCTTCAAAAATCGAGGAATACGGTGAAGATGAGTGAAAAATTGTTTGTCCCTATCATTTTATTCTTTCGGATGACCTGTCAAGATAATTCATGTCCGATAATTTCCTTTATACCAACATTGGAATTTGCATTTCTCTCGCTACATTTTACGTTAATAGTGTTCTCGGAAATCATTTGTTGATAACATACGATTAGTGATTTAAGGACGCTTAAGTTCTTCACGTTGTGCAAATTCCAAAAATACAATTTAAAATCGTTTGTATCTTTCTCGCTCTAGCTTTTTTTCCAACTCAAGCTTCAAGTGGAAACGATGGTGGCTCCATTTCACGTTTTTTATGAAGATAAGATGGGAACTAATGGCAGGCGGAGATAATGAAACGGATCAAGAGTCGAAAGATACGGATCATAGAGGATGAATCGTCTAAAAGACCAACACATGACCGGCAGTTCACCGCTTGAGATCCGAAGATGGTCACGCCGCCTGGGTGGCGGAGTTTAACTACGAACAAGTGACATTTTATGACGCATTCTCACTAAAGTGAGATTACTAAATTACCCCCCAGTACGCCTGCGTCTGAAGATGCCTGACGACTTTGGTTCGTCTTTGAAGGAGCACGTCAAAGATTTTCAGCGCAGTACTCATCATGGTCGGGGTAACCTTTTACCTACCGCTGGATCTTACTATCGTCTCCATTGCACCATTCATGATAACTATAAGAGCGCAACCAGTCTATTAGATTGACTAAAATTGGAATCATTTTCAGAAGGTAGGTTGAAATTTAGTCAATATCTTACAATTAGCTTAATTCCAGTATTTTCACCAATGATGCTAAAAATATATTGCGAACTCCAACTCCGACCATGATGAAAAAATTAGAGAAATTGATTGCCGAGCTGACAGATTCAAAATGTCCTTCTTTCATCGCACAATTCGGGGCATGAATATATGTAAATATATCCAACAGTAAAAAATACAAGTGTATCAGTGGATAGCATGGGTAGTTTAATAATGGTATAAGGAATTTAAGCTTACCCAACTAACAGCATGTTTCTGCATGCTTACTTAGCTATTTTTATATTTTTTTAAATTGTGTAGTTTAGACTAGAATATAATTACTAACTCTTTTTATGCATGATAGGTGATACTTTTTTTTTGGCGTGAATACACCCCTGCCACTCGCCTTTATGGTGGCTTGCAAGGTATTATGTAGATGTACATCTACATCTACATCTACATCTACATAATACCCTGCAAGCCACCACAAGGGTGTGTGGCAGGGGGTGATTGCTCACCAAACATGCACTACATATCATGCATAAAAAAGGAATTGTATTAATATAGTAGTCAGAACTACACTATTTAAAAAAAAGATAGAAATTGCAAAGAAAACATGCAAAAACATTCTGTTAGTAGGGTTAGCTTTAAGTACTCATACCAACATGCAGCTACCAATGCTATTCATTGCTACTCTCCGATAGGACATATTTACCGTTATTCGTATCTCTAATTGTGCGAGGGAAAAAGGACATTTTGAATCGGTCAGTTCGGCAATCAATTTCTCTAACTTTATGATTATGGTCCAGTCTGCCATAGTAAGTTGGGGTTCGTAAAATATTTTTAACATCATCACTGAAAATATTGCCTTGGAATTTGTGGAAGAGATTACGTCTAGATTTCAACCTGCGATCTGACAATGATTCCCATTTCAATTCATTTAATAGACTGGTTACGCTAATATAATTATCGTATCGTCCCTTTACAAATCTTGCCGATCTTCGCTGCACACGTTCAAGTTCATTACTTCGACCGATTTCGTAGGGAATGTAGATGCAGTACGCCAAAGTAAGGGTGTATGGAGTGGGTGAATCCATACCAGGGAAATACCCTATAGATTTGAATGGGGAAGCATTTTCCTAGTCTAAAAAGCAATGCTTTCGTCAAATTATGTATGAAAATTGTGAGAAAATGACTTATAAAAGATGATCTTGTAGGCAATAATACTTGGCGACCTCTCAGCCCCTTCTCCACGACCTCGCGGAAGCTAAAAGGATTAAATGTATATGTAGATATAAGTTAAACTGTAATTTAATGTTAGTACATTTAAAAATAGAGCTAGCGCTGTTCCGTTTATTTAATAATAATATAACCATGCACACATCACGAAGCCACTGGAATCAGGCCTTCCACTTCATTTCAAATAAGGCTAAACAGCACATTTATCACTGTTGCTACCTTTCGCGAGTATTTACGAATCGAATGTGAAAATTACCGAGAAGGAACGCTAGTTAATGAGTCAGATATCGAGGTCAAAATACCAACATGTATGACATAAATTAAAGGCGTGGTGACAAACACTAGCGTTTATAGCGCGAGAGAAATGCTGCGTAGTTCGACCTGATGCGCAACTCATATTTAGCGAAATAATTCACGCGAAAAATGAGCTAGCGTATACCTAACGAGAGATTCCACAGTCAGCGTCGGCAATGTTCAACCGGCAACTATTTATCGATGCATTGAAAACTGGCGTTAAATTCGGCCGCGCTCACAGGTTTGCGTGAAATTAATCCCAAGGTGCTACGTCATAGTCATCTTGTTCCATGACTTTCTCGCATAGATTACGCGTCAACATAAGGTCGGCGGGCGGAATAAAAGGAAATATAAGGCAGTGATTACTGGTTTCGAGTAAAACGTAATTGAAAAAAAAAATACTTATCCTCCAAGCCCACTTTCTAGAGACTCTCCTCAAGAAAGCCACGCCCTCATCACTGCGAATTCAAATGGCCTTTTGCTTCGACGGACGGAAGGCGGGAAATGCCATCAATTTTAACATATTATTCCCCTGGTGTTCGAAAAAGCTCACCAGAAGGGAGGGGGGATATCCAATGCCATCTCACGGACATCACGGCTTCAGTTTTACGGAATATAGGGAACTCACGTGAGATTTACGCAACGATATAAAAACGCCCCGAACCCGACCGTCCCCGTGACAACTCCTGCTCCCGAAAGCTACGATGAAAGGAATGAAAATCCCTTCTTGCAAGCTGTCGTGGCATCTTACATCTGGATAGAAATTGTGTACAAGCGATTCAGTCTGATACAAAGAAAAATTTCTGGCTTCCTCCGTCGTTACTCTGTCCAAGTAGAAAATAACAGCTTTGAGAGTCCAAGGAAAGTGAGACGATTCCAATGTATTAGGCAAGGGAAATTTTCATAATTGGTTTCTAATATCAATATAATTCTTTCATTAACCCATTTTCGACAACTAATGACATAAATGAATAGCTTTAAATCTTAAAAAATGAAGGAAAGCGAATAACAGGTGTTTCATACACTCTAGTTAAAGTTATCAGTTGCTGCGAGGAGGTGAACAGCATTTCATTTTAATATAGGTTACCTGGAAAGTCGTTGAAAACATAAATGAAATCACCGTAATGAGACAGATGAGAACAGCAAACTTAACTACTTTCATAGTGATAATTATACTTCAAAGACGAAGGTTATACACTGGGGGAATGGCAATAAATGCTTTTCTAAAATTTCACTTGTAAAATGTAGACTCATCATCAACTATACATACGCGAATTTTGGGACAACTTGGGAAAACAACTTTCATTTAAACATTAAAACTTAAGAATAAGTAAGATCATAGAGTAACTTTAATAACGAGGGCTCAACGCATAGGGCAAAACTGTTGCACGTTTTGGATGTAGTACTAGGAGGTTTCCATTGAAGGCGTGGGATGAATTCTTCGTGTTACGTCACAAACGATATATATCGCTTCATCGCTTTCGTTTTTCTAATCGACTTAAGCGGCACAAGAAGCGGCATCGAGAAGTGTCTCGTAATCTACTCCGTCTGCTTCTAGCAACGGTGGTTTATGTGTTTTTAATGACGCGACAAGGAATGATGCGTCATTAAAATACAAAAGGAAGGACTCAACTGTGACAAGAATGTTTTCTTTTCTAGTGAGATAAATGTTAACTTGTGCATGTGACTGTTGACTATTCCGAAGGAATATCGCACCATTTCAATAAAATAACAAAACTGCAACAATATCATATGTTACGTGCCGCTGTAGTAGATTAGAAAAACGAAATAAATGGAATCGTTACATATCGTTTGTGATATAACGCGAAAAATACTTACCACGCCATCTATGGAAACCTTCCAGTATTGCGTCCGAAATGTGTAATAGTTTTTTCCAACGCGGTGAGCCCTGTATATTTTACTTAGTCAATGGTACGATACAGTTACAATGAGGTGAATCTTCCTCAGCAACACTTCCACTGGGTCAAAACATAAACACCCCTATGGGAGGGAATTTGGGGTCACGTGATTTCCCGTGTTTAATTAACCCGCCGCTGAAGCTATACACTATTCATTTTGTTTTGCGATAAAATTTTTCAGTAGTTTCTGGCGTACGACTCATTTAATACTCAAGGCGTGAACTGACGGAAAATTTGATAGCTGCAAATCGAGCAACAATAGAAATCTACATCTACGTAATACCCTGCAAGCCATCGCGAGGGTGTGTGGCAGGGGATGGAGATCACTAAACATGACTATTGACACGCAACTGGGCTCGTGGGAAATAAAGCAGTAGGCTATTAGTAGGAAATTTAGTGGAAGAGTCTTAGAAAATGACAGATATGTACCATGTGTAACAGTAGCTTAATTAACAATGCAATTGATAAACATGGTACCTAAATTAGGTCAGACGCCAAAGTGTAGCTGCCTCTAACTGGGGAACAGACGGCGCGCGGGAGGAATAAAACTTCCTGCAGCCTCCGCACCGTCGCGAATACGACGCGTCGCCATGTTTGGCATGGCTGGCCGTAGCAGGAGCTACATCCATTGCGGCCGCTAGGAGCGCAAGCCATGGCTGTGCGATATGCTGTGCTGAATATCGCACAACGATTTTAACTTAGTATCGCAGATGCGTCCAATTTATACCAGCCTCGCGATATAAATTGGAAACACGTGATATCGAGGTATTTAGAGGCCCCACCTTGAATATGCAGCCAGTGTATGGGATCCGAATGAATTAGGTTTGATGAGAGAACTAGAGAGTGCGCAGCGTAGACCAGCTAGGTTCGTTAAAAGGTGTTACGATAGGTTGAGTAGTGTTTCAGAATTAATACAAGAATTAGGGTGGGAATCATTATCAGAGCGTAGGTTAAAACTCAGATTAAAACTATTAGAGAAATTTCAATCGGATAGCTTTACTGAAGATGTTAGGGACATATTAAAAACACCAGCGTATTATGCTAGATTCGACCAGATAAATAAGATTAGAGAGATAGATTATCGTACCGATAGATTGAAAATGGCATTGTCCCCCGTACTATAAGAGAACAGAATAAGCAGCGTAGCAAAGGGATAGGTAGGTGAAATCTTTTAGAGTAGTCTGTAGTGCATGATGCATTTATTAATCCCTTAAATACTATAGATACTAACAATCTAGTTAAATATCCGATATCAAGTGCATATCAAGTGCACTGCGACATGCGTGCATATCAAGTGCGTACGTATTCACGATATCAAGTGAATATCAATTAATGCAGATGATAAGTAGCAGTATCGCACAGACATATCGCAAGCCAGTCCCACCGCGTCAATGTCGTGCGTGGTCCGAAGTCGGGGCTACATAAGCAGGTGTGCGTTTCAAATGCACAAATCGTTAAATCGGTGATTCAGACGTATCCGTTCCCGATTCACATGCGCCGTGATTTTACAACCCTTCCTGTCCCAATTCCTCCCCAAAGTCTCTCCCCCCCTGCCACGTGCCGTCGGTGCTCGGCCTCAACATTGCCCTCCGCCCGCGCATAACTGATGGCCCAATCTGGCTCGCTGACCCTCCCCCAACCTCACCCCCAATACTGGCTCTTCGGGCACTACGAGACCTTGAAATCAGTCGCCTCCCGCACTCCGTCCCCGCTCCTTACACGTGCCGAAAACACCGGGGTTTGGCCGCTTTCATGGTCCTCAGTTTGAAAGGAGAAAGTGGCGGGAGCTCAGTGCCAAGGGGAGGGTGGCAAGAGATTGGATGCCCGATCATCAGACTCCTTAGTTTGGTCAGCCACTGCTGTTGCCGCCAGATTTATTACGCATTCAATATAGGAGGTGAACCTGAATCAAAGAAAAAACCACAAGCTAATAGGTTCTCAAGGAAAAACAAAAGGTTTATGCTTTTTTTTGCACCCGGGCTATTCTGTTGTTCCATATACCCCGTGGTGGTGGGTCTTGACTAACATCCATGCCCTGGGTGGAGAAAAACCCACCGTGGCGGGACTCGAACCCGCGACCCTAGGAGAGGCAGGCGAGTACTTCACCTTGCCGCCACCTGGGCACAAGTCCTATTCTATTTTTAGTTAAAAAGTATTTAAAGTAAGTTAAAAACTTTTTAACTAAAAAAGTATTTAACTTCTTGGTTTTTTCTCCACCCAGGGCATGGATGTTTTTCAAGCTCTGTTGATTAAACCCCTGGGTATTGAATTCATGGAAAAAGAACAGTTCTCCTCCTGGCACCTACAACATAAGGAATAATAAACTTACAAACGTAGAATCCATTAAAAATCTTGGAATAAGACTGACACATGACCTTTTTTGGGGTTAGCATATACGTGAAATAATGGTTCAAGCTAATCGTTAACTGAGATTCATCAAAAGAATAAGGTTCAAACATGACGATTATGTACGAGAAATCAGCTACTTTTCCCTCGCTAGACCTAATTTGGAATATACTGCCAGTATATGGGATCCATACAAAATAGACCTGAATAATGAACTTGAACTTGTGCAGCGAATATCGGCAACATTTTTATAGGGACGGTGTGACAACATATAGGCATAACCAGTCTATCCAATGAACTAAAATGGGAATCATTGTCGGATTGTAGGTTGAAGTTAAGACTTAACCTCTTAAATAAATTCAGAGACAATATTTTTACTCATTACGTTAAAAATATTTTACGAACTCCAACTAACTATGGTAGACTGGACCATAATCACTAAATTAGAGACATTGATTGCCGAACTAACAGATTCAAATTGTCCTTCTTTCGTACTATTACGGATATGAATAGTTGTATTTATATAAATATCATAAACACGAGTATAAATCATAACATGTAACATAAATAGCATAAACACTAGTAGGTATATCAATGAATAGCAAAGGTAGTTGTATGCTGATTATAATGACTTTAAGCCAACCTCACTCATTCGCGTTGAATTTCGGACGCATGTGAACTTAAATCCAAACACATTCTTGGATCGCTGGCGTCTTTTACTGACTGCTAGGAATAAATAGAGGACAGTGATTGGAACCTTCAATAAAGATGCCAAAATTAGCGTACAAGTATGTGTGAGAGTTTGACCTTATTTACGAAAATTTTGATTTTGATTACGTCTGCATGTCGGAATAATTTCAAAATTAACATTTGAAATTTTTCATAATGTCAGTCCTTTTCCAATAATTTCAATCAATAATTTTCCTTGTCATGATTCACACCAAATTTCATCAAAATGAGAACTGGTGACGCCAAAGAGGTGATTAATCGCACACAAATAAAGATATATCTGTCTTGATTTGAAATTTATTTTGCTTCCTTCCGTATGGCAAAGTCCGAGCTCAATGCTTACCAGTCGTAGAGCGTTCAGAGGAAAAACGTAAGCTTTTGCCTCGACAACATCGAGAACTACTGAGCCATACGTGGTCAGAAATGTGTATACTACGCCACTGGAATTATTGTCAAGCTGTTGTTCGAGTCACCCCAAAGTAGCGGATGTCAAAAACCAATCAATTTTTAATAAAAATATTTCAGTATCTCCTAGCATACTTCTAATTTAACATTCAAAGCGTGAATTCACGGACCAATCGACCAATGAGATATTACGTAACATGTATCAATAAATTGAATATTGATCTACATTATACCTCGCAAGCCACCATAAAGGTGTGTGGCAGGTGGTGAATTCACACCAAACATTCATTACATATCACGAATAAAAAGGATTAGTAATTATATTCTCATTCAAACTTCACATATTAATAAAAGACAAAAATAGCGAAGCAAGCATGTAAAACATGCTGTTCGTTGGGTTACCTTAAAGACCTTATACCAACATGCAACTACCTACGCTATCCATTGATACACTTTTATTTATAACATTGGATATATTTACAGCTATTCATATCCCTAACTGTGAAGTAGGACATTCTGTCAGTTCGGCAAACAATTTCTCTAATTTTTTGATTATGGTCCAGGCAACCATAGCAAGTTGGAGTTCAGTCCAGAGTACAATAGTAAGTAGGAGTTCGCAATATACTCAAGTATGAATATTCATGTTTGAATACGAGAATGAGAACATTCCAATGCCTATTACTTCCTTGGCAGTGAAAACATTCCAATGCGTATTACTTCTTCGGCAGCGAAAGAAAATGGCGAATTTTATTCAACATTTTAAGTGCCTTGTAATAACAGGAAACGGTTAATTAACATGACAACCGGATGTCGCGACCTGAAATTCGGGAGGTAAAATCTACTGGGAATTCAAGGATGTTGCATATTCCAGAGAACAAATTTAATTGCGATTTACCTTAATAAGGGAATCAAGAATAATTAATACGCGAGAATGGAAGGTTGATTGAATGGCGTGGACATTTGAATTTTTGGTCGTCTTGCAAGTTGAAACTCCCCATTAACACACACAATTTAAGAGCCCGCCAATTTTTTTTACGTATTTCCTTTTAATGCATGCTCAGCAAATGTTCGTTATCTGTGGGATAAGTCACTTTAAAATATGTCGTAATTAATGGGACACGCTGCCGGCGGAGAAATTCCTTGCCGACTACATCCTTCACGCCTTCATTTTCCTCTCGTAACCTTCTTTCTTTTTCAGCCTTGCTTAAGACTTTTTCAGCCATCTTTTCCTCCGCCATCTTGTTCTCACCATGATCTCGCAACTGAAATCTCAAATGCCTCAATTTCATCCTCATCCTTCACATACAGTTGCCGCCGATGAACATTTCAAAATCTTTAACATCCTTTGTTACCATCTTTGCAAAAAATAGAATACCACTTTCGGTGACCTACTCGCAAAAACAATATTATTCGCAAACAGCATTAACATTTACAGAGGGGAAGGAAGTTATTCCTCTTTCCCATTTGCAGATGGTGTAAGTATTGTAAAACTTCGATGTCGAAAATAAAAGAAATAAAAGCCAGCATTCCCGAGAAGGGTCAATTTTAAGCAATTTAAGACCTCCGATAGCCATCACACATACATTATTCACTTTCATCAGGCTTTTACGAGTGGAATTTCTCACGAAATGACATTCATAAGATGCATAACAAAGCAACTGCCTTTCTTCACAAACACCTCCCATAATGAATACTTAATTGCACTTATTTAACAGCCACTGGAAGAAGGCATTTTCAGACCAATATCTCAATGGCTGTTCCAAAAAAACTTCTCACAGAAATATTTGAGACATACAGATCCTGATTTAAATTTTAAATTTTATTTCCTCCCAAAATCAATGGAATTAATCAGTGTAATGATTTTTCACGGCAGCAATGAAAATATTTACATCAGGCTGCAGGCATAAATATCGTTTGTGACGTAACGAGAAAATTTCTTACCATGGCATCTATGGAAACCTTCCAGTACTACGTCCAAGTCTTGTAACAGTTATGCCCTCTTTGGTGAACCCCCTACATTATATCTACTCACTCTATGATACAAGAGTGAAGTTTACTGGGCGATTATGGGAAATTAAAAAGTTATCACACGACAACTGGTCTTACCATCAAAATGTGAATATCGGTACAGAAAACGTTATCTACACGAATGTTAGAGAGCGTTCTGAGTATTTATTTGATTTTCGTCAGGGTGACACTCCGATATGGGAAACGGAGAAATAATGATATCCAGAAGAGCCGATTCAGTGAACCCGACTGTCATGCGATCCTGTAAACTCCTGATATGTGATTACGAATGGCGAAATATTCATGTCGCGAAAATAAAAGCGAACACTCGTGCTTCACATTCTGACGCTGGAGACCTTCGGACGTGGCAAGCATTGCAAAAGTTTGGACACGTGTCGAAGGGAAGGAGGGGAGGTGAGCGAGAGGAGGGGGGAGGAGGGGAGGGGAATAATGTAGTTTCCTTCATCAAAGAAATTAGAAATTCATTAATGGCGATTCGTGCCCCACCATAAATGTATTCATTCAACGCAAATAATTTGTATTGAGAAATCCCAGCTTACTAGAGAATTAAATTTTAATTGTAAACTCATTTGAAAAAGCCCAGAAATGGCGGGATGCGCTGCCTTGTTGAAATATTTGTACTCTGAACTTACCATTGTATTTCAGAGCCCCTAAGCTCCAGTGAATATGTATTAATAATAGCCTATGAAAACTATCAAAGTTCGAAAGGCCACCTCCGTTAAACATGGTGTTAATAAAATCAAACGATTCAGGCGCGATGTAGTGGAAGTTTGACATATTAGAATAAATTTTTTTTATATTAGAATAATTTTTTTTAAATTTTATTCTAATATGGTGTTAATAGTCGTTTTATAGGCTACATCCTGCTCATAGAGCCCTCTACTACTGCGAAGCATGGCGTGAAATATGCGCGGTTATGGTCCAACTAACAAGCTTAGTAAAATGAATACTAGATGTTTTAAAAGAATAAACAGAATAAAAAATTTCAATTAAATAAATAAAAGTTCAATTTTTACCTCTTTAATTAGGTGACGTGGATTAACGTAACTTAACGTAATTTTAACATCGAATGGCTTAAGAATATGCACTCCAGAGGCTATTAACTTTTGATCGAGACCATAAAAAAACAATAGGAAAATACCCTATTGGTTGCCAGGGTGCCAGCCTCCCGCTCCATCAGATGCCTCTCCGGGGATCGGTGATCGGGGAGGGCATACGTCACCGAAATATCGTCCCCGGAGATAGAAATACAACCAAACATCCCTTAACGGACACCTCCAAATAGCAGGCGCCTCCTAAAAATGGACAGTTTTCCAAACCCCGGCAGCAGAATATAGAGGCCTAAGCCCGTTTCACAGGGTACTTGATCCAGCACAAGGTCGAGTATACTAGCAAGTATGCTAGCTTTCCAGTAACGTGTGAATAGAACCAGTGTGCTGGCTAGCAAGCAAGCTAGCTAGCATACTCACTGAGCTACTGGATTTCATACTTATCTATATCTATATCTACGACATACCCTGCAAGCCACCTCGAGGGTGTGTGGCAGGGGGTGCTTCCACACCAGGAACAATGACCCAACAAACAAAAATGAACACTACAAAGCAAACACTACACCTTTAAAAGTAATTGGGGAAGAAAGAAGAAAAACTACCAAATCACAATCATGTAGGACACACCCACGAATACCATGCACGCCTTGAAACCCGACACCAATTACATAGATACTCATGCATGCAAAAAAAGGCATTGCATGCAAGTCACACGTTGATTTGAACATGCAGGTAATAAAAAAAATAAAAAAATACTATCGACCTACTCTGAATATTACCTCTACAAATACTTGATGCGGTACTAGATTTCAAGTAGCTCCCAGTAGGACCCGAAGCCATCGACCAATCAAGTCACGTTACAGACGCTGTGCGAACTTCTCTTTTTTTATGTTAGTATGGAATCATATGGAATAACCGCTTCATAGCAAGCACAAGGCTAATGATCGTATGAAACCTGCCAGGACGGTTCCTATCATGCTAGATTTCGCTCTCCATATCAAGTAGTAGCTAGCACACTAGGTCTTATGCTGGACCAAGTGTCGTGTGAAACGGGCTTTATGGAAACCTCCAAATAGCGGACACTCTCAATTACGGACGCGGAAAACAGAGAGAAAAATTTTTTCCTCAATGACCTCCATTAACGCATACACACTACGATCTATCCTCTAAACATTCCTCTTCCCTTCGACAAAAAATATTTCTTGAAGCAAATACGTATATCTAAGGAACTTATACAGAAAAAAAACTTTTTCTTAGAAATTAAGGAGCGAACAGGTTGATTTAAAAAAATAAGAGTTAAATGAAAAACATTAAATTTCCTTCATATTTTAATTCGTCTTAGTTACTGCACAGAAAAACCTATCCTAATTCCGGACCCCTCAAAATTGCGGACGCCTCTCAATAGGGGACAATTTTTTGGTCCCAAAAACAGACTGTAGTACTTCCTTCCTTCCCTCCTTTGCCGGCCTCGGTGGCGGCGGGGTTAAGTCCTCGCCTGCCATTCCGAAGGTCGCGGGTTCGAGTCCCGCCTGGGTAAAACTCAACGGTCCAGGGCATAGATGTTTTTAAATGTGTTGTCCATATATATTACAATGATCGTAATTGGGGGCACCTGGGATCATTACAGAAATTATTATTATTATTATTCCTTCATATTTTAATTCGTCTTAGTTACTGCAGAGAAAAACCTGTCCTAATTCCGGACGCCTCTCAATAGGGGACAATTTTTTGGTCCCAAAAACAGACTGTACTTCCTTCCTTCACATTTTAATTAGTCTTAGTTACTGCACAGAAAAACCTGTCCTAATTCCGGACCCCTCTAAACAGCGGACGCCTCTCCTTTGCGGACGATTTTTTCGGTCGCAAACAATGACTGCAATCACCATCTGTCACTGTTTGACTGTAATCACAGGTCAGGGAACCGACTCTCCCTGCCAGTCAGCGGCCTGGCCTTGCCAGCCACGCGACCAAGAAATTCGCAGATGCGGCTGGCCAATAGCGGCCGGGCGTGGAGGAGCAGCCTGCGCCCATGGGGGCGGGGAGGGCCCGTCCTTGCCTCGTGTGGCCCACATCGGCCCGCCCGGGCATCACGAGGGCCTTCGAAAGGACATCCGCATGAGGTCGTGCGAAAAATGTAAACCATCCACGATTCCTTCGCCTCTAATTGTGACGGAGGAACCGACACGTGCGCTTAAATAATTTTTTCGCAACAAGAAGTCACCGGGCCCGTCCCCGAACGGCTTCGACTGCCCACGGTCCAGGCGATTTATAGCCCACCACGCTCGATCTTGGCTCCAAACATAACGCACAAGGTTACCCGCAAGTTCAACGCGGCTGATCTTTTCCCAAGAAAAAATGGCTCATCACGGCTGTCGATCCCCTACTAGAAGAAAATCCAAAACTAATACACATTATCGGTGACATCAACGCTCCAGTGAGTGATTTATCAACCTAAAAGTTGGCTTGAGAGTTGGAGATGTGAACGAAAGGTAACCAAAAACTAAACAGAGCAATGGCACGACACATGGAAATAGAATGTCTTAGAATCGAACCCTACTTTTTTATAGGATATAGCAGCAATAAATTATATTCCAAAATTAAGAAATATTTTTGGGATCAAAGGATTGTATGGTATGTACGTAGAAGTACGGAATAAATCATTTAATAGGACAATAAGGGTTTAACATGAAATTTTTTGAGCGCACAATTTGGGACAATAGGGTAGTTTCCTATTATTTTTTTATTGTCTTGATCGAAAGTTTATAACCTCTGGAGTACGTGTTTTAAGCCGTTCGATTTTTAAATGACGTTAAGTATTTTTCCTCATTAATTAAAAAGTGAAAAAAATCAATGGCGCGAAAACGCGACGGCAAACTATTGCATGCCGGTTAATCCTACGTGTGACGTTAAACTATTTCCTCTACCTGCCACCAGGTGGTGCTGCGGACGCTTCCAAATAGACGCCGCACTCCGTTAAAGCTTATGAACAAGTATTGGAGGCATATTTATTCCGTTAATTAATTATAATTAACTTTTATTTATTTATTTAACATGACTTATGCAGTTGATTCATTTAAAATCAGTCAGTATTCCTTTCACAAGCATATCATGTAGTTCGCCTATCGCCGCACGACCTTCACGCCATGCTTCGTCGTAGCAGAAGACACAGCGAGCAGGACGTCCTTGAGCCTATAAAATGACTAATAATACCATGTTTAACTGAGAATTCTTTTCCAACATTGATAGTTTTTACAGGTTAATACTAATAAATATTCACTAGAGCTGAGGGGCCCTGAAATACAACGGTAAGTTCAGGAGACGAATTTTCCTATGCTTCGCAACGTAAACTACATACCTGTTACGTCAGCATGAAGGCAGCGCACCCCGCCATTTCAGAGCCTTTTCAAATGGCCTTAAAATTAACATTTAATTCTCTAGTAAACTGGGATTTCTCAATACAAACTTTTTGCGTAAATTAAATACATTTATGGCAGGGCACAAATCGCAATTAATGAAGTCCGTTTTCTTTGATGAAGGAAACTACCCTATTGGGACATAGTGATTAGGTCGCAGCTACCAGGGGGGTTGTGTTAGAAACCGTCGGGATTACCTCAAATGGGTAACCAAGGAGTCACGTAGTATAAACACGAATGATTCGCAGATTTTGTTGTGTTAAAACCGCTATTTACTACCTCATTCACTGTATGCACTTGTGTTTTATCTCATCTGGGAGCTCTATAATCGAGAGAGCTGAGAGAGACTCAAGTGAAAGCAATTAATGATATTGTAACGACCAATTCAGACACATTCCCTCAGAGGAAAAAAATAGGATAAGTAAAATAGGTTTTACCCTGTATTTTTAAATCAGCATGAGACTAAAAAAATAAATAATTACATTTTTTGTATTATTGTCAAGAGAACACAAATATTTGTATCTGAGCGGTGACCGCCCCAGCGAGTTATGGCTTTCCATTAGTAGAACTATCGCGCGTAAATATAGCACTTCTGTTTTTATGTTCATCGTGGGTACATTCAAATTGGTAATAAGTACAACGTGTGAAGCAGAAATTGTTTCCTCAAAATCCTCTTCCGCCACGTAACTATGGATATAGTTAACTTTATGGTTTAAATAAGTCGGGAGTAGAAACCTATATCTACAAATTTCCTGGCAAGCCACCACTAAGGTGTGTGCCTGTGGTTGAATTCACACCAAACATGCACATCATGCATAAAAAGTATTAATAACTATATTATAGTCTAAAATTTACAATTTAAAAAAGATAAAAAAAAGCAAAGCAAGCATGCAAAATCATGCTGTTACTTGGGTTAGATTTTACTAAGTACGACTAGGTAAGTCCTTATACCTACATACTACTACCTATGCTATCCATTGATATGATCGTATTCATGCTATTAGATACATTTACAACTGTTCACATCCTTAATTGCAGGAGGAAAAAAAACATTTTGAATCTGCTAGTTAGGCAATCAATTTCTCTGATGTTATGATCAGGGTCCAGTCTACCATAGTAAGTTGGAGTTCGCAAGATATTTCGCAACAAGGCTGCGCATACCGCAATTTCTGACCTCTTTCAAATTAACTTAAAATCAACTTTAATTCTGTGATAAACTGGGATTTCCCAATCCAAATTTTATTTATATTAGTAATATGAAATCAAAATGAATATATTTATGGTTGGTCACGAATTGCAATTAATGAATTCTGTCTTCTTTGATGAAGGAAACTACCCTATTACCATTCAGTCTCGCGACAAGCAGTTCAGCAATGGTTTACTCGGAACCGAAATCAAAATTTTTTGCACGAAATTGTTAGATGGAAACAATAAAAGAATTTTTGTGAAAAAATTAATCTTCTAACCACAACCATTCACTCATAAATCAAAAATTTAAAATAAGCAAAAGGTGACGCCCACCGAAAAAGCTGCTGTGATAACATTGACGTCATTTTCCTCCCGTCCTTGACTGCTCTCATGGGAAGGGAAGGGAGTGGAGGGGAATTCTCGGAAGGTCTGCCCGCACAGATCCAGTCGCAATTGCTCCCATTGGGAGAGGCAGCTGTATCCCCCCCCCCCTTTGCGATAAGGCGAAATAGCTTCGCGGGCTCAGTTGTGATTGGACGAAGTCGATATACGTCAGTGGTTGCACCAAACCCACTTTTCCGAAAGGGCTAAAAACATCAGTTTTTCGCCGCTTATAACTCGAGAAATAATTGACAGATCAAAAAACGGAAAAATACGAGTCTTTTTATTTTACAAACTCTATCACATTTGGCAACAAAAAAATACGGTAAACGACCCAATTATTTCATTACATTACCTACTGAGGCATAGGCAGCGATATCTTGACAAAGCTTTATTTTTCTCTGAATATGCTGATTATCACGGCGAGAGAAGACCTTCGTTCAATGATCAAGTTCACTGTCATTTTTTCGCTCGTTGCAAAGGCTCCAATAGAGACTTAGAATGTGGACCGGAAAGGACTTCTGCCGCCAGAAGGGGTCGGAGGGAGAGGGGGGGGTGTGGGGGGGGGGGGGGGGGGGCAAAAATTTTCCAGCGAGCGGGAAGCCATCCGAAACCATCTCCAAGCGAACAGAGCAGGAATAAACGATTGGCTCATCTATAATTAACTAATTAAAGCGTTTAATTCGTTAAACGCCCTAGAAAAAATTCCTCCATCTAATTATTTCGCAAGGAAGCATTTATCGGGACCAAAACAAAACGTTCCAATTAGTCTTCTAGAACAGGAAAAATCACGATTCCGCTTATCAGCCGTTTTACGGCAGAGAAATTTCAATCTTCTAATAACTCTTCTAAAATGTTTCCAATTATTAAATAAAATTACAGCAATCTGACACATTAACAGTTTAAGCCATTTAAAATAACAATAATTAGTTAGACATAATTACCATAATTTTGAGCAATCAAAATTTTAATTAATAACTAACATCGATAGTAACGCATATTACAGGTGACGAGATAAGGCCTCTTTCCAGCCAGCAATTATTTTTCCACGCTAATGCTAAACGCGACCCGAGAAAATAAATACCCTAAAATCATTGCAGTTGAGGTTATGCATAAACAAACCTTGGCCCCGATAATAGGCGCAATAATCACGCTCACTAATTGCCCTACTGGGCAAGGATGAGAACTTCTTGTGTGGAACGCCAATGCGGCTACCCTTGCTCAGAGGCGGCTGAGGATCTCAAATGAATTATTGCTTCCATCTTCCCCAGCTATACCGGCCAATCAACTGCCCTTAGAAGCGTGACGCAGACGCCAACCCTCAGACACCAATTAGAACAAAAAGTAATCGCAACACATGGATTTATAAAGAGTTTGGGCAGCCTTAGATGGTTTTGATTGCGGTGAAACGAGGCGAATTTCTACAGGAATAAACTTTCTCGCAAATAAACTAATTATCCTCCCTCCGCCTAAGTCATAGACTGCGCCTTATCATCTACATAATACCCTGCAAGCCACCACAAAGGTGTGGCAGAGGATGACTCTACACCAAACATGCATTGCATATCATACATAAAAAGGTTTAGTAATTATATTCTCTCGCGGCTGAGCTTAAAGCCACCTAAACGCTTCTCATCACCCGGAGAAGAGGGCAGCTGCTCTTCTTCATATGAGTGAAGGTGGAGACCACAGTGGTCGGTACCGCGACACTCATTTCACTACAGACGTAGTAACACTTACTTTAACAGCTGTGGTACTGCGATGTGGAAGGCAAGGGTAAAACACCACATTATTATCCCGAGGAGTCGCAGCTACTCCACTCTTTTCTTTCTTATCAAGACGTGATGGAACCTTATCGAGTAAAATAATCCGGAAGTAAAATAGTCCCCCCAATTCGGATTTCCGGGCGGGGAATCCCCGAGAGAACACATCAGTCAAATGCGATAAACATTTTATGGTAGTAACATGGAACGTGAGATCGCTTGCGACCTGTGGAAGACTGGAGAACCTGAAGGTGGTAATGCGAAGGATGGCCCTCGACATTTTAGGAATCAGCGAAATGAAGTGGCCCAAAGATGGAGACTTTTGGAGTGGAAGCTACAGGATTATACATTCGGGATCATTAAATGGTAATGCTGGAGTAGGGATCATACTCAGAAAGAGCGCCGGAATGCGGGTGAAGAGCTTCCTGCAATACAATGAAAATATAATAATGGTAAAGATCGAGACCAAACCTGTAGATACGGTAGTGGTGCAGGTTTACATGCCTACGACGGACTACGAAGATGAAGAAAACCTAATTTTTTAGGATGCAGGAATACCATCTTCGGCAAAGGTCAAGATGGAAGAATAACTGGAAAATACGGATTGGGAAACTGAAACGATAGAGGAGAAAGACAGCTGGAGTTCTGCACATAACATAAGCTAGTGGTCACCAACACATTGTTTAAAAACCACAACCGAAGAAGATACACGTGGAAAATTGCAGGAGACAAAAGAAGATTTCAAATAGACTACATTTTAGTGAAGAAGATATTTAGAAACCAAGTGAGGGAATGCAAAAGCTACCCTGGGGCAGACATCAATAGTGATCATAATTTAGTGATGATGAAATGCTATAGAAAATTCAAGTAATTGAAGAAAAAAAAGAAGAACATTTGGCAAGAAAAAAAAAACTGAAGGAGGCTCAACATCAGCTGGCATTTCAGAACCCAGTAGAAAACAACATAGGAGAGGACCTGAATGAGAAATCAGTGGAAAAGCGTTGGGAAAACATTTAATGTGGACTACAGAAAGCCGCAAAAGAAGTTCTTGGAAGAAGGAAAGTTGCCAAGAAGAAGCCATGGATCACGGAGGAAGTCTTAGACTTGATTGAAGATAAAAGAAAATACATGAATGCGAAAACTGAAGAAGGGCAGCATTGCTAAAAAATAATAAGGAAAGAAATAAGCCGCAAAGCCAGGAAGGCTAGGGAGATGTGGATGAAGAATCTATGCGAAGATGCACAAAACAACCTTGCACTTGGAAAGGTGGAGGCTGCCTATAGGATAGTGAGGGACCACTTCAAGGAACCGAGCGCAAGATGCAATGCCATAAGGGACAAGAATGGAGAACTTTTGATTGAAAATGAAGACAAAGTGAAGAGATGGAAAGAATATCTGGAAGAGTTATACAACGGGAAAAATCTCAGCACGAAAGTTCTTGAAGAGGAAAGCGAAGTCGAGAAGGATGAAATATGAACATCAATATTAAGATCGGAATCTGACGCTGCAGTAAGGGACCTTCGGATGAATAAGGCTTCTGGTACTGATGATGTTCCTGCAGAACTAATTAAAAATACAGGAGAGAAGACACTAACTCACATTTACAAAACCATCTGCGAAATGTACTCAACAGGAGAAATACCAAGGGACTTCGAGAAAAACATCATTTCTATTCCCAAGAAGAAGAGAGCGGACTATAGGACTATAGGTAAGGACTATAAGCGTTACGACACATGCATCGAAGATATTGACAAGGATAATCTACAGAAGAATAGAACGAAAAGCAGAGGAGTTCCTGTATGAAGATCAATTCGGATTCAGGAAACGTAAGGGAACAAGAGAAGCAATATTGGCCCTTAGATTGCTCAAAGAGAAGAGAATAGAGAAGAACAAGGCGACATTCATCGCATTTGTGGATTTAGATAAGGATTTTGACAACGTGGATTGGGATTAGATATTTGCAATTAAGAGGGGAATTGGAGTGTCCTACAATTACCGAAAAATTATCCACAGTCTGCATAAAAACCAGGTAGCTGTGATTAAATCTGGACCCAGCTTTGAAGAAGCAACAATAAGGAAAGGAGTGTGACAAGGTTGTGCACTGCCTTCCGTAATTTTTAATGTTTATATAGAGAGAACCATCCATGAAATAAAATAGAAGTCTTCTGGAGTGACTATCAATGGGGAAAAAATAAGTATGCTGCGATTCGCTGACGACATAGCACTCATAGCAGAGACAGAGAGGGATCTGAACAAGATTCTAGTAACCATGGAAAGGACAATGGCCAGATATCAACTGAAGATAAATAAGAAGAAGACTAAGATTTTGGTGTGCAGCAAGAAAGAAGAGGCTAAAACCAATGTCAAACTAGGAAAACAAAAACTCGAAGAGGTGAAAGAGTTCTGTTACCTTGGAAGCCGAGTAACCAACGGTGGACGAAGCAAGAAATAAATAGTCAGCAGAATAGCCCAGGCAAAGAGGGCACTCTATCAAAAGAAAAATCTACTTACAGCTGGTAATACAAGCGTAGAAGTAAGGAAACAGTTCATCAGAACCTACATCTGGAGCGTTTTTCTTTACGGCAGTGAGGCATGAACGATGACATCAGCGGAGAAGAAAAGGGCGGAAATATTCGAAATGTGGTGCTACAGAAGAATGATGAAGATTAAATGGATCGATCGAGTAAGTAACGAGGAAGTCCTGAGATGAGTGGGAGAAAAGAGAAGTCTGCTGACAACTCTAAAAAGAAGAAGGGACAATTTAATCAGCAATATTTTGAGACACGATGGCCTGATGAAGACAATCGTCGAGGGAAAAGCGAACGGGAAGATTGGAAAAGGCTATCCTCGTATGAGATACATGGAACACGTAGTGAGGGATGTAAAAGTGAAGAATTACGTCACAATGAAAAATTGGCCGATAGAAGATTTAGTGGAAAGCTGCGTCAAACTAATCCTAGGATTGTTGACCAATGATGATGAATTATATTCGAGTCAAATTCTAAATACTTCTACACTACTCTACCACCTATACTACTCACTACTAAAAAAAGATAAAATTCGCTAAGTACGCGTGCAAACACCTGCTATTCATATCCCTTACTGTACGAGGAAAGAAGAACATTGTCAATCCAACAGTTTGGCAATCAATTTCTCTAGTTTTTAATTACGGTCCAGTCTACTAGAATTTGCAACATATTTTTAACGTCCTTAGTGAAAACACTATCTTTAATTACAACGAGCATTATAGCTCTTATTTGCATGTCAGCAGTGCATTTTTGATGATCTTCACCCCAGCCCCACACCATCGTGGTGGCTCATTGTAATATGTAGATGTAGATGCAACCACGATGGTCCCACATCATACTTTTAACTTAACCTGTGAACATGCATGCATATAATATTTATTTATATATTATAAAATTCATACATATAATTCAAGGCGACCCGATTCCATCAACCTCTTGTCGAGATCGCGACACTCAGCTCCGCCATCGATAGCTCAACCCACCACCGTCCCTATCCGGTTCATTCCTTGAAGAGTCGAAAAGACATCTACTGCGCTATTGCGTATTCCAGTCGGGTTTAATCAAGTGGAACAATGAGAAAGGAAGGCTTTTTCATTATCTCACTATCGCCTCTCCTTTCCGAGTCTACGATTGACTCGAACAGACGTAAACGACCAGTATGTAAATTATCCCATCGGAAATAGAAGCAAGAATAAAGTCTAGGCTTCAATGCTTTGCACTCTTCCCTCCACTTCCTTACGCTCTTTCGGAATGCAATACAGCACTCTGGACTATGACTTGCACAAAGGTACGAAACGCGAAGCACATTTTTAATGAGGAATTCCCACCGTTCAGCTTCCGCTGAACTATACTCCACTGAATAAGTGCGTTTGAGGAACGCAAGAGAGCCGGAGAATCCATTTTGAAATGAATGCGGCGTAGCTTAAGAACTGTGGCAATGAATGGACAAGCCGTGCGACCTCTGTCCAGAAAACTAATGCACTGGGCCTGTGAGAACTTCACTGGAACGTTTTCCCATTTCGATTCACCACGGTGCGTGCCAATCAAATCACCGCGGGATGATATGCATCGTGGTTGTGACATCTCGAACCGACCAATGCGCCAGGGAAGTCTTAATGGGCAACTTAAGGAGAATGGAAAGGAAATAACAGTTGCATCCTTCTTCACATTTATGACGCTCGTGAACTAAAATGCCATCCACAACCACTTTCATAAGCGTAATCCTTCACATCAGTATTGCAATCAACTCGAACTCGAAATCCCAGTGGATAAAGGAGAATATGGAAGTAACGTGCGAAAATAAAATACTTACTCCCATGGAATAATATCTGAATATCTGGATTAATAATGCAATGGAAAAAATCTTAGCACGAAAGTAATCGAAGAGGAAAGTGAAGTCGATAAGTACGATATGAGAACCTCAAACATAGGATCGGAATTTGACGCAGCAGTAAGGGACCTGCACATGGATAAGGCATCTGGAAAAGAAGATATTCCTGTAGAGCTAATTAAAATTGCAATAGAAAAGATATTAATCCAGCTATACAAAACCATTTGCGACATGTCCTCAACAGGATAGATACCCAGAGACTTCGATAAGAACATCCGCAGAAAGAAGAGAGCGGAGAACTGTGAACATTTTAGGACATGAGTCTGACGACACATGCATTGAAGACATTGACAAGGATCATCTAAAGGAGAATAGAACGAAAAGCAGAAGAGCTCTTGGATGAAAACTAATTGGGATTCAGGAAAAGCAAGGGCACAATAGAAACAATATTGGCCCTTGGGCCATATTGGCCATGGCTCAGAGAGAAGATATTGGAATACGCTGCTAGTATATGTGATCCTTACGAAAGAGATCGGAACAGATCGTAGGTTGAAATTTAGACTTAATCCCTTAGATAAATTCCAAGATAATATTTTCACTGATTAACGTTAAAAATATGTTGTAAACTGCAACTTACTATGGTATACTGGACCGTGGTCACAAAATTAGATAAATTGATTGCCGAACTGACAGATTCAACATGGACTTATTTCCTCGTAAAAATAGGGATAAGAGTAGCAGTAAATATATCCACTAGCATAAATACCAGTATGTCAATGGATAGTATAGGTAGTTGCATGACGGTATAAGGACTTTAACCTAACCCAACTGACAGCATGTTCTTGCAAGCTTGCTGTGCAATTTATTCTTTTCTAAATAGTGAAGTTTAGCGTAGAATATAGATAGGTACAAATCTTTTTTGGTATGAAATGTCCTTTTTGGTGTTTATTCACCCCCTGCTTCACACCTTTATGGTGGCTTGCAGGGTATTATGTACACGTAGTTTTAGATGTGATTAATGTGTAATGATGTGTGTCAAGCTCTGCTGGTTCAGTCCTGGGAAACCTGATGACAGGAAATGCCTATTGGGATCCCAGGGGTATATGGACCAACAGATCAGTCCGGATGCACACAAAAAATGTTCAACTTTATTGTAGATATTCATTCACACATGTACAACCATGAAGGCACCATGACCTGTAACCCTAAACCCGAGACGACAAAGTGAGCAAATTGAGAAAACAAGCATCACAGCTCCTGCAGTTTCCCAAGAAATTAATCTCGAACACAGACAAAGCATCAAACCAACGTTCACGAATGTTTAAACTGAACTTTAAAACACCTCTGAGCGACAGCTGAGTTCGCTGCAACACCTCAAAGCAAAATCAATCTTATGGCCTAGATGCCAGGTTCAAGTTCATCGGCAGTGTGTCTGGGCACTAAAGCCACGGCTACTGAGTGTTCTCATTAGCAACGATTCCTAAACATAAGCAGTAACTGCGAAATAGAACATCCAAGACACACCTGAAGCAATGTAAATTATTAAGCGGACATTATTTAAGCTAAGTCATCCAATTTCAGCAAAGAAATAAATCAAGCACAGAGGCTAAGTTTTCACTCACAGCTCACACGTCTCAAATCAGCAAGGAGAGGCGGATCGCTATCCACTTACCTGCAAAAAACAGAAAGAGAAAAGATTAAATACAATTGTCAGCCTGACATGCTGTAGCTGTTGAAGTTTTCTAAAGTAGGACATGGTGCAGTGAAAGGCGTTCAGCACGGCGAAAAAAATACTTGCTCTTGAAGAAATGTGTCCCTCGTTTTTTACGAAGGGAACACCATTGAGGGCCATGAGTGTTAAAATGATGAAGGCCATAAATCAAAGATTAATTTTTTTCCGTAACTTCAGTTTTTTGTGCTCGCTAAATTGAGCAATACCGTTATTCCTGAAAGGTGAAAAAATAGTTTGAAAAACTCGGCAGCATGATATTACTTCATGCTAAGGAAATTCCAAGAATAAGGTTATTTGAATGCGTAAGGTTGTTTTTATTCTCATTTGATATTCCCATTTCCGCTGGGGGTATGCCACTGTAATACAAAAGTGTACTTGATCTACCCACGTACACGGATGCATAAATGTAGCCGTGATTCTATTAAGATTTACACAGCATCTATCTACGGTAAATACAATGGCCATTTGACATTAGAATTGGTATTGAACGTGAAGCTGTTTATTTTTCTATTGGACAATAGTCGAATTCACAGTAAATCTAGTTATAAAGTTTACAACAACACCTACATATGTGCAATACTCTTCAAGCCAACACGAGGGTGACTTCTTCACACTCTGCCACACACTCTCGCGACAGCCGTCAGGGTATTGCGTAGGTGTAGATGAGGGTGTGCGGTAGGGGATGAATGACATCATATTCACTATCGACTTGCTGCTAAGCTACTACATAGAAACATGATGGATAAAAGAGTCACTTGCCGCTACATGGTTAGTATCTACATGGTAATGGGGTCGTTTACCATATTTTTTTATTGCCGAATCAGATAGAGTTTGTAAAATAAAAAGACCCATTTTTTCCGTTTTTTGATCCGTCAATTATTTATCGAGTTATAAGCGGCGAAGAACTGATGTTTTTAACCCTGTCGGAAAACAGGGTGTGGTGCAACCTCTGACGTATATCGACTTCGTCCAATCACAACTGAGCTCGAGAAGCTACTTTGCCTTATCGCAATGGGGACACAGCTGCCTCTGCCAATGGGAGCAGTTGCGACAGCATCTGTGAGAGCAGATCTTCCGAGAACCCGTCTCCACTCCCTTCCCTTCCCCATAAAGCTGTTAAGAACGGGAGGAAAATGACGACAATGTTATCAAAGCATCTTCTTCGGTGGGCGTCACATTTTGCCTATTTTAATTTTTGATTTATGAGTGAATGGTCGTGGTTAGAAGATTAATTTTTTCACTAAAATTCTTTTTTCGTTTCCATCTAACGATTTCGTGAACAAAATTGCGATTTCGGTTCCGAGTAAACGCCCCCATTAAAGGAATTATTGGTTATAAAGGCAATTATCAAAATGCATGTATCTTTATTTACCAATTACGCATGGGTTAGTAATGTTAATACATGCACCATGCACTACAGACTACTCTAACAATATTTCACCGACTTATCCTAATTTTCTATGCTGCCAAGTGTGTGACAATTGTGTGGCATGATTTTGCGCAAGACGGTGGTGCATCTCTGTTAGGAAGTCTCCCTAAGACACCTACACACACCCCCCTAGCGGCGTATCTTTTCAAGCATGGGTGGAGCACCGCCATTTCCCGCCCTCCCTGCAGGGAAGGCCCATTAGGCCCCAGGGATCCTGCCAAACCCTCACCAATGGACCCCCCAGCAACCGACCCAATCCGTCCCGACTCTTATCTACTGCCGCATCTTTATCTGACTCAAACATACACATAAATCTTCATATTCTTCTCGTCACTGTGCCCGATTTCTAAGGGATAGACGGCGAAACAATTGAACCCCTTAACCCTTGGCCGAAAGACCACGACTATTTCATCAGTTCACTAGACTCATCGTCTAGTCTCTCTCGTCTAGGGGAATAGCGGTTGCAGTCCTTGCTTGAGATGATCCCAACAGGAAGAATAAAACACAGCAAACACCGTGAGTATGGCGAAGTCCCCTCCTCCTCTTCTGCGTTTCCACACCTTAATCTATACCTGCATAATACCCTGCATGCCACTATAAAGGTGTGTTGCAAGGGGCATTTTCACAATAAACATGCATAAAATGTCACGCATAAAGCGAATTAGTAATTCTATTTTAGCTTAACTTCACTAATAAAAACAAAAATTTTAATAGCTAATAAACCATGCAAAAAGCATGCTATTAGTTCCATTAGCTTAAAGTCATTATACCAACATATAGCTATTTATGTTATCCATCGATACACTTGAATTTATATAATTGGATATATTTACTGCTATTCTTATCCCTACCTACAGGTACGAGGAATGAAGGACATTTCGAACATGTCAGTTCGGACATCAATTTCTCTAATTTTATGATCCTGTTCCAGTCTACCATAGTAAGTTGGAGTTCGCAAAATATTTTTTAATTCATCATCATCATCATCATTAGTCAGCAATCCTAGAACTGGTTTGACGCAGCTTTCCACTAAATTCTTCTATCGGCCACCCTTTTCATTGTGACTTAATTCTTCTCTTTTACATCCCTCACTACCTGTTCCATGTATCTCATACGAGGCCTGCCTTTTCCATTCTTTCCGTTCACTTTTCCCTCGACGATAGTCTTCATTAGGCCATCGTGCCTGAAGATATTCTTTTGTGAGTTGTCAGCAGACTTCTCTTTTCTCCCACCTGTCTTAGGAATTCCTCGTTACTTAATCGGTCAATCCATTCAATCTTCATCATTCTTCTGTAGCACCACATTCCGAATGCTTCTACCCTTTTTTTCTCCGCTACTGTCATCGTCCATGATTCACTGCCGTAAAGAAACATGCTCCAGATGTATGTTCTGATGAAATATTTCCTTACTTCTACGCAAGTAGGTTCTTCTTTTGATAGAATGCCCTCTTTGCCTGGGCTATTCTACCCACTGTTTATTTCTTGCTTCTTCCATCGTTGGTTACTCTGCTTCCCAAGTAACAGAACTCATTCACCTCATCAAGTTTTTGTTTTCCTAGTTTGACATTGGTTTTGGTCTCTTCTTTCTTGCTGCACACCAATATCTTAGTCTTCTTCTTTTTTATCTTTAGTTGATATCTGGACTGCCTCACGAAGGCACATGACCTTCTGGTGGGCGGATGGGCTTGAAGGGGCTACTCCCTCGCATCTCGCCGAGTTGGAGGGAGGTCAGCGAAGAAACAATAGGTGAATCCACCCGAATGTTTGAAGGGTGTCTTAAAAAGTGAATAGAGAATACAGGGATTTTTTGACGGAGTCACCACGTGACTTGACAAAATGCCTTAAGTGAGCGAGAATAATTCATCCATTTTCTTACCTACAACTGGGACCGTGCTAACCTCTTTTGTGTTGCCAGGATGATCATAAGTAAACAATAATGCTTACGCATCCGAAGAATAAAGACTCCTGCATAATATGAAAATTAATGGTGGTTTATGAAGAGAGTCCGTATTGACGGACACTCTTCATTAACCAACCCAAGGGCTTACTGGATATGGCATTTTCTAAAATATATTTACCTGTATTTAGATATTATGTATGGGTTAGTAATATTAACACATGCATCATGTGCTACAGGAGGGACCCTTGAGGGACGGTATGATAACTACATTAGCGTAATCAGTCTATTAAATTAATTAAAATGGGAATCTTTGTCAGATCGTAGGTAGAAATTTAGATAATCTGTTAAATTAATTCCAAGATAATATTTTCACTGTCTTAAAAATATTTTGCGAACTCCCAACTTACTGTGGTAGACTGGACCATAATGACAAAAATATAGAAATAGATAGAAATTGATTGCCGAACTAACAGATTCAAACCGTTCTTCTTTCCTCTTACAACTGGGGGTATGAATAGCTGTAAATACATCCAAAAGTATAAATACAAGTGTAATAATGGTTGACATTTATACAGCTGTAAGTTTATCAATGGTTGGAAATTGGTTAGGAAGTTGCATGTTGGTATACGGACTTTAAGCTAACCCAACTAACAGCATGTTTTTGCATGCTAGCTTTGCTAATTTTATCTTTTTTTAACTGTGGAGTTTAGCCTAGAATATAATTACGAGCCCTTTTTATGCACAAAATGTAATGTATGTTTGGTGTGAACTCACCCCCTACCACACACCTTAAAAGTGGCGTGCAGGGTATTATGTGGATATATAGACACATAAAAAATATATTAGCACCCACTAAATATAAAATCTTAAGTATAACCTTTTCCCGTTACATGTCACGAATAATAAACCATGTAGTGATGAAGGACGTGAAAGAGAAGAAATACGTAAATATGAAGAGATTACCCGATACAAGATTTCAGTGGAGAGCTGACTCAAAGCAACTTTAGGATTGCTGACTGATGATGGTGACTCACAAAATCGATATTTTCCAGTCGTCTGATTGAATAATTGCCGCGGTTACGATTATTCCCTTTTCGAAAAGTCGGTCACGAGATGTTGCTTGCGAAATAGTTGGCAACAGGCTGACGAGAAGAATTCAGCGGAGCGCCAATGCCGAAAGCCGTTTGATCTCTCGCGATGCCGCTCCCGTTATTGGGGACGGGACGCCCCTTGCACTGTGCCCGCCCTCTTTGTTCTATTGCCGGTCGCCGGGTGTCTTAAAGGAACTAGAAGAAGGGGGGGGGGTATCACCCTTCGCTTCCCCAGAGAAGGGATCTCCTTCAGCAATGAATGGAGACCAGCTCGATTAGACTTTTTTCCATAGACTGATAGACGGTGAATGCAATATACATGTGCTAGAAAGGGGTTGTTTTATCGGAACCGAAAAAAACCACAATTTTGTGCACAAAATCGCTATATGGTAACGAAAAATGAATTTTAGTGAAAAATTAATATTCTAACCACAGCCACTCATAAATAAATAAATAAATAAACAAAAGGTGACGCCAGTCGTGCGAGCTGCGGTAAAGATATCTACGAAATTCACCTCCCCTCTTTGACTTTTTTGTGGTAGACTGGAGGGGAAGTGGAGTTGGGGAGGGGAAGGCTTCCAGCACAGATCCTGTCGCATCATGCAAGTAACCCAAAAAAACTAAATAACAAAATAGTTTTGTATAAATTTTGGTAGTGACTACAGATTATTCACTATTTACAAGTTACGATTTACAATTAATATACATTGCCTTTTGAAATACCCTTCAATCCTACCATTGAATACTCACTACGCGCTTAAACTCACGGGTCATCATCAGATATAAGACCCTGTCTAGCACCTGATGATGACTGAAGTGTACGTAAGTTATAAAACGCGTAGTGTTATTAATAATACTGTGGAAAATTGCTCAACAGTTTTTCATTCATAGATCCCCTCCACTGCATGAAGACTGGATGTGTTCATGGAATTGATGCACATGTTGCAGCTGTTGCAGACATATTTGTTCCGTGTTTTTCCTCATCACAGATCGCCGGCTTAGAGACGAGGAAATTTCATAAAGGATATTTAAATGATAACCTACAAGCTATTGAAACTTGGTGTGATACATGGCAGTTAGAATTAAACTTTAAAAAATGTCTTGTAATGAATTTTTGGAAAAAGAATAGCTCTATTCCTAGCACTTACAAAATAAGTAATAATGATAAAACAAACGTGGAATACATTAAATATCTTGGAATAAGACTGACACATGATCATTCCTGGGGTAAACACATAGGTACGTGTAATAATGGGTCAAGCGAATCGTAGTGCATGCTTGGTGATCTTCACCCCCTGCCACACACCTTTACGGTGGCTTGCAGGATATTATGCGGATGTAGATGTAGAAAAGGGAAAGGGAATTTCATCGTCTGTCGGAAGGTTCACGAGCGCGCTCGCCCCTTTCCTTTGCTTGGAGGAGCTCTATCTATAGGTGTTTTCAAGTCTGTTTCCGCACTAATAGGCGCTTCAGACCGGGAGGAAAGGTATAAGGATAGGAATGAAAGGGATGGGGATAGGATAAGGTTTGAAGCTCCCTCGGGGATCGGAGGAGCTCTAATCCCACGATCGAGGAGGATGCAGTTCGAGGCGCCAGGCGGCCGGCCGCCTCTCCGCGCCCCGAAGTCGTCTCTTTTGAAGGGCTAACCGTAAGAGGAGGTCGCACGACATCAGGTGACGAGATGACGACGGTCTGATGCTCCTTCCAGACCTCCTTTGTCGTCCGGAGTCGGACTTTGCCGAGAACAATTACTTTGCGCACATTTTAATCGGCGGGAGTGTCCATAGAAGGTTTTTCGCTCTCGTCTAGAGCAGTCGAGAGGAGCAAGAAAGTCCGGTTGATTCTCTCAGAATCAATTTCGGAAAACAGCGCACGTGAAACCAGCCTCAGTCTGGATCCGTCGCAAGATTTATCTCCATTCCTCTACAAAGGGAATTGTGTTCCGGGATGACTGATCGTGCGGCGACAAATCGGTTGAGAGGTACTGTCTGAAAGCAACTACCATTTCACTTCAATTTCAGTTGGATGCACAAAGCGTGCGAATGATTGGATTCAAACGTAAGGCACAAAATCAATCCGAAGTATGAATGTGCCACAAAAATGTTCATTTTGAGTTGCCTCGTTAAACTGGACAAGTGATCCGGAAGTAATTACTAACGAGGAATGGTCATTCGCGACATTTTACGACCGCATTCTGAAAGATCATTTTCACAGTCTGTCTTTTATGAGTAAGGATAACTACTTGAAGAGGTGATCTACATCTACATAATACCCTGCAAGCCACCACCAAGGCATGTGGCAGGGGGTAAATTCACACCGAAGATGTATAGCATTTATTGCATAAAAATATTAGTTATACCATTCAGATCTAAACTTCACTAATTGAAAAAATAAAAATAGCAAAGCAAGCATGCAATAACATGCTTTTAGTTGGGTGAGGTTAAAACCCTTATACATACATGCAACTACCTATGCTATCCAGTGATACACTTGTATATATACCACTGGATATATTTACAACTATTTATATCCCAAATTGTACGGGGAAAGGACATTTTCAATCTGTGAGGTCGGCAATCAATTTCCTTAATTTTATGATTATGGTCCAGTCCACCATAGCAAGTAAGAGTACGCAGAATATTTTTAATGTTATCAGTGAAAATATTGTCTCGAGCTCAATAACGTGAAAAATCAATCATGTGAACATTGGCTTACTACATGGGAACATACTGGCAGCGTATTCCAAATGAGGTCTAAAGAGCGAAAAGTAGCTATTTTCTCGTACATGATCGTCACATTTGCCCAGTACTATTTTGATGAATCCCAGTTTACGATTAGCTTGACCCATTATTTCACGTGTGTTTACCCAAAGAAAGATCATGTCTATCTTATTCCAAGATATTTAATGGTTCCCACGTTTGTTAATGTACTATTACTTATGTAGTCAGTTCTGGGAGGAGACATATTCTTTTTCTAAAAATGATTTACTACACATTTTTTCAAATTTGATTCCAAATACCATGCATCATACCGGTGATGATTTGTGACTAGTGACTGTGAAGTGAAAACTTACTTCGTGCAGATCACGTGGATAAGCGGAAAAGGTGCACGACTTGGATATCAGACTTCCTTCTCATTCATACTTGGGTCATTTCCTCGATTGTATTCCCTCGTTCCCCTCTCCGCCTTCAACCTTTCGGAGCGAAAATTCAGAGATACACCGCCAGAGGTTGAGAGCCACTACTCCAAATAATCATGCGCGAGATAACAAGAAAATAAAATAACAATTGAGTACCTATGCATATTGTCGGATCGCGGGATGAACAATCATTGTCGGATTGCGGATTGAAATTTAGACAATCTCCTGAATGAATTCCAAGATAATATTTTTGATAGTACTTATTTTTTGATGACGTTAAAAGTGTTTTGCGAATCCCAGCTTACTGCGGTGGACTGGACCGTGATTGCGGGAAGGGAGAAATTGATTGCCGAACTCACAGATTCAAAATTTCCTTTTTTCCTCGTACAATTAGGGATGTGAATGGCGGTAAATATGTCCAATAGGAGTGATTGAACCAATAGCATGGGTAGTTGCATGTTGGAGTAGGGACTGGGAGCTAGCCCAACTAGCAGCATGTTTTTGGGTGTTTGATTTACTATTTTTGTCTTTTATTAAATGGTGAAGTTTAGAACAGTATATGAATACTGGTCCTTTTTTGTGCATGATATGTATTGCATGTTTGGTGATAATTCACCCCCTGCCACACACCTTTGAGGTGGCTTGCAGGGTTTAAAGTAGATGTGTAAAAAAGGTGTTTTTATAGTAGGATGTACAATTTTTTCACCCATTCTGATTTGTACCTCGTTCTGAAGTCGTCGTTTACTGCTCTTTGATTTACTTTGCTTTACTACGGTAAAGCTGTCAGTTCGTGAAATACGGAGTCATGCTGCTTTGTTAATTCGCCCAGTGTTACGGTATGATGTGGCTTTTCTCAGCACTTAATTGGATCCTTAGCGTTCCTGTTGAACAAATGTCTTTCCGAGCCTTCCAACCGCGCCCCTCCTCCCTTTGCTCGAAGGCAATCTCCAGCGCCTCTGAAGACGTTTGCTTCATTCGAAATGACGCGCCGCGACGGGGGGTCGTGATCTCTTTTGATTCGCGCGTCTACGCATTGCAGCTTGAAAGGTTAGTCTCCCCGGCGCGAGTGTGCGCATGGAACGACGTGAATATTTCTCAACGAGCACGTGAGGGTTTCTCACGAGCATCTCCATCTACCACCGTCACTAATTGGTAGCGGAAACATTAATTTTGAACCACTCTTTCCTATGATATGTATTTCCAGTTTTATATTCATGATCTAACCGTCAGAGTAGGCTGATATTTTTAATATACCTGAAACATCTACATTTACATAATACCTTGCAAGCGTCCATAAAGGTGTGAGGCAGGAGGCTTCCCTTCGCTAAACATAAATAAATTAATTAATACATTTCGCTATTTCAAAAAAAGATAAAAATACCAAAGCATACATGCAAAAAGATGCCGTTAGTTGGGCTAGCTATAAGTCCCCACACCAACATGCAGCCTCCAATGTTATCCATTGCTACACTCGTACTGGATATATTTACCGTTATTCATATCCCTAATAGTACGAGGAAAAAAGGACATTTTGAATCTGTCAATTCGGCAATCAATTTCTCTAATTTTGTGATTATGGTCCAGTCTACCATAGTAAGTTGGGGTCCACAAAATATTTTTAGCATCATCACTGAAAATATGGTCTTGGAATCTGTTTATGAGATTAAGTCTTAATTTCAACCTGCGATCAGACAAGTATTCCCAATTTAATTGATTTAATAGACTGGATACGATAATTATATTAGCGTAACCAGTCTATTAAATGAATTGACAAGGTTATCATACCGTCCCTTTACAAATCTTGCCGATCTTCGCTGCACACGTTCAAGTTCATTACTTAGACCGATTTCGTAGGGATCCCATACACTGGAAGCATATTCCAAATGAGGTCTAACAAGGGAAAAGTAGCTGATTTCTCGTACATGATCGTCACATTTACCCAGTACTCTTTTGACGAATCCCAGTTTACGATTCGCTTGACCCATTATTTCACGTATGTGTTTACCCCAGGAAAGATCATGTGTCAGAACTTGATCTTCGTTGACCTTCAGCCGTCGCTTCGGTCGTGTAGACACCCTTTAAACCCCTCTGGGTTTCATAACACTCCGGAAGCCACAAACGGTTGGAGGATAAGATATTACATCATTGCAGGCCTTTTTTAGGGTAGATGGTGGGGTAGGGAGTAAGTCATGTAGTGGGGTTAATACCTTGACAGTCGCTTTACCGGCTAAATTTGATGAAAACCGTATTGAGCGTCAAAAAAATTCAGACATGACCACAGTCGAGGTGAAAATATTCGCGTAGCAGTAGTTAATTGCCGAAGTCTTAAAAACAAGATACCTGAGTTCCATCACCTTATTCATACTACTGATACAGATGTAATTATAGGAACTGAAATTTAGCTGACGGATGACATTTATGATTCTGAAATATTTCCCAAATATTTTAAAATATATAGAAAAGGCAGATAAAACCGAACAGGTGGTGGTGTTTTTATTGCAGTCAAGAAATCAATCATTAGCAAAGCAGAAATATTTCCCGACAACACCTTGGAAGGTGTCTGGTGTTCATTAACATACCCTAAATCCTAATCAATATCTGTCTGCGTATTCTATAGGCCCCCAAACACTGACTTGACTCACTATTAGAAATGGGAAAGCAGATAAATTCTATCACGTCCCGTAACAGCGAGCGTAATATAATAATAGGTGGCGATTTCAATGCTCCTCCAATAGACTGGAGAACTTACTGCTTCAAAGCTGGGGGAAGGGACAAGGACATATGTGAGACTCTATTAGATGTATTCTCCAACAACTCCCTGCAAATATTAGCTACAGCATCTAATAGAAGGGATAACATTCTTGATTTACGGGCAACCAACATCCCACAACAAGTGATTAAGATTGACACCGTTATGGAATCAGAGACCACTGAGTTCTAACCGCAAAATTCTCTCTAAAATTAGATAAAAAGTTTAAAGAAAAAAGAAAGATTAATATTTTAAAGGGGCTGAATTTGCTAACTTTAAAATTTATTTAAGATTCCTTATCGGGTTTTGAAAATCTTCCATAAACTTATGTACGAACGGTTCATGGAAGTCATTCATTAATATCATACGCTCTGGGATCAATATTCCTCGTAAATTTAGAAAAGAAAGCACTGAACCTAGGTGGTACAATGCCGAAGTGAGCTAGTCCATGAGACGGTAGAGAATGTCATGCAAAAATGAAAAGAATTAGTAAATATATATGCCCACTGATGAGCGTAATGTAATAATTGAAAACTATAAAATTTCAAAATCCACTGCAAAGACAGCTCTTCGTAATGAATTTTCAGAATCAAAAAGAAAAACACTTGGGGAACAGTTGAAAGAAAAACCAAAAGTCTTCTGGTCCTACGTCAGAGAGGTGCAATGCCATAAGTCTGCCGTCTATTCACTTAAAAATGATAGGGGTGAAATGGCCACAAACACTCTTGACAAAGTTAGCTTGTGAAATTCCTTCTTCCAAACCATTTTGAAACCATCTTCCGGGAATTCAACTGCCGTCTTGCCTGGCCTCTTTCAGCGGCTGATGCAAATAATTGAAATTTCCAGTAATGGTATCGAAAATTTACTTAAAGATATAAGCCCCAACAAATCTCCTGGCCCTGATCAAATTCCCTCCCGCGTATATAGGAGTTAGCCTCCGAAATTTCCCCCTACCTTGAAAGAGTATTTGATAAATCCCTGACCAAACACGTCGTACTGATGGATTGGAAAGCAGCCGATGCAACACCCATTTTTAAAAGTGGTGATAGTGGTGATAGGCCATTTAACTACCGACCTATATCCCTCACATCCATTTCATGCAAAGTCCCGGAACATATAATTGTCAGTTCAGTCAATGGGCACCTAGATAGACAGAATTTATTGTCCAATGTTCAGCATGGTTTCCGGAGGTATAGATAATGTGAAACTCAACTTGCTCTCTTTTCCCACGATATTTTATTTTCTGGCGAAAATAAGATTCCAGTGGATGCAATATCATCCGCAGTAACCTGTAGATGTAGAATATTTGTCGATTCCAAGGAAGCTTTTCACAAGGTCATAGCAAACTAATTTGAAATTAAAATCTTAGGGGTTAGACAGTAATATTATATCATGGATAAATGATTTCCTTCATGATCGGGTCCAAAGGGTTGTTTTGGACGGTGTTACCTCCCCGGCAATTGAAGTCAATTCAGGTGTCCCACAAGGTAGTGTGATAGGTCCACTCCTGCTCCTTCTGTACATTAATGATATCAATAGGGTGGTAAAAAGTAAGCTTCGTCTATTTGCCGACGACGCAGTAGTGTGCAAGGAAATTCTATGCAAAAATGATTAAGAATATTTAAATAATGACCTTCAAGCAATTGAAAAATGGCGTGAAAACATGGCAGTTAGGATTAAATTTAAAAAAATAAGTAGCAATAAATTTTTGGAAAAAGAATAGTTATCCTCCTAGCACATACCTACAATATAAGTAATAATGTCTTAAAAAACATGTAATCCATTAAATATCTGGGAATAAGACTGATACATGATCTTTCCTGGGGTAACACAGAGGTGAAATAATGGGTCAAGATAATCGTAGACTGCGATTCATAAAAAGAGTATTGGGTAAATGTGACGAACATGTACGAGAAATCAGCTACTTTTCCCTTGTTAGACCTCATTGGAATATGCTGCCAGTGTATGGGTTCCCTACGAAATCGGTCTAAATAACGAACTTGAACGTGTGCAGCGAAGCGTAAATTAATTCCAAGATAATATTTTCAGCGATGACGTTAAAAATATTTTGCGAAACCCAACTTACTACGATAGACTGGACCATAATTACAAAATTAGAGAAATTGATTGCTGACCTGACGGATTCAAAATGTCCTTTTTTCCTCGTACAATTAGGGATAACGGTTAATATATCCAATATGAGTGTAGCAATGGATAACATTGGTAGCTGCATGTTGGTATGAGCATTTAAAGCTAACCCAACGAACAGCATGTTTTTGCATGCTTACTTTGCTATTTTTATCTTTTTTAAATAGTGATGTTTAGACTAATTTATTAAAACTAATCCTTTTAAATGCATGCATGCATGAAAGCATAAATGCAGGCATCATGTGTAGTGCATATTTGGTGAGAATTCACCTCCTGCCACACACCTTTATGGTGGCTTGCAGTGTATTATGTAGATGTGGATAAGTTGGAGTTCACAAAATAATTTTAATATTATCAGTGAAAATGTTATCTAGGCATTTATTTAAGAGATTAAGTCCAACAGAAAAGTCTTCGGAGAATATGTCCGCCCGTATTTTCTTTAGAAACCTATCGTAAAATCATTTAAAATCCTAAACCATTCGTACAACCTTTTATCAAACCTAGCTGCTCTTCGTTACACACTGCCTAGTTCTTCCATCAAACCTGATTCATAATATCCCATACACTAGCTACATATTCAAGGCGGAACTTAACAATTGATAAGCAACATTTCTCCTTTGCTTTCTCGTCACATTTCCCAACAACACTTATAATACTAATACAAGACCTCAGCGCTCACCATTATGCAAAATCCTTGCCCAGTCGGCATAATAAGAGAAGCAAGAAAAAAAGATCAAGATGATGAATACAATAGTTAGAATAAGGATGAGGAATGAAGGAAAAAGAAGTGAGAGGGGAGATATAAAAGAAAGAAGAGATCAACAGAGAGATTAAAAAAAAAAGATTAGAACGCGAAAGGTCAATTCGAGTTGATGTGAAAGGATTGTCGTGACCTGTGGAGTGACTTTGATGAACTTATTTAAGTGAGTGGATGGAACAACTATTTGTTGTGAGTAGCTCTAGTAATGGAGGAGAAATTAGCCAGAAGCGTGGAGAACACTTACCCGGAGAATGATGGGATGCCACTAGTGGAGATTATGGAGATCCGACGAATCTAGTCATCATTCAGATTGACATACCGAGAGAGATGTGGATGAAGAGTTCGAACCGATTGAAGAACTGATGGGGAATCGTACGAGAGGAAAACATTTACAAAATGTGAGATTAGAACGCGATGATCAGCGAAGGTCAGGGGTGCATATGATGACAAATGAAAGAAAACACCGCGGTGAAAAGGAAAGCGAGTTTTGCAACAAAAACGGATTAGCAATGACAAAGCGCATGGCTTAAGTACCACCAAAACCGTGATTTTAACAACAAAACATGCATAGGTAAATGTTGAAATAGTCAGACGACAGAGGAAGTTATCAGTTAGTTAATATTATGACTAGTAAGGAGTTTATAAATAGTGTCATTTTACGCATGATTTCCTGAGAACTGTAGTATACAACTATCGCAAATTAATGGACATTATCATCATAATCGGTCAACAATCCTAAGACTGGTTTGACGCAGCCGTATCCCGTGCCATATATCTCATACTAGGCCTTCCTTTGCCGTTCTTTCCGTTCAATTTTTCTTCAAGATTCGTCAGCTATTGAACTCCAACTTATTTTTTCCCGGCTGTGGTCATCACCCACTACAGTCAATTGGCGAGCGGCCACGAGGTGACATTAAAGTCAGACGGGCGAAGTAAATTGAGAAATCAAAAAGGCAGTGCCCTCACACCTGGAAGACGCCGTGAATGCCCTTAACGCCCTCTCTCTCTCCTTCTCGAAATAAAAGCATCTTTTCTCCTCCGAGATCGCTCCACGGAAGAACCTCGACCACTTTCCACTTTAATATCCCTGAGACGATGTGTCGCCGGGGCCCATCTGGATCACTTAGTCCCTTACCGAGACCGCCGCCGCCCCTCTGCTGACGAGGAGATGGAGGAACCCGTTTCTCAACGGGGGGAAAAATAAGAAACTTCGGGAAGGGAAAGAAAAAACCGGTCAGAGAAAATGGAAATTCCGATTCACTACGAGGATGCCCACTCATTGTTGATACTGAGTTGAGGTGCTCAAGCTATCCGTACGATTGGAAGCGGAAGGTATCCGTTATATGTTCAACGGCGGCGAGAGTCGATGGCGACGATAGCCCGATCCACACACCTTTATGGTGGCTTGCAGGATATTGTGTACATGCAGATGTTACTCTTCACTAGCACAGGCTCCACCTTGAATATGTAGGCAGTGTACGGGATCCGAATTAATTGCGTTTGACCAGAGAACTAACCAGTATGTGAGTTGGGCTGTTAGGTTTGTTAAAACATGTAACGACAGGTTTAGTAAAGGATCAGAATTAATTGAAGAATAAGGATGGGAATTACGATCACATCGTAGGTTAAATTACAGATTTAATCTCTTTTAGAAATTTAAAACAAATTGGTTAACTGAATATTGTATTTAGATATACATTAAAACCGCTGCGTATCATGATAGATATGATCAGATAAATAAGAACAGAGAGAGATAGATTGACGTATCGATATATTCAAAATGCCAATTTCCCCCGTACTGTAAGAGAACAAAATAGACAGCATAACAAAGGGATAAGCAGGTGAAATACTGCCAGAGTAGTCTGTACTGCATGATGCATGTATTGACATTACTAACCCATGTACGGTAGGTGAATACACAAAAATATTTAGATAAAGGTCATTGTAACCAATAATCCGTTATTAATATGTAGATAATAATCATCTAGATGCACGAGACCCCTTTATAATCCAACATTTTGCCATGTCCTAGTAGCATGTCAATAGTGCATGTTTTTGTGATATTTACCCCTACCACACACCCTCGCAGTGGCTAAAAGGGTATTGCGTAGATGTGTTTGGTTGTTAATAGAGAGATAGAAAAATATTGTATGATCGCATGAATAATAATGAAGTACCACCTTACATATAAATTTATATAGGTGTTAATATTCATTACATGAACAGAAAAAATGCAACATTAAATCGCTCTTATAAGTAAAAATAAATAAATCACTTTAATTGTGGCCTACGTATTTAGTTGTGAAAAACGAAAGCTAAAAGAGATAAGATTGTAGGGTATGAAATATGCGCTGTCAAGGCTGAATATTCGAAATCAGGTACTTTCACTGACGCATGTACATCAGTACATTCTACTGGCATAAGAAACCCTTTGAGGGGCGTATAACCGATTGTCCACACAAGCAATGGCGTGCAGACAGGGGGAGGGGGGTCTAGGAATTAAACACCCCAAAAAATTCCCGAAATTGAATATATTTTTTACATTTTGCACAATTGTTTAGAATTTTGTTTGCTGAGCTGGAAAATATACTTAGTCGAATTGTCTTCACGAAAAGAGAATGTTAATTTAATAAATGTTTTAGCGAATATTAATTTAAATATCATTTTATGATGAAGCACAAAATTATTAATAAAACCCCTCTCAGAAGGAAATCCTGAAATGCTAACAAAAGGAAACAACCCCAACAGAACAGGAAGTCCTGCGTACGCCACTGCACATAATTGGACAAGAGGACCGAAAAGGAGTTATGTGAGACGGTGTGATATAACCTCAGCGGTTAGAGCTCTTTAAAACTCCAATTCTATCACTCCCATTTACCGGGAGTAGGCATGCACGCCTGAAGCGAACTCCCGTTTCTCCCCCGGTCTTCAACATTCCACCCGATTCCTCATCCTCTGACCTCAATGAAAAGGCAGTAGGAGTCATAAACAGACTTCCTTCGAGATGCAGATACCTCCACCCAATTCTTTGACAACACCATTCAGCAACAAATACTCTCGCGATTCTGCTTCGAAGAACAACCCAACATTCGATAACTCACTCTTAATTATGACTTGCATTTCTCTCTGCTGCACTATCCTGCCACTCTCTTTCCACAGTAAAACTGCAAATCAACCTAAATGTTGTTCATTAGTTCCATAACTCAGCTGACAGCGATTTATCGAGCCACTTCGGAAGGCTAAAACAATTTTAAGCAATAACAACCTTTTAAGTCATTCAACACTAACTTACTATTGCCTTTTTCTTCTTCAGATACGAATAAGTAAGATAAAATTCTGAGATCTTGATGAAAATCTTTGAATTTATGTGGAAAACGATAACAACTATTTCGTTTCTCTTTCTTCAAATTTACCTGCATTAAGGCTACATCCACATAATACCCAACAAGCCACCATGAAGGTGTTGGCAGGGGGTGAATTCACACCAATCATGAATTACATATCATACATATAAAGGATCAGTAATAATGTTCTTGTCTCAACTCCGCCATTTAAAAAAGATAAAAATAGCAAAGCAAGTATGCAAAAACATGCTGTTAGTTGGGAAAGCTTAAAGTCCTTATATCAACATGCGACTACCTATACGATCCAGTGATACCCTTGTATTGATACTATTGGATATACATATTTACAGTTATTCCTATCCCTAAAGTTACGAGGAAAGAAGAATATGTTGACTCTGTCTGTTCGGCAATCAATTTCTTTAATTTTGAGATTATGGTCTAGGCAACCATAGTAAGTTGGAGTTCGCAAAATATTTTAACGTCATCAGTGAAAATGTTATCTTGAATTTTATTTAATAGATTAATGCTAAATTTCTAATTACGATCTGACAATGATTCCCATTTTAATTCATTTAATAGACTGGTTACGCTAATATGATACGCTCACACCACCCATTTACAAATCTTGCCGATATTCGTTGCACACGTTCAAGTTCATTATTTAAGGATATTTCGTAAGGATCCCTTATGCTAGCAGTGAACACAGTTAAAATATTATATTATAGCCTTTTTTTCAAGTCACCCAGTGCTTAATCGTACGACAGCATGCTAATTTCTGACCTTCTGACATGCGCGAAATAATACTCTCCCATTCCTAATCATCGTGCGTCTACCTAAAATCTTCATCACCACTCCCCTCGCATTCCTCCACCTGACTTGCGTCAACCTTTACAGGTTTACTTTATTCCTTTATTTAAATTATCCCTTATTGTCCCATCATTATCTCAGAAATATGCGATCGCACATACCCTTTTATTATGGAAACCATCCTCCAACTTTTCCATTCAGACAATTTTAGCTCCTCGCCGGGCGTCATTAGCACCCCCTTGTCAGTAATTTAGCCGAAGAGTGGTACTCTTCTATCCATACCTCTCCTTTCTCTCAACTCTCTACTAATTCGCACTCAATATTTTAACACTCTCCGATATTCTCCCAAAAGCTCCGCTCATCGTTTTCCCGCAAACAGCACCATCTATTGTTTGGAGTGAGCAGTAATTTGAAGGCCGTAGTCCAAGGACTACGACTTGCTCCTCTTTCCTTCGGAAGTAATTAATCTTTATTTAACATTTTCACACCTGCCCAATCGAGTTTCCACTTCCTGGTAATCCAGTGACATTTAACCAGCTAGATTTTCCTATTTTTTCCTGAAAAAAACACTACTCAACTCGGTTCTTCCCACCAATATTTTTTTAAGTTTTCAAGATCTCGGTATTTATCTTTCAAGGCATCTACATCTACATTTTATCCTGTAAGCCACCATAAAGGTGTGTGGCAGGGGGAGAATTCACACCTAATATGCATAACATATAATATATAAAAAGGATTGGCATATTATAATCCATACCACACAATTTGAAAAAGATAAAAATAGCAACACAAGCATTCTAAAACATGCTATTAGTTGGGTTAAAGCGACTACCTACGCCATCCGTTGATACACTCCTATTTATGCTCCTATATATATTTACAGCTAATCATATTTATAGTTGTACGAGGAAAGAAAGCCATTTTGTATGTCAGTTCGGCACTGAATTTCCTTAATTTTTTGATCATGGTCCAGTATACCATAGTAAGTTGGAGTTTGCAAGATATTTTTAACACCATTACTGAAAATATTATCTTGGAATTTATTTAGAGATAAAGTCTAAATGTTAACCTAGGATCTGACAATGATTCCCATTTAAATTCATTTAATAGACTGGTTACGCTAATATAATTATCGTATCGTCCCTTTACAAATCTTGCCGATCTTCGCTGCACACGTTCAAGTTCATTATTTAGACCAATTTCGTAGGGATCCCATACACTGGCAGCATATCCCAATTGATGTTTAACAAGGGAAAAGTAGCTGATTTCTCGTACATGGTCGTCATATTTACCCAATACTCTTTCGATGAATCCCAGTTTACGATTAGATTGCCCCATTATTTCACACGTGTTTACCCCAAGAAAGATCATGGATCAGTCTTATTCCAAAATATTTAATACAATCCACGTTTGTTAATTTATTATTCCTAATGTTATAAGTGCTAGGGGGAGAACTATTTTTCCAAATTCGTTTCTACACATTTAAGCAAATTTAATGCTAACTTCCATGTAGAACTCCATTTTTCAATTGATTTTAGGATATATTTCTTTATCGTTTAGGGAGAGGAATTTCCCTGTACACTACTGCGTCATCGGAAAATAGACGGAGCTCACTTTTTACCTCCTTTTTGATATCATTTATGCACAGAAGAAACTAGATTGTACCTATCACGCTAACCTACGGTATACCCGAAGGGAGTAATATTCGGGGAGATAACACCATCCAAAATATTACATATTACGCTGAAAAACCGAAAATTCATACCCGTTACCGCATGTTGATGAAAATATATTAACTATCTCCAAGCATCTCAAGGAACTTAATGCGTACTTGCGCTTGTCGAGAGAGTAAACTAGGAGTAATTCAAACAGAAAAAAGCAAAAATCGATGTCCTTCAAAGCCAATCGTTTCACCGCTCTGGTCTCTCCTTATCCATCACTTTGCGTCCCGGCGTCCCACACTACTCTCACCCCCACATACCAATCAAGCACCGCTGTCAAGGAGATAATGAGTGCTCCCAGTAATGGCTGAGCTATAAAATCAGTCAAGAACAGCCGATGAGATATCTTTTTTGCCTCTGCCCCACCACGTCGCGGAGCGGTGTCCGGCGAGAGGCTGCCCCGGGCGCCCGCCCATACACTCCTGCCGAGGTGAACCTTATCCCTCAGGCACTGGCATTGGTTAGTACGATGTTACGCAACATTAGAGATAAGACTCTGCTGTAGACTGTTTTTGAGATTTTGGCTTGGTGGCCATCATCAGAGGTGTATTTCAGGTTGGGCACATGCATTGCTGACATATTATCACAGAGATTTGCTTCTCATTCGATGAAAAAACAAGTGTTAAACCTGAAGCCCGGTTCGCATGTGTAGCACTCTCCCAGTACTAAGTCCCATTGTGAATTACATTCACATATCTACTTTTTTAATTGTGCCGTCAGCTGTTTCCCAGATAGACTTGGTGCGCAGCACATCTCACTCTTGTGCTTAGTAGGAGGTATCCAAAAGCCTTCCCCAGAGTCGAACCCGAGATCTTTAGCTCACCCGCAGGACGCTCAACCTCCAGGACTACCACTACAGACATTCTCTCAAGGAAGAACCGAAAATTATTAGTGATGGAGGCAATCCATGACGCATTACACTCATATATACTAAAATTCAAGCCAAAAATTAAGCCTACTCGTAGAAGTAGTAATTGAATTTGGTTTTGATGAGTTCTGTTACCTGGGAAGCCGAGTAACCTACAATGGACGAAGCAAGAAATTAGAAAATAAGATGGATTTCAAAAAGATTCTAGTAAGAATGGATAGGATTATGGACATATATCATTTGAGGATCAATAAGAAAAAATTGGTGTACAGCGAGCGAGAAGAGGCCAAAATAGTGTTAAACTAGGAAAACAAAAACTACAAGAGGTGAAAGGGTTCTGTTTCCTGGGAAGCCGAGTAACCAACGATGGACGAAGCAAGAAAGAAATAGTGAGTAGAATAGCCCAGGCAAAGATGGCATTCTATCAAAAGAAGAATGTACTTACAGCTGGAAATACAAGCGTAGAGGTAAGTAAACAATTCATCAGAACTTACATCTGGAACACGTTCCTTTACGGCAGTGAGGCATGGACGATGAAAGAAGCGGGGAAGAAAAGGGTAGAACCATTCCAAATGTAATGCCACAGAAGAATGATGAAGATTAAATGGATCGACCGAGTAAGAAACGACGAAGTCCTAAGAAGAGTAGGAGAAAAGAGAAGTCTTAATCGGTCAAATCTTGAGACATGATGGCCTGATGAAGACTATGGTCGAGGGAAAAGTGAACAGGGAGATTGGAAAAGACAGGCGTCGTATGAGATACATGGAACAGGTTGAGAAGGATGTAAAAGAGAAGAAGTGAGGCATGGACGATGACAGCAGCGGAGAAGAACAGGGTGAAAGCATTCGAAATGCGGTGCTACAGAAGAATGAAGAAGATTAAATGGATCGACCGAGTAAGTAACGAGGAATTCCCAAGAAGAGTGGGAGAAAAGAGAAGTCCGCTGAAATACCTAAAAAGAAGACGGGACAACTTGATTTGCCGGCCAAGGTGGCGGCGAGGTCAAGTCCTTGCCTGCTAATCCTAGGGTTGCGGGTTCGAGTCCCACCTTGGTGGGTTTTTCTCCACCCAGGGCATGGGTGTTTGTCAAGCTCTGTTGGTTCAGCCACTGGGAAACCTGATGACAGGCAAATGCCTATTGGGATCTCAGGGGTATATGGACCAACAGAATAGTCCGGATGCAAAAAAAACCGGCCATATCTTAAGTCATAATGGCCTGATGAAGACAATCGTCGAGAGAAAAGTGAACGGGAAGAATTGATGAACCTATGACACTCCCAGCTTTATCATAAGACATGAGCCAGAACACTTCATCATTGTTCCAATACAATATTATGATGAATGCTGAATGTATAATTATTACCTAAGAGCTTCGTCGTAAGAGTTTGTCACTTCGATAATTGCCACTATAGGTTTTTAGGAATGATTAATTATTCCTCCGAAAAAATTGAATAACTTTAAAAGGAGTTAAGAATCAAATGATCGACAGCAAAATTTCACTTTGAAATAGTTTTTAGAAGGGGATAATGGACGCTCAAAGGGTCGATGCTAAGCCATCATTTTCTCAAGAGCGGTCATTAAAACACCAATCGAGGTTGAGACTTTGGGGACGGCAACCAAAAAATTATACATAATAAAGCAGCGAGAGGCTATCTAATTTTCGCCCGCCCCCAGTCCATTATATCTCTCAGCAATTTTGGAAGCGCTCCAATAGAAACGAACGTTTTAATTTTTTTTTAAACGAACATTTAACAGACAAGAACGCAGATATGCCTGCATAGAGGCCCGAAAACATTATGACAGGGTTTTTAAGTTAATAAGGGCAATCGAAACCACTCCACTCTGAGTCAGAGAGAGGAGAAAGTGTGGTTGGCATTTTCCACAACAGACATCCTTTCTCGGGAGATACAAATATGTAGAGCCTCTTAGCAGTTTCCTCAAGAGTCAATCTGACGAACTTTGAGGTCACGATTCCATTTGCCGAAATATTCATCATACTAATCCCTACCGCTGCAAGTGATCGATTTTCATACATTATAAAAACGCCATTTTAAATCAGTATGCATCATATGGAGGGACTGAAATTAAAAGCTATCATTTGATTGATGTGAAAGCATTACCACGGCAGAAAACGATGAACACATAAGGTCACATTCAATGGAAATTCTCATGCTCTTATATATACGAAATGTTTTTGACCACTTTCAGAATCGCCACTACAGTGTTGCTTCTACTATTTCGTCCTAAATCTCTACTTCGAGTCAAATTGGTGAGTAAATCACCTTGCAACGTTGGTATTACTCCTTAGCCCCACGCTGTATAGCGCTTCGAACCATATCGATATTCCGAGATCATTTTGAACCACAACATAATCTGTTTACCTTTTTGAACAGTTCTCAGCGTCACGCGGAGAAGTAATACCACCTTAGCAGGTAGAATCAATACAGTAAATTCCCGATTATCCGTGCGCGCGTTATCCGGACAGCGGATTATCCTTGTATCGCAAATCTATTTGGTGTATCCGAAGTGGTCTTAAAGGCAAGTTAACCTTCGTTATTTATCTCCAATCGTGACTTTCACTTCGACCCTAACGATTGGTCCGATGTCTTACGTCAGGCTTCTTGCCGTCACCCGACGCATGCGAACATTTCATTACGGCCGGGACAGCTCGACTAGATTATTTTTTATCATAAAATGCTATTATGTACAACGAGGATCTTTACATTGGCAGCTTGCGTCATTTTCTTAGGGAGTTCTAATCTTCTTCTAAGCGAGACTGTACTAGACATTCTGAATATGGCCCAAAAAATTTGATACATACAAGGATCAGTTTTTTTTAGGGATGGGTCGGTTCGGTTCTTCGGTTCTCGGTTTCACCGGTTCTTGAGCTTAGAACCGGAACCGGAACCGAGGCCAAAAATAATCGGTACCGAAATAATTGGCGCGAAAACCAGTTTGAAACCTACTCACACTCCGAAAGTGGAGGCTTCACATTAAAACCTGGTGAAATAGTGTACATAGATGCTTCAAAGTCGCGAATTATTCTAATTCAGTCTCTGATGTTGATTATTGATTACCTTATCTTACCATTGAGCAATGCAAAGTAAGTGGTAAATTAAGAACCGGAACCGAGAATCGGAACCGAGAACCGAAGTTAAGAACCGAACCGGAACCGGAACCGAAAAAAAGTGGAACCGACCCATCCCTAGTTTTTTTCACAGAACTCATTGTCATGACCCATTATATCAGTAGGAGAAAGGAAGCCAGGACCAAATATTAAACTAGGAAAACAAAAAATCGAGGAGGTGAAATAGTTCTGCTACCTTGGAAGCCGAGTAACCAGTGATGGACGAAGTAAAAGAGAAATTGCCAGTAGAATTGCCCAAGCAAAAAGGGCATTTTACCAGAAGAAGATTCTGCTTACAGCCGCAAATAAATGCGTAGAAGTGAGGAAACATTTCATTAGAACATACATCTGGAGCATTCTACTATATGGCAGCGAAGCATGGACAATAACAGCAGCAGAGACGTCCAGGCTGGAAGCATTTGAAATGTGGTGCTACCGAAGAATGATGAAGATAAAATGGATCGATTGAGTGACAAACGAAGAAGTCTGAAGAAGAGAGGGAGAGAAGAGATGTCTGCTGAAAGCCTTAAAAAGAAGACGGGACAACTTAATCGGCCACACCTTAAGACACGTAGGCCTGATGAAGATAATTGTCCAAGGAAAAGTGAACGGGAAGAATGGAAAAGGCAGGCCTCGTATGAGGTATACGGAGCAAGTTGTGAAGGTTGTAAAAGAGAGGAGCTACGTCAATATGAAGAGGTTGGCCGATAGAAGAATCGAGTGGAGGGCAGCGTCAACCCAATCCTAGGATTGTTGACCGATGATGATGAATATATAAGCCTTGTAAAAGTATAGGATACCAAATATCAAAATAGGACAATCAACGCTAAGTTACTAGAAACAGTGAAAGGAGCAATGGAGAGTTATCCTGCGTAATGTTCACACTGCCACATTAGATACATTAGATTCATTTCGGACGCGTAAGGCCTAAAGAGGAAATTATCGGGAACTTTGTTTTCCTTCATTTTTTTGCTGATGCTTGGTGACAGAGAATATCATACGTGGAAAAAAACACGATAAAAGTTTTCAAAAGTGTACACGGGTTATGCTTAAAAAGAACACATATATTTAAGAAAGGGAAGAGAAATAAAAATTATTATTTTTTTCGACCAAAGTAGGTACACCACCACCAGCCCAAGCAACTACAGCGAGCATCTAAGCTATATCTCCTCTGCTATGATAAAGGAATTAGAGCGTGAACAAAGGAGAGCAGCTAGATTTGTGAAAGACTGTTTTGATGATTGTATTAGTAATGAACAGAAGAACTAGGATGGGAATACCTATCAGAACACAGGTTAACATTTAGGCCAAACTGTTTCAGTAATTCGAAGCTGATTTGCTTGCACATGACGTTAGATATATATTAAGAATTCCTGCGTATTATGCTAGGTTTGATCAGATAAACAAGATTAGAGAGGTGTCGTGCATTAGAGATTTAAAATATCATTTTTCCAGCGTGTCATAACAGAACACAATAGGCAGCATATCAAATGGTTAGGTAGTTAAAAATAGTTGAGTAGCCTGCAGTGCATGTTTTAATATTACTAATTTATGCATGCTAGGGTCATACAGATAAATGTAATTAGTGAAAACCTTTCTAATCAGTAAAAACTTCATTAATATGTGGAAGCTTTCCATCTAGCAGCACATGACTCCTATTACTAAATTGTTTTCATGCAGTAGTATCATTGTAGCTGTTGTTTACACGTCAGTGGTGCATGCATGCTGATTTTCACCCACTGCCACATTCCCTCGCGGTGGCTCGCAGGGTATTACGTAGATTTAGATGAATCGCAGGCACAATTCACCCTCCAACACTTTCGTTATATTTCTTGAATTCCAGCTCTCAGCATTGTCCTCAATCCTCATCAACTGATTCTCGCTGTACTTTTCTTGGCCACCACACAAATAACCTCCGCAGTACCGCAGCAAATGACGATCGCGAATACCGCTCCTGTCTCCATTCTGGGCACGACGATCGCTCGCACAGTTCATTGGACTGGTTAGTAGGAAGTGGCGTCGAAAGAGCAATTCAACCACGAGCAATTCAAATTTAATCGTTTCCAAGCAGTTTCCCACCATGGCCATCGCTCGCACCCGAATTCCAGGCTTTTCTTGGTCACCCCTGCATCTCCAGGGTCAACGCCTGGTGCACTCGTACGAGCCATCGCAGCGCAGAGGAGCGGCGATGGTGCCTTGAAAGGGAGATCAAAGGGCTTGCCCGCGCCGCCGCCGGGGGGAGTCGAGCCAGTAAGCTTGTAGTAAGCTTGATATCGTACGGGGTCGAAGGTGGCCCTGAGGCGGTAGGGAAAGAATGACCCTCGGTGTGAGATGCTGTGGGGAGGAAAATGCCTTTCACAACGAAGATAGAAGCAAACTTCACACCGCGGCTGGCAAAGCGAAGAGAAATACATATAGGAAATCGTTTCCGGCGTGACTTTTTTTTAGCTTCCATTGACCCGAGTACAGCTCATATGGCAATCGGGCACGACAAACAGCAACAAGTACACAACACACGCAGCCATGCCCTGGGAGGTGGAAATCTGACACAGGCGGGACTCCAACCCGCGACCCAAGGAATAGCAGGGTGCCTATTACGGTTCTCTGCCGTACTGAGATAGCGTACGATACGTCCTGGAAACGAAATTCCTATCGTACGATATCTGAAATTTTTTTGTTTCCATTCAGCTACCGCACAATACCTCAACGTACGTAGTAAGCTTGACATCGTACGATATCCCTTGCTTTAGCGACAAATGCTACATCTACACGATACTCTACAAGCCACCGCGAGGGTGTGTGGCAGGGGGTGAAGGTCACCAAGCATGCACTACGAACATGCAAACAAGCAACTATAGGGTCTCATGCAACTATATTGTTAGTATCTATAGTATTTACGGGATTAATACATGCATCATGCACTACAGACTACTCAAAAATATTTCCCCTACCTATCCCTTTGCTATGCTGCCTGTGTTCTCTTATAGTACGGGGGAAAATGCCATTTTGAATCTATCAGTACGACAATCTATCTATCTAATCTTATTTATCTGGTCGAATCTAGCATAATACGCTGGTGTTTTTAATATGTTCCTAACATCTTCAGTAAAGCTATCCGATTGAAATTTGTCTAATATTTTTAATCTGAGTTTTAACCTACGCTCTGATAATGATTCCAACCCTAATTTTTGTTTTAATTCTGAAACACTATTCAACCTATCGTAACACCTTTTAACGAACCTAGCTGCTCTACGCTGCGCACTCTCTAGTTCTCTCATCAAACCTAATTCATTCGGATCCCATACACTGGCTGCTGACCGGTGTAATTGGCACTCAGGAAGGAGACCTTACCCCGTCGCCACCGAGGCAGGCAAAATGGGGGCGTTTACTTGGAACCGAAATAACTATTTTGTACACGAAATGATTAGGTGGAAACGAAAAATGAAATTTAGTGAAAAAATTAATCTTATAACCAGATCCATTCGCTTATAAATATAAAATTAAAATAAGCAAAAGGGGTGACGCCCACCGAACGAGTTGCGTTAAGGATTACCACGTCATCCACCTCCCGTCTTTGAGTGTGTTGAGGAAGAACGGGAAGGGAGCGGAGGTGGGGAGGGGATGAATGCCTGAAGAGAATCTGTCGCAACCACTTCCATCGGCAGAATCGGCTGTGCGTCCCCCATTCTAATTGGACGAAGAATCGTCGCAGTTTCAGTCGTGATTGGACGAAGTGGATGACGTGACAGTCGTTTGCACGCCCACTTTTCCGAAAGGGCTTTAAAAAAATTAGTTTTTTGCCGCATATATCTCGAGAACTAATAGACGGATCGCAGAACGGAAAAATACGGGTATTTTTATTTTACAAAATTTATCGGATTCGGTAGTAAAAATATTGTAAACGACTCCATTCTCCTCGTCCGAGACTCGAACCCGGAACCCCCTGATTTTCCGACCTGGTACTTTTCCACTTGAAGTTACCGAGGCTTTTTGGTTTAATTTTCGAATATTCATATTGAGACAACCACTCGGTATGAATCCACACTTGTTTAATAAAAACCGACCCATGTTTTGGCCACTAAGTGCCACTTTCAAGGTACGTTCGTGGGGTGGCCGAGTATAAAGATACTTTATGGGGTGGAGGGGGAAGAGGAAAGAGTGGGGGGAGTGGCAATGGTGGGGGTAAAAATAGGGGAAGGTCGGTGTAATACAGTGAAATTGAAAAGAAGGAAGGCTGAGTCATTCTGAGACTTTTTTGTGATGGGGTGAGAGCAACAGGGTGAAAGATGATTGCTGGTGACTAGGATGGCAGGAGGTTGAGGGAGAAACCAATGGTCATTGCATAAAATACTTTTGCTGCTAACAATTTGAAAACGTTTCAAAAATCAGAATATAGCCTTTGTCACCTGTATATAACATTTCATAATAAAATTGCTAAAATGGTTGTATAAATTCAAATGTTCAGCAAAGTATGAATTACAATTTCAAGTTACATAACAGCTTCTGTCTTATTTCAACTTGAAAAGTTTAAATTGCACAGTAATTAAAAGATATTGCTACTTAATAACACAATTTAGACTTTCCTACAAGAATTACAATATCCTCAAATTCCTTGGGATAAAACTATATGTCCATGCTCCTAGCACAGAATAAGGAAAATGGCTATTAATTCATCTATGGCTATTAATTCATCGAACTATAATGTGTAATACGTCTTGCAAATGGTTGGAAAGCAATTTCCAGGCGTATCTGCAGTCGCCGTTTCCATGGTCGCTCTCATGTTCCCTTAGATCACATGGCTAAACAGTCGAAACAAGCGAGGATGAGGCTAAGAATAGAATTTCACTACTAATCCTTCTTCGGGTACCATCTGCTGGAAAACAGTGTCGTACACAATAATACTAAACAGCCCCAGACGTGAGCGGCAGCGGCGGCGTTCAAATCGGTCGCTGGAAAACAAAGAAGCGACGACACTTCACGGGCATAGCTCCTGATAACTGATAGCTCCCAAACCACGGTAAGACGATTTACGACATTTAGCACGGTGGATAGTGCCCTCACTTCACCAACTAACCTCGCCGGTAGGTGTGTCAAATAACCGTACCTAAGAGCGTTGCTCACCCTTACCGGTAGCTTGACACAAGTTATGAGGGCTGCATGAAGAATGTTTGCATTGTATTGTGTTAATGTGGGTTCGCGTGAAAGAGAAACTTACAGTTATTGCCATACGGCGGCTTGTATACGTCCAACATGGTCCTAAACCTACATGTCCCGAGCGGGACATAAAACTAGAGAATACAGAGGTGAAAAGTGCCAAGTCACAGCATATTATTTTTTTTGGTGGGAGTTGCCAGCCATTTTTAAATTTTTTTTCTGTATATTTTAAGCCTTTTTTTTTACTGTAGAACAATGTACGCAAGGTGAGACAACAAGGAATAGATTAGATCATCATCATCAGAATAGATGAGAACACATTCACAAAACATTAGCGACGGGAAGCAGCAACATTTTGCCGAAATGCCGCAATTTTGGTCTCCATCTTTTCAAAATTAAAGGCACCCTGAAGGCGGATACAAATGGCTACAATATAAAAACAATATTAGGCATGAAAACAAAGTCGGAAAACTACGAAGGAGACACTTCACCTCCTGAGCTGAGCCAACTCCGCTCAGGTAAGACACCCAGGGAGGCTCTCGGCCAATTTCGAGTCTGGTGTTGTGGTTAGAGTACCGACTTCTTACTGGGAGGTCCCGGTTCGAATCCCAGTTTCGGAAGATATTTTTCATTGGTCATCCGGCCCCTATTAGAGTGTTTTGTGGAGAACATTCGGGTACAGTACTCCGTCCGTCACATGGGACGTTAAGCCGTGATTCCCTTGGCGCCTTTCGTTAAGAGCAGGCTAATGCCGACGCCAGGTTTCACGCCATCCTCACTCCTTTTCCTTCCATTCACATCCTAATACCTTTCCTCCCGGTCCGAAGCGCCTATTAGTGCGGAAGCAGACTTGAAAACACAGATGCACTCTTGGTTCAGAGAGAGACGTATGACTCGGGTGAAATCACCACCTTCCACACACATGCACCGGTGCGCTGCTAGCACGACAAGGGCGCGGATTGCGGGATATCTCAGGGGAAGGACGGATATCGGATGCGGTCGCGCGTGGGAGTGGAGATGGATGACCTTCCGGGAGATGGTACACGGGCCGCCGAGGTCCCCTCCCTCCAGCCCTTCCTTCCAGGGGGGAGAGACGAGGTGATACGCTTCGCCTGCCACACACCTCCACACAGCTCTTCGCCCGGCACGGACGGATAGAGAGGGTGGGGAAGCATAACCGGCTAGCTGACCATTCTTCGTCCATTCAGTATTTTCGCAGGAAAACATTGCATGGCTTCATTGTAATAGCGGTCTAGTTTAACTTGGAGGAATTTCGACATTATATAGTTAAAATAAAACTTTTTTCTATTCCACACAAATATTATTAAATACCGCTGGACCGGTTTCGACCTTTTCAGGACATTAACGAGGGTTGAATGGCGTAGAACGCAAACTTGAGCGTATACAGGATGCATAAAATCAGATAGAAGCATGGCGATGAATAATGAAGAAGCATGGCTAAATTCCTTTAGATTCTGTACTCTTGTGGGCATTTTTGTGAAATAAGGACATGATACCAATATTATTTATTTATGAACAAGCGTATGGAATTAGAAAATATGTCTTCAAAAACATACCACAGATTTCTCTGGCCTTTTCTCAAAAGGGCCAATAAAAAGGAAAAAAAATAAAGCTCTATCGGAGACATCAACATATGTTTACGAGAGTTTGATATATTTAAGCTGCTGTTAGAATTGGTAAAAAAACATTTTAAATAAAAAAATAACCTTGTGCATAAAAAGTAAACATATATTTTAGGCACTCGCAATGCAGCCGACGAAGCAAACGACAACATTAGTATTTAGCAAGTTTTACGACTCGGGTTTCATGGCAAAGAAAAATTTCGAGAACGAGCACAGCAGTTCCTGGTTTCCATTCCTAGCTCGAGCCATAAAAGGATTTGTACACAATATTGGGAGAAATTACTGCCACACGTAAACCTTTCAGCGATGGCTGTTAACACCTCAGGTGGTGGACAAACACATGTGTGGTGAGAAATTGCTTAATTGAATACAGCAAGCAAGCTTTCGGGGATGGGGTCGTAGATTATCTTCATCCTTGCATTATGCGTCCGAGAAGAAATACGGCCGTTCGGAGGTAGTGGGGGTCGTGGCGACTGAAAGCAGAATAAGGGGTGGCAGTGATGCCATCGCATTGGAGGAGGGAGCAAGAGAAGTCCCCATTGCCAGGTACCTGGGGCAGGAATCGCTCTCGCTGAGGTATATCTATCACGCCGCGCGGCCGCGGTTACTTCTCCCCCAAGGACGGGAGAGTAGGAAGCGCATCCATTACACGGCGTGGCGGAGGCCGTATAAATTATACGCCCGGCGACTGATATCCACGAGTGCCTGACTTCGCTCGAGCATCCTCTGCCAAAGCCATCCCCAAGGTCGAGCCGCTATGCAACACGACGGCGAATAGAGATGAGAGAGGATTCTTCCTCACCAACTGGTTTTGCAAACTTTTCGATTCGTCGCGGCACACGAGATGCTAGGCAAAGGAATTGCGATGGCAGCGGTCTTTAAAAGCAGTTTCGATAGAATAGAATAGAATTTTATTTCACACTTGCAATTGGAATTATACGTTTCCGGTCGCAAAGGGAGTTGATCAAGGTACGTACATAAGAATCATAAACAGACAAGGCAACAGGAAAAATTGATCACCTCATCGCTTAATGAAATAATTTTATATCTACCCGTTTCATGTCGTCATGTAGCGGATATCCTCTCTTGAAACACATTAATACTGTTTAGGAAATTCATTGAATACCTCACGAGGCAAATTGTTCCAGTCACAAATGGTTCTTGAAGGAGTTGGTTCCTCTGTTGGAGATAGAGAAGATTGTTCTCACCTTTTACTGATGGTCATGACGACCGTAAAAATTCCGCTTCTGTAGATGAAAACTTAGATTATGGTATGCTTCAATACCACAAAGCTCTTTGTAAATGGCAGTCAACCTCGCCCTCCTTCTCAGGATACTGAGATCCTCCCATCGTATGTCACTCAACATCAAACTCACACTTTCACACCCGCTATGCTTATTTTTAAAATACCGAGCGGCTTTTCGTTGAACAGCCTCAACTTGATTTTTTAAGTAACGTCTGGCCTGATGAAGACAACGTCATGAGAAAAGTAAAGGGGAAGAATCGAAAAGGCAGGCCTCGTATGAGATTTTATGGAACAAGTGTTGAAGGATGCAAAAGAAAATAATTACATTAATATGATGAGGTTGGTCGATAGTAGAATCGAGTGGAGGGCTGCATCAAACCAATCCTAGGATCGTTGACCGATGATGATCCCACTTATATGGATCCCAAATTACACAGCCATAGTCCAGAATGGGACGTACCAGTGTTAAATAAGGTATTTATTTGACTTTTGGGGAGTCACGCTTCAGATTTATCTCGGCAAAATGAAGAGTTTTAGATGCCTTAGCAGTTACTTTGGCTGTATGATTCATCCAAGTCATGTCCGATGAAAAAAGTAAACCCAGATACTTCATTGTGTTCCTTCTTTGAAGGTCTCCATCTATTACGAGGTTTAGATGGAGGAGGGGACATGGAGAAAATATTAGCAAAGGCTCGAACAATGGAAAGGAGTGCCGTGTCGTTTAACGATTCTGTTTTTGAGGATGAAGGATATTGAAAAAAAATGAAAAACGTCGCCGCGAAGAGAAATGGAATGAGTCGATCTGCCATGCGTGTGTGTAATGACCTGCGAGTAGTCAAGGGATGAGGCGGAACCAATTCGGTGGAACAGAAAGAAATGAAGAGGGGGGTACATTGAGAGGCGGTAAGGTTTGTCAACAGGGAGATGGGTGACCAGACTTCCCGATTACACCGGGCATGTCCTGATTTTTTAATAATATGCGAATGTCCGGCCGGTCCTGATTTTTTAATAATATGCGAATGTCCGGCCGGCTTTTTTCGATAAAGCCAAATTGTTCGGTTTTCTGCCTTTCAAAAACATTGCGTAGCAAATGCTTAAATGCAACATTTAAGACAATATCAGTATTATTTTATAAAAAACAGTATCATTTTGTTTCTGTCTTTATGCGAAAAAATGCATTTTAGAGGGAATTTTGCCGTTTGTAAAAACACGAGTTTCGGTCCTGCTTCCGGTTAACAGCCACAACGCTACCAGCAGAGTCCGGCGTGTAGATCAATTTCCACTTCCTGCTATAGTTTACGTATCATTATTTAAAACAATTACTTATCGCGCTGCGCATATGTCAATCTTTTTTTCTATAATCGCACATAATGCTAATGCTGAAAGTGTATTTTCATTGAAGTATGATTTTGTTTTTCCCTGGGGAATAATAATTAAGAAGTCTTCACGGGTCTTTCACCAGGATAAGCCCTCAATAGGCTTCTATTGAAAGCTTATGCCGTTGGAAGACCCGTCAAGACTTCTTAAAAAAAAGGTATTTTCATTAATCAGCACCCAAAGGTCAGATGAAAGGAACTAGTTACCACTCGAAGCAGTGAAGGGCTTTGTAATTGTACAATATGATTTGAAAAATTAGTCTTGTAAAGAATTTCACACCCATTTGTTGCAATCTCCGAGGCTACTGAAGGAAATTTCCTGTTCGCAGAAATATGTATAGTGAAAATAAAATTCATAACAATGAATAACTTTGGTTGTGTATTATTTTAATCGTTATCAGCAAATTAAATGTAATTCAATGTGCTGCCAGGCTCTTTTTCAAAATGTACTCCTTTTTTCCTTCAAATGCCCTGTTTTTAAAGATGTAGATCTGGTCGCCCTAACCCTCCTAAATTAGGGCTTGAAGCATAAGCGAAACATGCCTTATAGTACTAATATATCCGCATGGAAACTTTTCTTCGAAATTTTAACATAAATATTTCAGTAGCTATGGTGTTGATCCCATGTAGTGTGAAATATATTTTCCTTAGTATCGGTTCATCGCATTTAAAATAAAGAGCAAGGGAAAGTCGGTGTTATTGTTACAGCTGAGTTCAGAGGAAGGCGAAGCGGATAAAGCGGGCCAATAAAGCCAAAAGAGGAAAACTACCTAAACATGGATGAGCGTTTGTTTGCAGATTGGCCGGACGAGAACGTCTTCGGCGATAAATTGGCAAGGTATACTGCGCTGGAGAAACAAACATTTCTCACCCCTGGTTTTGGTGAGATGTCAGACAGGAGTCAAGGTAAAATGCGAAAACATCAAGAGATCAAGAGGATTACTTATTTCCTTATAGAGGTGAATTTAACTAATTCGATTATGCATACTTTCTCGCCGGGATTTATATGTTCTTTTACAAATTTCTCTAATTCATTAACCTCAAGATATTTATCAATTCATAATAATAAGTTTCTACTCTAAAATCGTCATAAATAAGTAAACAATAATTTATTAACCATCTAGCCAACAACCACCCCATTATTCAAACAATTTATTTCTACCAAACCAGGAGGAAGACCTTTTAGCATTAAACATTTTTGCATATGTTACCAATATGATGAAAAAAACACCATATTAGCAGAACTAAGTAACGAGGAAGTCTTAAGAAGAGTGGGAGAAAAGAGGTCTGCTGACAACTCTAAAAAGAACAAGGGACAACTTAATCGGCCATATCTTGAGACACGATGGCCTGATGAAGGCAATCGTCGAGAGAAAAGTGAACGGAAAGAATGGAAAAGGCAGGCCTCGTATGAGATACATGAAACAGGTAGTGAGGGGTGTAAAAGAGAAGAATTACGTCACAATGAAAAGGTTGGCCCACAGAAGAATAGAGTGGAAAGCTGCGAAAAACCAATGCTAGGATTGTTGACCAGTGATGATGATGATTTTAGCAGAAACAACATATTTTCCGGTAACTCGAAGACATTGACGAAATTTCAAGTTAGATATTTTTCTGCTGGGAAAACGACGAAAGGTTCACCAATTCGATCTCATATTCCTCTTCAATAACATCCTCCGTCTTAATGGTCGGTAATATCGACGCCTTTTCTTAGAAAACTTTTACTTTTTTTAAACTAAAAATTTTAATAATACGGACTCTTTATAATATTGGCCTCAAATACCTATTACTTACACAGTAAAGCATCATTATCAATATTATAAACATTACTGATGAATGTCACTGGTGAACTCCACGTAATAAGTTTACCCAACCCAAGCTTTTCAGAAGAACGGAAAGGCATACCCTCTTACCGCGAGCACCGCGAGGAGTTGGGAGGAGGGATTCGCATGAAGTTGGAGGAAAAGTGGAAACACCAAGGCGGTGGATGCCTGTGCTCGACTGCATTCCGCAGTAACGAGGGGGTATGAAGGCTCCTCCATGCGAGTCGCACGCTCCACGCAGTTCTCTAGCACGCAGCGAAATGAATGCGGAGGGACCACTCCACTGCAGTCGTCGGGGGAGGCTGAGGATTATCCCCGTCCGTTGCTCTCGAGGTCCCATATGAGGGAATGAAAATTCGAAATGAATGTCTCGACCGATTCCAAATGACTGCCTCAAAGCGGTGCGATAGCTTCGTCACCTCTCCTCCGAGTTACCGCAACGTTAAGACCTCAATGAGCTTTCTCCTCCGTTCCCTGAAACCACTTCAGATACGGCAGATGTAACAAAAATTGGTGTATTTTTAAAGAGAGTGGCAGACGACGGATCGCGAACATATGTAGCAGGGACGGCCCCCAAACAAACATTCTTTCCGGCCGACTGTAAGCACGCATATCGATTATTTTTAATGCAAAACTTTCTCCATTTTGCAATCAATAGTTTAAAAGTCATTTTAACACGCTGGTTAACAGACACATTGCTATTTATGCGGCCGCAAGTTCGTACGCCCACTAGCGAATACGTACTAGACCGGCTTCGAAGCGCAAAACCTGGAGCCTGCCTTTCACTTGCCTACCTCTCCCTAATATAGGACCTCTACGCTGAGATATTCTCCTCTATTTGACAGAGCGACCACAAGCTGATATCATTAGGTCAACATATGGGCAAGAAGGCAGAGGTTAGAGACAAAGAGGGACTAGCGTCGACATAAGCCAATTTTCACTACTTAACGGCCCCTTTGGGTTGGTTAGCATTCGACGGACGGAGTACAGTCCTTGACGAAGTTCTCAAATGGTACTCTCTCGTTGGGAATGAGATTTAAATGAAATCTCATTCGGCAAGGATTCGAACTCAAACCCTCGGGATGGGAAAATAGTCCACCTCAGCGACGTTATACAAAAAAAACTGAGATTACTTGACTCAAACGACGACTTATTTCGGCAAGAAGAGTCACCAGAGACCTCAGTCATTTCCTGGGATGGAGATTCTGCTCTGACCTGCAGGTCGAGTGATTCTACTCCAAATGTTTTCAACGGCTTCCTAAGGTATCAGCTAAAACAATTCTTAATAAAGATCGGCGACTAATAGTTGGAAACACTACTAAGGGGACTATTAAGTGACTAATTTTCACCAATATTAGTAATTCGCAAAAGTATGAAGGCACATAAATATTTTAAGCTGGTTAAAGGCTAATTCTTAAACTGGTAAAAAAATAGATGAAAAATAGAGTACAGGACTGAAGGCCAAAAATATTCTGACACTGAACGTTTAAAATATGCCCTTTGATAATATTAAATTTAAAATAATTCCTCGCATCGAAGTTCTCTCACATTCTTTCAGAAACTAGATGTGGCCGTTCATTCAGTAGTCTACTATCTATCAAGAAATCTACTATCTACTGTGCAGTAAAGTTCAGGCGAAACTTATTAGATATGAGCGCCAGAGAGGATGAAATCTGTTATATTGTGATAAACAATTCCCTCGGCTAAGCGAGAAGTCCAAGGAGGACAGTGAGTTCCTTCCTCCACATCCTGAAGACGCGGCAACACACCACTCTGCGATGACACGCCACGTTGGGTCGCAGCGCCGCCGTCTCTCAGCAAAACGGCGATAAGGGACGATAGCCATTACAAGCGCTGCGCAAACTGTTAAATATTCGCTCGAGATTATTCAGCCGTTTTTAACAACACTCTGGTAAGTAAGGGAGTTGCTTGATAGCTTGCATTCCCATGCGATAAAATATTAAACGAAAATATGAACTTAAGAGTGCTCATGGGAAAACGAAGCGAAAACCAAGACGCTACTTCCTGAGACAAGCCTTTGAGAAAACTTTGGAGCAAGGAATCTATCCCAACCGGCTAACGCTTTTCATTTTTTTGCTGTGTTTTGGAAAAAAATGATTACAGCAACTTTATCCCCAAGGCATGAAAAGGCCTAAACAAGCAGGCTAAAATAATAAGCAATACTCACTATCAATTTCAAAATATCCACAGGGAAAGAGGATGCCTTGGTAGCTCAACTGGTAGAGCACCTGGCCGGAAATCAGGGGGTCCGGATTCGAGTCCCGGTCAAGGCGAATGCTTTTTTCTCTGTGGAATATTTGCTATAACTCACTATCACTTTTCATGGGTACGAAGTCCAGCTGTTCACATAATGTTACGAATAATAATTCGAGGCGTAAGACAACGCACCAATCTGAAAGAAGTGAAAGGCTTTTGGGTGGCGAGTAGGGAAAAGGATAAGGGCTTATCAAACAAAAATGAGGAAATCATACGAAGAAGTTGAGAAAGTTATGGAAATGGGAGAGATCTCGCAATAACCCCAAGAATGCTCCAAAAGCCTACGGAGGATATAATAAAGAAGAAGCAATACGTAGAAGACCACGATTGTGGGTAGAGAGTGACGACTAGACAGTGACTACGAGAGAATTGTGGAGAAAGAGAATCGGCATTTTTGGACCATAAAAACAAAATAAATATCCTATTAGCCTTAAGGATAGAGCGCTGAGCAACTTGAGTTGAAGGACACGGGTTCAAATCCTCGGTGTGATCCACTTCTCATTCCTAAGAATTCCCATTCCCCCTATACCCTGTGGTATGAATTTCACACGGTTGAAATTATCGTTGAGCTTAACATTTCCTTAGATCTGTCCTCATCAGCAGGGCCACCCTTCCGCTTGAACGCAGTGATTTGACCGGTTAACAAAATGAATAAAGGACATTCGACACACGAATGAATAGAATAGAGCGAGTTACGCTTGGCATTGTGCAGAGGTTTCATAAGGACCCATTTATTTAAAATAACTCTCTCTAACGCTCGAAAATATCTAATTGTCTCCGGCAATTTCATCTACATCTACGCAATACCTTGCAAGCCAACGAGCGGGTGTGTGGCAGGGGGTGAAGAACACCAAACGCACTATTGACAAGCCAATAGACTACTACGAGGAAACATGTTAAACAATAGGGTCACGTGCAGATAGATGGTTAGTATCTACATGGTATTGAGGTACCTATTATTGGTTGTTAATACATCCATCATGCACTACAGACTAACAATATTTCACTTATCTATTTGCTGCCCATTATGTTCTCTTATAGTAGGGGGAAAAATAATATTTTGAATCCATCAGTATGACAATAAATCTCTCTTATCTTATTTATCTGGTCAAATCTAACATAATACGCAGGGGTTCTAAAAATACATCTAACATTTTCGGTTTAGCTATCCGCTTTGAAGTTCAGCGTTAAATTTAATCTGTACTTTAACCTACAATCTGATAAGGTAGCAATAGATAGGTAAAATATTGTAGAGTAGTCTGTAATGCTTGACGCATGTATAAACAACCAATCCCGTTATCACAATGTAGACACCAGCCATCTAGCAGAATGTCACCCTATTATCTCACATGTTTCTATGTACATACATAGTACACACCTTTATGGTGGCTTGCAGGGTATTATGTAGATGTAGAAGTAGTAGCCTAGCTACATGCCAATAGGGAATGTTTAGTGATGTTCACCTCTTATATGTAGATAATGATTCCAACCTAATACTTCTATTAATTTTGATACACTACTAAACTTATCGTAACACCTTTTAGCAAACCTAGCTGCTCTAACTAAGCTGCACAATGTCTAGCTCTCTGATCAAAACTAATTCAGTAATACATCCATGCACTGGCTACCTTGAGGCAAGCAAGACCATATTTTCTTAACAAGTGAGCTCTTGTTAAGGGGGGGGGGGGGGGGGGGGGGGGGAGAGAGGACGAAGGGTCTGGCGAATGGGAAATAGAAGCAGGAAAAGGATGAGAAACCCTTGAAGGGAAAAGGGTGGGCTTAGCGCAGCGAGGCATGCGATCCTCGAGTGAAGAATCGTGTTTCGGGGAAAGATTTGGGGCCTAAAAAGGTTGGAGGGGAGAGGGAGGCGGGAGGTGGGAGGCGAACAATCCTCTCATCGGCGGCGCTCTACCAGCGAATGTAAGGGTGCGTGACAGACGTTGGCCCCATACCGTTTACGCGCTACCTTGGAGTAGGGAAACTGCCACACACCCTCGCGGTGGCTTGCAGGGTATCGTATAGATGTAGATGTGTAGATGAAACTATAACTGTAGTTCGACCAGGCAAATAAGAATAGAGAAATAGATTTTCGTACTAATAGATTCAAAATGGCATTTTTCCCCCGTACTATAAGAGAACAGAATAGGCAGCATAGCAAAGGGATAGGTATGGGAAATATTTTAGAGTAGTCTGTAGTGCATGATGCATGAATTAATCCCTTAAATACTGTAGATACTAACAATCTGGTTGCATGACTCCCTATAGTTGCTTGTTTGTATGACGGTAGTGCATGCTTGGTGATCTTCACCCCCTGCCACACACCCTCGCGGTGGCTTGCGGGGTATCGCGTAGACTGTGTAGATGTAGTTCACCAAATCATCTACTTTTTTTCTATTAAGTCAACTGAATTCCCTGAGGAAAACGGCAGCTTGTGGTATGATACAGCCTCAAATTAACGTCAGCATATCATCACGTGGAACAGACGCTACCCAAATCATACGCACGTGATTGTTTACGCGTCAAATATGCAAAGAAATACCTTAAGCAATTACATCAGTGTGGTATGCATTGTTAGAGTCTCTGAGACATAGGCTAAGGTCTAGTCTAGACATTAGACAAAAGGCTAACGTTTACGTACACTACCTATCGCAGCAAATTATCTTTCCGGTAACTTAGATCTTAACTATGCATCATTTCCTGCTATTGATACGAAAAATGGAGTTTTATGCTTTTATGCTCTCAAATAAAATGTTCAAGATCTAGCAAGCAATAGTAAGATGATTTAAAAAAATTAATGACTTTTTTAAGACCAGCTAATTAGGACATCCCTATCACGACAAGTACTATTGAGGAATACCGTCAATTATTTACTAGTTCAATTTTTATAATTTAACTGAGCTCACTGTTGAATAATTGGATTTTGGAAATGTAACTTGACGAATTTAGATCTAAAGGTCATTCCTACGCTAGGCCGTTTATTATTGCCCGTTGCGAGCTATGAAATCGAACATCCATATTATTTCATCTACATCTACGTAATACCTTAAGAGTCACCACGAGGGTGTGTCGCAGGGGGTGAAGATCACCAAACATGCACTACTAGGCTACAATACAAAATCATTCTAGATAATAGGGTCACATGCAGCATGATAGTCAGTATCTACATAATAAGAAAGGGATTATTGGCTCTTATTACATGCATCATGCACTACAGACTACTCTAACTTAATTATTAACTATATTACTAGCTATATTTCCCCTATCTCTTTTCTATGCTGCCTATTGTGTTCTCTTTTGGTACGCGGGAAAAATGACATTTTAAATCTATCGGTACGACAATCTGTGTCTCTAATCTTCTAAATCTGATAAAACCTATCATAATACGCAGGAGTTCTTAATATATATCTAGCGTCATCTGTGAACAAATCGGTTTTGAATTTACTTGAAAGGTTTAACCTAAATTTTAACCTGCGTTCTAATAGTGATTCCCATCCTAGTCCCATTCCCATCCTATTTAATCACGACACCAACTCAAATGTCATGAACAACGCAACATCGCGGATCACTGGAAAGTAAAATAATACTGAGTAGTCACTAAAAACGTCCTTGCATGGTTTAGAAACCGGGTACTAAAATTAAGATGATAAGCAGAAATTGGTGCCTATTTAGATGTGGGTGTGGAGAACAATGAAAAGGTTAGCTGGATGTTAGCTGGAATACACAGGTGAATAATAAAAGGTATGATAATATAAAATAAGCGCGAAAGAGGAATGAAAAGATAGTTGCTATGGACGCCATGAAAGAAGATAGAATATACGATGACTATGACTTTAAGAGGGGATAATACAGGAAACGTGAGTTGGCTAGGGAGTAAGGTAATAGACGAAATTTATGGGTTTCGGATGGCAGGCAGGAACTATCCATAACATATTTCCACCGTCAGTAGAATACTTATGATGCCTTGTGAGTGAATCGTGGTAACCTACAGCATTATGAAGCCGCAGAGAGGAAAACCACCCATTACCCATGCACGCTTGGTGATCTTCACCCCCTGCCACACACCCTCGTGGTGGCTCGCAGCGTACTACGTAGATGTAGATGTAGGTCGATGGTGAATCAAAAGCCTGCAAGCTCACGTGAAAAAAACAGTGAAGGCGAATGAAGAGAGCCATTGGGCTCTTTCGTAGCTCGGCGTTTCGTTGGCGTTGGCCAATGAAATGCCTCGCTGAGGTTGATGTCGTCAGCCAGCATCTTGAAAAGTGAAGCTCCGCTGAGTAGTTGTTGTGTGTTGGTTATTCATAGCATGCGTCAAAGACTTCTTTTTATTGATTTGCATTGCTTCTCTTTCCTATCTTCATCATCAAAACATTTACATATTAAGATTTACGACAAATGTCCTGTCGAGTTTAGACCCGGTGTCCTAACAGCATTTTCAACGCACGTAAGACTGATTTATTCGGCAAAATGGTTGACTACTTATGTTTCAATAATCAAGGATGACATCACTTCATATTCTATTTGTGTTACTCATCACCAATATTCAATTACACCTCAAACTTTACTACGAGGCAATCGCGTGCCATACACACACTTGCAATGGGGTCGTTTACTATTTTTTTTAAATTGCCGGATCTGATAGAGTTTGTAAAATAAAAAGATACTTATTTTTCCGTTGTTCAATCCGTCGAGTCGTTCGGTATAAGCAACGATAAACTGATGTGTTTAACCCTTTCGGAAAAGTGGGCGTGTAAAGGACTGGTACGTCATTCACTTCGTTCAATCACAATTGAGTCTGCGCAGTTCCTTCGCTCAATCACAACGTGGGGACATACAGCTGACTCTGCCAATGGAAGTCTACATTCGGATTATTTCGAAAGGCATTATATTCGACCCCGTCGTCATTTGTGAAGAAGCAATTAAAATTCAGTACACTTTTATTCACAGCAAAATTTATGCGAAAATATTTTGTAGGTCAGTTGTTTTGGGATATTTTCAGGATGCGACAGGATCTCTTCAGACAGACCTCCCCTTCCACCTCCACTCCCTTCCTGTTCTTACTCAACACAGTCAAGGACAGGAGGTGGATGATGAAGATATCCTTAACGCAGCTCGTTCGGTGGGCGACACCTTTCGCTTATTTAAAATTTTGATTTATGAGCGAATGGCTCTGAATAGAAGATTAATTTTTTCACTAAAAACCTTAGCTAAATAAATATTTGATTCTTCCTTCCTTAAGGATTGAATACTAAGTAATAACCGGATTGGGCGACTTAGTTTATATTTTGAATCGACTGAGGTTACTTATTGAAATAATGGTGTTCCGCGTCAGCGAATTCGCAGATGGAACTGCAAAAATGGTCGCAGCGACTCATTAAAATTTATTTATTTTAAAAAATTTAGATACTGCTTCACGCAGTTATAACCAAATAGTAAAGCAATGTGTAAAGAAATGCAATGAGTTTTCCACTGATTTATTGAAACGCTAATCGCTTTTCTTTTGTTTCCACAACGCTGATGAATGTATACATTACTAGGGTAGAATGATGCATAATATGGCGGTTAAAACTAACCTGCGTTTACACGGCTTAGCCTGAACCATCATAAAGACGAGAGTGACATCTGACGGTGAGTAACAATAAGTCAAAAAACAATGGAGAATAAGGTCGCGAAAGAACTTTGTCTCGTAAGAATTCCAAAAACTGTTAGCGTATTTTACCTTTAGGTTTAAAGATGCAGCTATTTTGACGAACTTCATCGATAAAGTTTCCTAGATCCTTGTTGATAAATCCCAACCACAATTATCTCATTATGTTGTTTCCCCATGATGAACTGTGAGTTAGTCTTTTCTCCGAGGTATTCAATGGATTCTGCCTTCGTTGCTTCGCTAAACTTCAATTTTAAAAATATGATATTAAATGCAATTGCTATATATTTTGAACTTCTCCAAAGACATACGTTAAAAATTATATCAAGTTTTTACAACTATGAACACCCTCCGTGACTTCGATTTCCTGACAATTAACAGCATATACATTTACCCTTTTTCCTAGAATATTTCTACTAGCGTCTTTATATTTTAAAATTATAAACGTTTCCTCGCCTATATGGATTTCGTGTAGCTTATATCAAAGGGTCGCGAACCATGAAATACAGTCAACCATGTAACACGATAGTATGAAATGATTAATTGTTCATCTGCCATTAAGTAATCGCTCATATTAACCCATATCCCAAGTCCCAAGACAAGTTCACGGTACTCCAAATAGAATTTACCAGTTCATATTCTATAATAAAATACATGTTCTTATTAGAATTGAGCATTTTAAAATTCGGTCCCTCAAGGGTTACGATACTCAGCTGTTTGCAAATAGAGCTATTTAAAGGTATGATACTGACAACTCTTTTAAACTCTTTCTAAGGCGCATGAATGTAAAAAATAACACGAATTGAATTTCATGCGAACGTTCGCAACTCCTTAGTTACTTAATGTCGGTTTATATTTTTTTTCTGCTCGGCAAGATAAACATAGACAATACATACATAAGGCTCACATTCCCGGGATTCAGGGGTAAAGAAAACTACTTGATACCATAATTGAAAAGTCGGAACAGTAGAACGAGATCACACAGTTACTAAAATATATTACAACGTGATCAAAAAAATTTCGTAATCAGTAAGAATCATTTCCGATCCATACAGTGAGATCCGGTCTCTTCGTCTATTTCCACTTTTTTTTCCTTCCTTTGTCTTTTTTTATTTCGCCCATTTTCAAAACAAACTTTCTAACCTATTAGCGTGTACACGCTCTTAACATACCAGTAACTAGCGCCAACCATGGTAACTCGACCGTGGTAGAGAAGCTTATCAGAGAGAGAGCCAAAACGGCCAATTTTCAACCATGGTAAGCACAACCATCGTAAAAAGCTTGCAGTCTAAACTGGGCAGCTGTTAAAGCCTGCACTGGGTCGGCTCGCGTTTGTCTGTCCGCAACGCCGAGATATGAAAGAGCCCACTCTCGTCAGAGAGCCGCCACCGGACTGCCCTGGGGGTCGGAAGGGGCCCAGATTTGCCCAGTTTGCTAGAGGGGCCGTGAAACGCGATAGCGGAAGGTCGCAACGTTGCGCCCGCTTTGGTCGGCTCTCGTCACCCGAGACAGGTAAGGAGGGGGGAGGGGCGGAAATTGGACGAAAGGTGGAAAAATCCCGGCTATAGGGGGGAAGGAGAGGGCGCGCACGGCTTAGACTTTTGCGGGGGAGGATTTAACCGAGGGGGGAAGTAGTGCATACGCCGAGAGCGAGAGTATCGTGGGCACGGGGGGCGATTCCGTGAAGTCGAAAGAAATTCGACTCTTATAGAGAGCTGTGACTCACAGGGGAGAACGACTCGCGATCCATCATTCACCTCCTGAGACATGAAATGATCATTCATTAGCTACAATTACATGCGTTCTCACCGCGTATTCCGCGCGAAGAAAATAATCACGTCGTGACGTGGGCTGAAATTGAAAAAACCTGGACAAAAATGATTTTTTTCCATTTTTATTTCGGAAAAACGATGATATTCTCTGAATATGCAATAATCATTGTCCAACATACTGAAATAATTTTATTTCTTAGTGCTTTTTTTAGACTAGCAGACGACTGTGAAGTTCGTAAAAAATGATGAAAAATTACTTTCCATTTTTTTTGTGAAAACTGACGGAAGAATTTTGCTACTGTTCCGTTTTAATGTGAGATACGTAATTTTTAAGCATACCAACATAATAATGTGTATGTTGCAAATCAACTATAGTGAATATTTAGATTTTGATGATATACCTAATGTTTAAAATTTATTACACAATTAAAATATGCTATTTTTCACGCATTTTTACCATAAAGTAGGAAAAAACTTTATGTTAGCGGTCTTTAGTTGCAAAAAAAATGTATGCCAAATTATAAAGAAAAGTGTCAACTTAAATGTTCAAAAACAAATAATGCCCCAATCTGCCCCCCAACCACTCCCATCAAGTTATGTACCCGGAGGTCCAACCGCGCGGCGCGGAGCTGAGATGCGGAAATTCGTTCAGAATTTGTTACAGTTATGGATTGATAAATAAAAATGATACAAAACTCGTATTTTCCACACCAGTATACATTATGCACTCTATGTAAGCCTTATTGTTCCATTTTTTTCAGTAAGTATATTACGATTTTAATTAGAAAGATAACATTTGCGAGGTTCAACGCGTGCGCCGGCAAGTCGGAAGCTTGTCTCATGAAGCGGACGGCTGCAGGGGAATATTTTCTCATATTTGGAATCTTCTCATCTTTCGTCGATTTTTGGATTTTTTCAGTCTCCACAAATTTGTTTTAAAAAAGGCTCCGGATCATTTTTTTGGCAAAATATCGTCATATTTATTTTTAGAAGACTAAAGCAAAATAGTTGGGAAGATTTCGTCGTTCTATCTATAAAAATAGGGAAGATATGATTTTTGACCATATTTTTTCGATTTCAGCCCACAGTGCGTCGTCGGCTATTATCATAGACACGGCAGCCACCCTGGCAGGCCCCGCGCCTGCTCGCCAGAAAATATGCGATGACCGATTATGGACGAAATAATCCGTAAAATTATCCGACTCCGTCGCTGTGATCCGAGACGACCGTAGCGCTATCAAGGGAGCATGGATTCTACTACGAACTATGGTGTGTTTTTCCATATTTGGGTATAGTTGTGACGGTTGTGACGTTGAAATCTCCAATTTGACTTCACAGAATCGCTACTAAGATCGATGGGAGGTCTCTTCCTAGCTTCGATAGTAGCAAGCGACGTGTCGGTCTTTTTCGAGCGGAATACAAGGTGAAAACGCATGTTATTCAACGGAAAACCGTATAACAGCTATCGTCGATAAGTTGTTAGGTCGATCAAAAAATGCGGATAGGACACGTGGGGTCAGGATATATGTATGCGAAGTAAGAATTAAAATTATAAAGTGCGTACTTATAAATCAACATTTACTTGTTACAATCATTTTATTTTTCATGTTCCCTTTTTAGACCACATTTGGAATACGCTGCCAATTGTATGAGATCCCAACGAAATCGGACTATGTAATGAACTTGAAGGTGTTCAGCGAAGATCGGCAAGATTTGCAAAGGGGCGGTACGATAACTATATTAGCGTAACCAGTCTATTAAATGAATTAAAATGGGAATCATTGTCCGATCGCAAGTTGAACTTTAGACTTAATCTCTTAAATAAATTCCAATATAATATTTTCAGTGATGACGTTAGAAATATTTTGCGAGCCCCAACTTACTATGGTAGCTGGACCATAATCTCCAAATTACAGAAATTGATTGCCGAACTGACAGATTCAAAATGTCCTTTTTCCTTGTTCAATTCGGGATATGAGTAACGGTAAATATATCCAATAGGAGTGTAGCAATGGGGCATAGGCAGTTGCATGTTGGTATAAGGACTTTAAGCTACCCAACTAAGAGCATGTTTTTGCATGCTTGCTTTGATATTTTTTATCTTTTTTAAATAGTGAAGCTTAGACTACTTTACAATTACTAATCCTTTTTCATGCATGATATGTAGTGCATGTTTGGTGAGAATTCACCCCCTGCCACACACCTTTATGGTGGCTCGCAGGGTATTGTGCAGGTGGAGATGTAATTCTGGCTATTGAATAAACCTTTCATGTCTCCGGCGGTGAACGATGGGTCGCGACTCGTTCTCCCCTGTGAGCCACAGCTCTTAATAATAAGAGCCGAATTTCTTTCTACTTTACAGAATCACGCCATTGATTTCTTTTCCTCCCGAGCTGCATATCCTCCGGAGGAAAAAGAGTTTCATGAGAGTGGGAACGAGTGAAATGACGCAAGCGGCCCTTCGCCTAACGTTCCGGGATTCGATCCAAGTCACCGCTGCTCGCGCGAGATGTGGTGTCCCGGGAGCGATTCGCGAGGGACACTGCGACCGCACAACGGAGGCATGTCAGTGGTCATTCAATGGGGTCGTTTAACGTATTTTTTTTATTGCCGAATATGATAGAGTTTGTAAAATAAAAAGTCCCGTATTTTTCCGTTTTTTGATCCGTCAAATATTTCTCGAGTTATAAGCGGCGAAAAACTGATATTTTTAACCCTTTCGGAAAAGTGGGTGCGGTGCAACCTCTGACGTATATCGACTTCGTCCAATCACAACTGAGCCCGCGAAGCTACTTCGCCATCGTAAAGGGGGGTGGGAGGGGAGACACAGCTGGCTCTGCCAATAGGAGCGATTGCGACAGGATCTGTGCTTCCGAGAATCCCCCTCCACTCTTTTCCATTCCCATAAGAGCAGTCAAGGACGGGAGGAAAATGACGTCAATGTTATAACAGCAGATCTTTCGGTGGGCGTCACCTTTTGCTTATTTTAATTTTTGATTTTTGAGTTAATGGTTTTCGTTAGAATATTAATTTTTTCACTAAAATTCTTTTTTCGTTTACATCTAACAATTTTCTGCCAAAAATTGCGATATCGGTTCCGAGTAAGGAATTAACGCCCCCATTAAGGAATTTGATCGCTGAGATTAGGGACAGCACTTAAATCAATTGCGGGATTCAGTCTTCTAGGATCTTAGGATCGTGTTCTTCACCCTAAGAGCCGAGCACCAAACCAGTTCCAAACACAGGAAATGGCTTCACAAATGGAATGAAACTGCTTTTCACGAGCTTCTTTGAGTTCGTTTTCTGCCACGCTTGTCAAAGGCTTAATTATTCCGGGACTCGACAAATAATGCAAGCATGGAAAACCGAACACGGTACTTCGGGTTCCATTTTATGTTTCTTCCTCTCTGTCCATATACTTTTTGCCTGCCGCAAAACGTTTCATGGATCAGCCACGCCCTTATCCGTAAACAGGTGATAAAAGTGTTCGATGGACGCCACTTTGTGACGAGCGCGAGAACGGAATGTACGATGGGAATGCTGAGTGCTAAGCAGAGACCCCTAGATGGAAGACAACACCACCTGTCGGCATTAAATTGATACTTTTTTCACACCGATGCCTTTCATATGGAGAGTTTAATGAATTAAAACGTTTGGGGGGGAAGGGGAATTAAAACGTTCATCGTCAATTCAAAGCGTAAAAATGTTTTCAAGACGACCTGATAAGCAGTAGATGGAGTTCTACAGGGGAGAATGAAGCCTCGGTAGTTTAACTGGTAGAGTACCTGGCCGGAAATCAGGGGGTCCGGGTTCGAAACCCGTTCGAGGTGGATTTTCTCCTTATGGAAATTCATGTATTGTGCATTTCAGCGAGTGACTCTGTTATGATATTTGCGGCAGGGTCGCAAACATAGAATGGGGTCGTTTACCATATTTTTTTTATTGCCGAATCTGATAGAGTTTGTAAAATAAAAAGACCCGTATTTTTCCGATTTTTGATCCGTCAATTATTTCTCGAGTTATAAGCGGCGAAAAACTGATGTTTTTAACCCTTTCGGAAAAATGGGCGTGGTGCAACCTCTGACGTATATCGACTTCGTCCAATCACAACTGAGCCCGCGAAGCTACTTTGCCTTATCGCAATGGGGGGGACACAGCTGACTCGGCCAATAAGACAGTTGAGACAGCATCTGTGCGAGCAGACCTTCCGAGAACCCCCCTCCACTCCCTTCGCTTCCAAGAAAAGCAATCAAGGACGGGAGTAAAATGACGTTAATGTTATCACAGCAGCTTTTTCGGTGGGCGTCACCTTTTGCTTATTTTAATTTTTGATTTATGAGTGAATGGTTGTGGTTGGGAGATTAAGTTTTTCACTAAAATTCTTTTTTTGTTTTCCTCTAACGATTTCGTGTACAAAATTGCGATTTCGGTTCCGAGTAAACGCCCCCATTGGTTTAAGTAAGCACCTAAGTGTTTCAAGTCGGCCTTAACTCCGTGGACGGTGACGTTGCCCGCACGACATTGTAAATCGTGACACTGTAACTACGGCAGGATGTTAATATCTTGTGCTTTAAGGCCTCTAAATTTCCACAGCGGAGAAGGAAGCCTCGGTAGATCAACTGGTAGAGTATCTAGCCGGAAATCAGGGGGTCCGGGTTTGAATCCGGGTCGAGGGGGATTTTTTTCCTTGTGGAAATTCATCTACTAGATAAGCGCTCGAAGACGAGACGGTGATTGGAAGACATGCTTTACTTCCAGCACTACTCAAGTTGATACAACACCTATAAAACCATGTTGATATAACACTTACACCTCATGATGAGCAAAGCGCACTTAGATGCGCTACAAAACGAAACGGTAGAGGGGGCTAAAATCAATGACACCAGTCACCTCCGTAATCACTGTAGAATAAAAATGACGGATAAAATATCCCCAAAGCCGTAATATTAAGGGACAGAGGAATACAAAGGAATACATATGTATTAAAACTGTACATCTGTACCTAAAACTGTAGAATACATCTGAATAGGACCCTGCATGTCACCGCAAGAACGTGAGGTAGACTGCGGTTCCACGCGAAAAGTGCACCACCATGGCCTATTACATAGTCCTATTTTTAGTAATTTCATTTGCGATACTTCAGCTCAGTTTAGCAGATATACACCAATCAAATCCACATGTAATTCAGCTTCTAATTTAGAACTGCCATCACTACACTTGTGTTTCACATCAATTATCTCACGTAAACATGAAAAATAAGAGTGAAATCACACATTAGGGATTCCTTATCTAGGCGTTTCCCATCCGGTGGGTATAGTTCCCATCATGCACTGGTATCAGTACGCGAAATTTTTAGGCAACGGTAAGCAATCATTTTTACAACAAACGGCCTGAGGCATCACTTGTTGGAACTTATCCAGCGCGAAGATAAAATACAAGCACTGCAATACCCATTATAAAATATTTATTGCACGACCAAGGAGGAAACCTGACAATTGCAATTGCCTTCTTCCTATCTTCGTAATCATTTTACCTAAACTTTAATTGATGCCACGCAAGCTGGGAATCATTGAACATGTTCCCGAGAGAAAAAAATTCCTTCGAACGATTTTTTTATGATTTGATTCAGAATTGCTCAAAGGAGTATTTTTTTGGACGCAAGAAGGGTAGCAGTGTACATGGCTAGAACACTGTAAAACCTTGGCGGGCTACTTTTCAGCAACACTTCAATAAGAAAACCAAACTTCGGAACCGATCAGGTTATTTTCAAGCGATCTGTAAGCCACGAAGTGCGTAGGCAAGTCCATAACTACAAAGCAAAATAATGTTCCAATTCTGCAGTAAAACAAACGGTCAACTTTTTCTAATTCTAGACAGGTAATAACCACGCCACCTGATGTCAGCGTCAAGCTAATACGAGATTTTGCAAATACTTTTCCAGAAATTGGCTGGAAAAAATAACAGGGCAAGGAGGAATTCAACATATTACTTGCACATTCAGCCGCACAAGTTCATCGTCAATTCCCTCTCGAAGGACGGATTCGATAAGGTGGTCAATCAAGAAGCCGGGGGAGGGAATCGACGATCGGGATCTGAAAATAGTGTCGACCGATCCGATCTGGGGAAGTAGAGACCCTCTCCTCCCTCCATTAAAGGGACCTATAAACAAGAATCCACATATTTCGCTGCAGAGCATTTGAGATCGTTGGCATATACTAGCCTTGCTAAGAAAAGGTAAGCATGATCTGACGTTAATTTCTATGCGAGGATTCGAGCAGAGCTATAGCTTTTACAGCGTCCCGTAATGGCTTATAAAGCAATTCTACTATGCCTTCTGACCTACATTATACAAACTCGGCATATAACGGCATAAACTGTTGTTCGCACTCTTAAACTCAGAACGGCACCGCGATAGCTGATTTCTCATTCGAGAAAAAGAAAACAAATAAAATACGATAAAAAAATGCTGCGTAGCGTCGGTAATTACACCACTTCACATGCACACACATAAATCTTATCACACTCAATCCAGATGCATTATATAATGATGTTTTAGAAAAGTTAACGCCACATAAACATTAGCGCAGGCTATCCGCGATATTCCAAAGCCTCTAGAGAGCTAATCATTCGAGAATGATCGGGTCGGCATTGAATAAACGCGAAATAAAATCCTTAGCAGGATCTATGGAACAGTTGTTAGTTCAAGCGCGTTTTTATAGCCAGCGCTTAGGGTTCATGGTGGGCGAAAAAGGGCGAAATTCGATTAGTTCAGAGAATAGGAGTCCTTGCTGTCACCACCGTTAGAAAAGTGTGATGTCACTCCTATATTCCTGAGAAACTGTTCGCTGCCTTCCAAGAGGCGTCTTCCATGATTGACGAACGTGTCGGAGCGACAAGCCTTCCTGTTAACCTCTCTTGAATCGCTAGCCAATCCACACGAGGTAGTAAAACTCAAATTGCAGCAATTATAGCCTCATTTTGTAAAGAACAATTACGTTTAAAAGACGTTATTTCTCAGGGAGATTTAACTGTCAGGAGCAAATGAAAATGTGACTAGTTATCGATACCAAGCAAAAGAGATGAGTGTGGATGGAAGGAATTCAACACTTGAAAACATTTGCCGTTTGGTTCGCATTGATTTTATTCACGGCGCAAACAAGTGGCTTCGTTTCTTAAGCTTCATTATATTTTCGTAAGTCAGTGATAATATGGGCGGTTAATGTGAAAATATCGACTGGGCGACTCCCAGACAATCTTTTCCTTTGTGTGCTTTTATTAGCATGCTCATTTTGTGGACTGAGAATCCAAAGAAAATTAATACAATCCATAATCTTCATGGCGTCAAGACAGGGTTGATAGGCTTCCATCAACTGGGTTGATGTTGGGTTGGGTTCAAAACCAGTAAATAATTTTATTGGAATTTCCATGTGGATGCCAGGTGGAGAGTGGTCCAAGATCGCAGCTCCGTCCGTCCGTCCAATGGAAAAGAAAACGACCTCTTGACGCCGATTGTTAATATCAGGCTAACGGTGATTCCCCCTCAGTACCATTTCAGCAACAGAGTGCGACATCAAATATTACTCACCATCATCATCGGTTAACAATCCTAAGATTGGCTTGACGCAGCCCTCCACTCTATCCTTTTATCGGCCAACGTCCTCATATTGACGTAATTTTCTCATTTTCATCCTTCACAACTTGCTCCATATATCTCATATGAGGACTGCCTTTTCCATTCTTCCCGTTCACTTTTCCCTCGACGATTGTCTTCATTAGCACACCGTGTTTTAAGATATGGCCGATTAAGTTGCCCCGTCTTCTTTTTAGAGTTTTCAGCAGACTTCTCTTTTCTCCCACTTTTCTTACGACTCCGTTTTTCACTCGGTCGATCCATTTTATCTCCGTCATTCTTCGGTAGCACCACATTCCAAATGCTTCCAGCATCGACTTATCTGCAGCTGTTACCGTCCATCTTTCGCTAACATATAGTAGCATGCTCCAGATGTATGTCCTGATGAAATGTTACCTCACTTCCACGCTTGTATTTACAGCTCTATGCAGGATCATCTTTTGGTAAAATGCCATTTTCTCCTGGGAACTTCTACATGTAATTTCTATTTTACTTCATCCATCGCAGGTTACTAAGTTTCCCAGGCAACAGAACTCTTCCACCTCCTCATTTCTTTGCTTTCCTAGTTTAACATTGATCCTGGCTTTTTTTTCTCCTCCATTATACCAATACCTTAGTTTTCTTTTTGTTGATCTTCAGGTGATATTTGGCCATTGTCCTCTCCATATCCCCTAGTGCCTTCTTTGCATCTCCTTCTGTTCCTGCCATGACTGCTATGCCGTCAGCGAATCCCTACATGCTGATTTTCTCCTCAAGAATATTCACTCCCAGCGACTATTCTTTGATTCTTGGATGGTTTCCTCGATGTAGACTTTGAATAACACGGGAGAGAGTGCACAGACTTGTCTGCCTTCTCTATTTATGCTTTTTTCTCTACTTCTGGGTCCTGATTTGATTACAGACACCTGGTTTTTATGCAAGGTGTAGAGAGGTCTTCGGTCTTTTATGATATTTCAATTTCTTCCAGATTCCCTAGCATCAAGTTCCAATCCACGCTGCATCATATATTAAGCATAGCAAAGCAAAATAGAGATAAATGCACAGAGGTCGCTGAATATTAAGATCTCTCGATTGGCAGGCAAAGAGAGATGTTTCCTTCCTTCCATCTTCTCGTACGGTCAATTCGCAGCCGGAGGTAGGGTGTTATAATGGACGCTCAGGCTTGGCAACGAATATATATTACAAAATCAATCATAATTCCTTTAGACGCAACCAAATCGCATTTTGATTGTAAATAAATACAGCAAAAGGCGTTGCTCACGGTATACTTCACTGTGATTCATTTCTCTTTGCTCCAATCTATCGATTTTTACCTATCGACCTAACGCGATGCTGGTAAATTAAACGTGTGACTTGACATTCTTTCATTTACCCGCCACTAGGCAGTGCTGCGGACGCTTCCAAGCATGCGGTGCACTCCGTTAAAGCGTATTGCTTAGTATGTGCGGTATATTTATTCAGACAATTTATTAATATTACCTTTAATTCATTTATTTCAAATTATTTATTCAGTTGATTCATTCAAAAACAGCTAGTATACATTTTACTAAGTACACCATGAAGTTAGCTCGTAGTCGCGCGAACTTCACGCCTTGCTTCGCAGTAGCAGAGGACTCCACAAGCTGGATGCCTAACAAACGACTATTAATAACATGTTTAACGGAGGTGACTTAGATAGATTTTATAGGCTATTATTAATACATGTTTAGTAGAGCTGAGGTGCTCTGAAATACAATGGTAAGTTCAGGAGACGAATGTTCCCTATGCCTCGCAATGTAAACTATATGTAAATGTTACATCAACAACAAGGGAGCGCATCCCGCCATGCGTGAGCTTTTCAAATGAGCTGAAAATTAACACTTAATTCTCTGGTAAACTGGGATTTCTCATTCAAAACCTTTATGAATACATTTATGTTAGCAGATGGATCGCAATTAATGAATTCTGCTTTCTTTGATGAGGGAAACTACCCCATTGTCGACGTTACCAACTTCTTTACTATAAAGGACGGTCGAAAGATGCTCGCGAACGAGAGAAGATCCGATTGTCCCCGGATCATCAGCCTATTCAGGAGGGGAAACTCTTGTCATTCAGCCGAAAATGATGCCTCGCACACGCAAGTCATGAGAAAGAAAGTGGAATATCGTCCCAAATTCTTACAACCGTTAATGAGTTGTAAACATTAAAGCTGTAAAAAATACAGCCATTTGAACGACAGCCATTTATTATTTCTGGCTGCTGGTTACAAATATAAATGATCGTGGAGTTTATCTTCGACAGGTTGCTCGAGGAGGAATTCAGCGAGATCACCATAGCCGAGGAGAAACTCCTTCAGCCAGTTTACGTTAAATATATATCCCCAAGCGTAGTAATTTATTACTTTTGTATAGTATGCCCTAACATTGCACGACTAACGAAGCAGAGGAGTACTCATTCGACAAGATTTCCTACAAGGAGCTCGTTTAATACGAGAAATACCACCCCCTGATTTCCTTTCAGCTCAGCAAGTGCCCTTGGGGCATCACTAAATGTATCATAAGAGAAAGTTAAATCGGAGTACACAAATAAACATTACCCATTAAATGCTATCAAATTCTCGATAAAAAACGGATTTAACACCATCAGCTTTCCTCGCCGCCAGAAAAACCCTATTTTCTGTCATTATTACTTTTTTCCACCATTTCCCTCATAATTCTCTTTAACCTTAAATTAAGTCTAAAAGCAACTCTCTAAAACAAGCTACCAGATTTTTAAACCCTTAAGGCCAAATTTTATTTAAATGACACTTCATAAATAAATTTAGCAAAGCAAAGCAAAAATATATTTCAAGCAAAGTTGAAATAAAATTCTATTAATGGACACCTCAATCAAACATAAATTTATAATGTGACCATTGAGTGAACAAAAAGTGCCGAGAGATGTTCACTTAGTCGCATTTATTTTCAACTTAGAACTTAAAATTTTCATGAGTAGACGATCATGGCCCTAGCAGTTCCAAAGTCGACAACTCACCTGTTTAACGTGTAACAAAACCAAACCTAGGAACGCGCCCCATTAAATCACCCGGACGGTAGCACTTACAAAGGATGCCGCTGACCAATCTAGGTTAAACTGATCTATGACGTACCCCTGCTTGTAAGACAGAGTGGCTCGAATATCATAAGGGAATCTCTCGCCCACAGTTGGCATAATAAACTTATCAATGTTTGCAATGCCTTAAATAATCGATAAAACATGGAAGTTGCTACCCACACCAACGCGTATTTCGCAATGCCTCTGCCCACACAGGCCACGAGTAAGCGGGCCATCCATCAAGCTGTCCTTGTTTAACGGCCGAGTAATTATCGGGGGTTGTCCAGCAGCAACCAGCGTATTCAAAACTTAAGTAGTAACTCAGAGAGAGAACCACTTTCCGACTTGATCTAGCACCCGACCACCTGATATCCTGACACATCAAGCCATTTCATACTATTCACCCGTCTGTCCTCAAAATATATTGGCGTAAACTCTTAAAAATACAAGCAAGGTCATACAAATACAAGACCTATATTTAATAGTAATTCAAATTAGTTAAATTAGAAATAATGATAGCGTTTTTACAACAGCATTACTCTTATAGATCAAACTACCGACAAAGTAATATTCAAATTTTAATCCCGTATGACATCAAATAAACGCATATGAAAGGATACTGGAGAATAACAGGACTAATATATATCTTGAAGGACGTTACTGCAAAGTTGTACCGTCACAAAGGATAAGGACTCATGCTCAGTCACATAGCGATAGTCGGAGGTATAGTCTGAGCCAGGAATACCTGCGGTCTTCACAACGCTTGAGCGATGACAATATCCAATCTCCCGATTTAAAACAGGAGAGACCATTGGAATCTCATGGTTTATCAATCCGAGATCTATAAGTCAATGGCTAAGTAAGGGACTACAAGGTATTGCGTTAAACCATACCTCTGGATGATCTTCATCCGAAAAAACGTTAAGTTATATCCTAAATAATGCGGAGTAAAAAATATTTGTATAAAATTAAGCATAAAAATAACCCACCTCTAAAAATGTCCAACGTCCATTGAAATAAATTAAACTCCAGGAGTAGTAAAATCTTTCCTCTCATTAAGTAAAAAATAAACGCGATAATCCACTCCACAACGTATCAAAAATGAAGTATATATTTTCGGCCTCAGTCTCACAACTCTTCGAAAATATATTACCAATAAACATGGTATTTGAATTACATCCTGATCGACTTAGAATAAGATATTCATTCCTGAATTTGTAGAAAGTAAATTATCTTCTTTAGGTGGATTATTTGCTGCACAATTATGCGGCAGAATAACGAAAAGTGGTTGTTGAATTTCCATGGAAATATTGATTGGGTTGAACACAGAGATTTTGAGCCCAAAATGTTATGCCATGAATTTTCCATCAAGATACTTACTCATGGTACATGTATTTTCCTGAAAACCTGAAAATCAAGGCTCACCCTTTTTATTCCTCTCGTGCTCACGCGTTAATGGAGCTCATCGTGCACTACATTATAGTGGCAGTGGCCTTTGTTTTAATTCCGACTTCCTTCGGCAGATTTTCAACTACTCCGTCATTAATTCCTCGTATCTCGTAGCCTCAACCGATTTGCTTTTCTTAAAAAAAGATGCGACGAGCAAGTGGAGCCAGTGTTTTTCTAGCAACGCCTACATTTTCCTTCGGTCGTAAAGCAGAAGTGAAGTAGGATTTTATATAGCTTCGCCGCCAAGATTGATCCAGCATCACTTTTCCACCTGCCTACGAGACTTATCTTCCTCTCGAATCTGCCGTGCAAACATCCCTGCGCCCGTTTCTACGATTCCGCATTCGCAAGGATGCATGCAATGTGCAATCGCCAACATCCATTAACACAAATGGCGCTTTTAACGAAGGACCGTCTCCGAGGGAAACCGTTTTTATGTCGCCAGTCAATTTATTGGCAGGTTACATATAAATGGCTCTTATTTATCACCGGTTGAAATGTACGCTCAATTTAAACCCATTACTTTCCCCTCTCCCATCCGGACTTTTTCAAGCAGCGCCCTCCTTTATCAAGCATCCATATCTAAATAATACCCTGCAAACCACCACATGGACGTGTGGCAGGGGGTGAATTCACACCAAACATGCATTATATATCAAGCATAAAAACATAAGTAACTAAATTCTAGTCTAAACTTAGTTATTTGAAAAAAAATAACAATAGCAAAGCAAGCATGCACAAACATGCTGTTAGTTGGGTTAGCTTAAATCCCTTATACCAACATGCAACTACCTATGCTATCCATTGTTACCCTCGTATTGGATATATTTACCGTTATTCGTGTCCCAAATTGTACGAAGACAGAATGACATTCTGAATCTCTCAGTTCGGCAATCAATTTCTCTAAATTTTTCATCATGGCCCAGTCCCCCATAGTACGTTGGAGTTCGCAAAATATTTTTAACGCCATCGGTAAAAAAAAATTCTTGGAATTCAGTAAAGAGAATACATCTAAATTTTAACATACGGTCAATGATTCCCATTTTAGTTCATCTTAGTCTGGTTACGCTTAGGTATATGGTTATCATACCGTCCTTCATCCTTGCCGTACGTATTCGGAGTGGATTTCACAGTACTAACTGCACTTGAAAAATGAACAAATCCACCGTGATAGGGTTCATTTAGACCAAGTTTTGCTTTCCTGGTCAGGACCTGAAGACGCTGTAAGAAGCGAAACCTGGTCGTAATTGACCCTATCACAGTAGAAGTAGCGCATTTTTCAACGGCAGCCATCTTCGGTATCCACTCAAACATCTCTGAAATCTCACATTTTGTCCACAGCACTAATGCTGACTTTCCTCAAGGATAAAATTCATCTCAACCGAAACTGGGAGGTGGATTTTCGGAGGTGTGGGATGTCCACTATTGTGAATTTCAGCGGGTGACTCCGCCGAAGTATTCTCGGCTAGCTCGCAATCCTTTAATCCACAGAACTAGATGCAAGGACATGGAAGATGACATGGTAAAGACATTAGTAGATCATCATCGGTCAACAACCGTATATTAGAAGTTATTCAAAATAGCCAGAGATCAGGTGATAAATTTGCAATCGAAAGTTTTGTAGTCTTGGATTTTTTCTTGGCGTGTTTCCCAACTGACATCATTCTTCGAGTGCTTTGCTTGCACTATCGCACTAATGGTCGTCCGACAGGTAGCTTTCGCTTCCCTACATGAACGGACGTCAGTCACAAACTTATTGATCGCCATGTTCTCGGTTATAAAAAACTGCCCTTTCTCTCAGCTTATCCCTATTGGTTGGATAAATATAAGAGTATCATCATTAAAGCTTAACCTTGTCATCACCATTGTACTTCATCATCATGGGTCAGCAATACTAAGTTTGGTTTGGTACAGCCCTCCACTCGACTCTTCTACCGGCCAACCTTTTCATATTAACGTAATTATTCTCTTTCACAACCTTCACGACCTGTTCCACATACCTCATACGAGGACGGCCTTTTCCATTCTTCCCGTTAACTTTTCCCTCGACGATTGCCTTCATCAGGCCATTGTGTCTTAAGATTTGGCCGATAAAGTTGTACCGTCTTAAAAAAGGATCTAATGTTTTCCCGGCGTATGCTGGTGGTGAAGGTTGCTCGGGTGCTCCACCGGGTAATCTCCTCCATGGCTGCCGACGTTTCGGGGTACGAGTCGGTATCAGCCCTGATGATGGAGTACGACTCGTACCCCGAAACGTCTGCAGCCATGGAGGAGATTACCCGGTGGAGCACCCGAGCAACCTTCACCACATTGTACCGCCTTCTTTTTAGAGGTTTCAGTAGACTTCTATTTCCTTCCACTCTCCTTAAGGCTTCATCGTTTGTCACTCGGTCGATCCATATAATCTTCATCATTCTTCGGTCGCACCACATTTCGAATGCTTCCAGTCGTAACTTCTCCGCTGTTATCGCCCATGCTTCGCTGCCATTTAGTAAAATGCACGATATGTATGTTGTAATGAAATTTTCCTCACTTCCACGCTTATATTTGCAGCTGTAAGCAGGATCTTCTATCGGTAAAATGCCCATTTAGCCTGAGCAATTCTACTGGCAAATTCTCTTTCACTTCGTCCATCGCTGGTTAACTCGGCATCCCAGTTAGCGAAGCTCTTCCACCTCCTCAATATTTTTCTTTCCTAGTTTAACATTGGTCCTGGTTTGAAGATGCTTGTCTTTCGGGATTCCCTCCGCGTTGGTCCATAGTTCCTCGGACGACAGTTTCGCCGGCGTTGCAGTCTGCTTCTTCAGGTCAGTGAAGTGATAAATATATAAGACGGCCAAAAAACTCTGCACATCACTCACTGACCTGAAGAAGCCGACTGTAACGCCGGCGAAACTGTCGTCCGAGGAACTATGGACCAACGCGGAGGGAATCCCGAAAGACAAGCATCTTCAAGTAAGACAACCCGCGGAAGCCTACACGAGGATTGGTCCTGGTTTATTTTTTCCTACTGCATTTACTGCATATCATATTCAAATAACAGAGGCATTAGCCGGAGATACAGTGAAACCGCGAGGAGTAAAGAAGAAAGCAGAAGGAAAGATCTAGCGAGGGAGGCAAGGGGGCAGCTTCAATAGGGCACCGCGAAGAGAGAGGGAGAAAGAGAGGGAGAGAGAAAGAGATCAGAATAGAATGCAGCCTATCATCCCGCCTTTCCTGCAGATTAAACCTTCAACGCCTGATGAATGCATTCTGTGCCAACTTCGAGTTTTGCGAAATTAACTGAGATCACAACGTCCTCAGCCTCTGGAATTAATCCAGCACGCGACTCCTCGTCCTTTCGAGTAAAATATGCAATCATTTATCTATACAATCGATCCTTACTTTCACTTCAAACGCTCGTCAGATCGATATAAATTTATGTGCTCAATTCCATAAAACCTGCCATTAATGAATGACTCAAGAATGGCATTATTGGCAATAAGATTTTACAGAAATTAGGCTAACTGAATCTAAGATAATTAACATGGAGAACGCCTATAATTAAAATTTCTAATGAACACACTTAGGTATGGAGCTCGATATAAATTGCATACGCTGACTATCGGCTATTAAAAAGTCATATCACTTTAGGGCAAGTACAAGTGAAATGAAAAAGACTCCCGCGGATAAAGCACTGGTATCACAGCTGGCTGCAAATGCTCACTGCAATCCGCGGGTGTTTTGCCCACCGGAGGCGACTAGCCTGGATCCAGCAGCCGGCAGTGGGAGCCAGGTCGGTAGTCTGGCATCCCAAACTTCACCCTGGATTTAATGGGTCAGGCTAATCGTAAACTGGGATTCATCAAAAGAGCCCTGGGTAAATGAGAGAAATTCTCATGCGAGAAATACGACACTTTTCCCTTGGTAGATCTCATTTGGAATACGCTGCCAGAATATGGGATCCTTACGAAATACGGCTAAATAACGAACTTGAACTTGCGCAACGACGTTCAGCAAGATTTGTATAGGGAGGGTATGATAACTATATTAGCGTAACCAGCCTATTAAATGAGCAAACTGGGAATCCATGCCAGACCGTAGGTTGAAATTTAGACAATCTCTTAAAAAAATTCCAAGATAATATTTTCGCTGATGACATTAAAAATATTTTGCGAACTCCAACATACATATACCAACATGTTGACTGGACCATGATCATAAAATTAGAGAAATTGATTGCCGAACTGACAGAATGACCATTCTTTCCATGTACAGTGTAGGTTATGTATAGTTGTAAATATATTCAATAGTATGAATACTAAAGTATCAATGGGCAGCAGAGGTAGTTGCATGTGGGTATAAGGTCTTTAAGCTAATCCACCTAACAGCATGTTTTTTGTATACTTGCTTTGCTATTTTTATCTTTTTTAAATGTGCAGTTTAGACTATAATAATATTACTAATCCATTTAATGCATGATATGTAATGCATGTTTGGTGTGAATTCACCCCCTGCCACACACTTTTACTGTGGGTTGCAGGGTATTTTGCAGACGTAGATGCACATGATTCAAAAAGGCCCCCTTTATCGATCGCCAACATCACGAGGGACCGACTTCGAGGCGCAAGCGAGGACTGCAAGAAGACAATGAGGAATGTCACTCACGTGATTGGCACTCCGGAAGTCACCTTTCGAGCTACGCCCATCCGACAACGATACTCCTCCACTCTAAGGATTTCCTCGGACGGGCGAGACGTCACACAATGATGGGAAGAAATGGGGAAAAAATCATATGCACCACACGAATATTTCTTAGAACTGAAATGAGTTTCCTGCAAAACATCAGGCGAGCGTCTCCCCACATTTCAACCTCCGTTGCCGATAACATCACTTGCATGTACCATCTCTTACCTTGGGCACTCTTGACTGGTTTTAGAGATCTACCTCCTCATTTTCTTCAACGGTATGTGAAGAGAGAACAGAAAAGAAATGTGGGCATCCACGCCTGACTCATTTCTTAATATAGCATCTGCTTCCTCATTTTTATAAAAACTGTATGCCCCAATCAGAAATATAAATGCGGGAATGATCGTTCATTTGTCATGAAACGCTGAATTATGTCATTTATTGTTTGTAGTAATAGAAATGTGTTTATATGGAGTTGTTTGGTCGTTTTTTAAAAACACCAATTTTTGCCAACGTTTCGACTCTTTATTTCGGCTTCTTCGGGGCTTTGGTGACAATTTTTTTATAAAACAACAATAACAACGTTAAACTTCTTCGGTTAACATATTCAAATTCTTCACAGCACTTCATAGCACGTTTCTTCAATGTTCAACTTTATCGTTTGCATGTTTCTCACATCAATCAATTTTCCTGCCGAAACATGAAAGTCCATGGAGCAGCAATTTACCCCTAGATTCAATGCATGCAGTTTGCCATCACGTCATACCTTTTACTATTTTTACTATAAATGATAATGAAATGAAATTATGAAGGCTATGAACCTATGATTCTGGGCGAAAGTGTATTTACAAGTGACTTTTTAAGGCTGGAAATTCGTTTGATCACGTCTCTACAAAAACATCGAGATCTTCTTTCAGTGTTCATGTAGAATGCAACCAAGACAAGAACTGCTGAAAAACCAATCAATCATTTTCCATTTTCATTGCGCCAGCGTGGCATAAACACTCACAAATGAACCGAGAATTCCCTGGAGCAGAAATTTACTCAATTCAATGCATGCAGTTTGTCATCAAGAGATCCCTTTTTATGATTTTAAATGATAGAAATTATGAATATTCTGCGTTTGTGATTCTTGACGGAAGTGGAATTATGATTAATTTTCAATATTAATAATGCTGGACATTCGTTTGATCATGTCTCTATTAACACATCGAGATCATCTTTCGGTGCTTATGGAGAATGCAGAGAAGACAAGAGCTGTTACGACGCAAATCAATCATTTTTCGGGAGAAACAAATTCCGGCGAGACATGGTGGAAGTTTTCCAGTCTGGATAAATGGAAGAACTTAAGGAGGCTCCATCGAATTATGAAGTAGATGTCATTTTTGTGATAATTTCAGGATACATAATTTTTTGGCCCTTCTATCGATTGGAAATAAAGTAATGGAGAGTATTTGAAGTATTTGAAGAAAAAAGACTCTGAAAATCAGCCATTTTACTCGTGGCTTTACGGTAGATCATGGCTCTTGCAGTAAAATTGTAATATAATATTGTAAAAATAAATAGTAAAATTGTAAAAAAAAGTATAATGTAAAGAGAAAAGTCGTTTAGACGAAAAACTAATATAAGATGCGCAATTTTACGTAGAATGTAGCACTGTAAAAAGGTGCTTGCCTTACCACATTTGTGTAATTGATATTAATAATTTTGCTCGAAAAAATCAGAAAGCCCTTAGTTACATGAAAGTGGCGCTACAATATGTTGTTATCATTGGCAATGGTACTTGTGACGGAACGTGCTTACAAGCCTTTTTACTATCTTAATTTAGAAATATACCTTACCAAGGCCATTCTTATATTTTATATGCAATTTAAATATTTCATTGGTTATTAATATGGTGTAATTAATACCAATACTTCAAAATGGTAGCAGCGTCATTGTAGCCAAACAAATTTAAAAAATATGAATATTAACAAAATTCAAAACAAAGGGTTGTATTTCAAGGGAATACTTTAAAACTAAGAGAAAAAATATTTAACCTATTGTAGAATACGCAATAGTACGAATGAGTATGTATTCTCACTTTGGAAATTAAGCGTGGCAAAAACACGTCGGCCATGTTCTGAAGTCAAAATTAGTTGAAAAAGAGCTTGTTAAAAATAGAATGCAAATACAATGCGCTATATAACAGCATATTCATAGAATAATTGTTCATGCGTTATCACCCTATAGATGATTTTCCTTATAGGAGTTTTTCTGGATCGGTATTTATTCATTAAATAACATAGCTCTTTTACGGGATTTTGAATCGCGGAGTCACGGTAGAACCTCCTTAATTATCTCCACAGTAAGTTTTATTGAGACTAGCTATTCCGAATTGTGTGTGTTACATGACAAAACGTGTCAAAACCTAGATCGTCCCAATAAAACTTACTGTGGAGTTCACTAACATAAGTTATTTAGTTCATCCACAATCATTTTCCATTTTCACAACGCCAGCGTGACATTCACAAATGAACTGAGGGTAATGCACCAACAGTTGCATCCTGCGACTGCATCCCTCTCCTCGGTGTGGGGATGAGGAGAGGCCGGTCCCCACCCCGGAGATCGAAAGCAAGAGACGTCCTCGTCCTTTAAGGAAGGGGGGATGCATTCCACGTCCGGAAGAAAGGCCATGCGGGCGGCGGGGGATGCTAATCGCGATGAAGTGGCGGGAGGGAGGGAGGGAGGAGGTGGGGTGCGAGCGGAGGGGATGCTGGGAAGGAGTGGTCGCCAAAGCAACGGGAGAGCAGCTGCGACGGCGCTTTTATTGCCCGTCGAGGACTCGAGAAGGATGCCCCAGCGGTCCTCAGCAAATTGGAGAGTAACCGGAACGAAAAGCGGACACCGAATGTTTGCCATTATATTATCACTAGATGAGTTGAGTTTGAGGCGTTCCAGCAGTCACGGACTCATAGCACTGTTTACACGAAGCAACTAATACTCTTGATCCTTAACTGCGCATCCAACGATTCTGGATCCTGTGGAAGTCTTACATCTACATGGCTCTGAATTTCTTTCGGTATTTCTCCGCGCATATTGACTTCACTTGACAACAGTTTCGCCGGAATTCCAGCTGGCGTCTTCAGGTCGACTGCTGTCCACTGCAATCACTTCAATTTAAAGGTGTTTATTTCAGCCACCGCTGTGCAGGTATTACAATAAAATACATATTATACAATAGGAAGTTAATGAATTCACAACGAGGCCACCCTGTTTTAGGCGAGTGAAGCCTCTTCAGGGTTTAGCATAAAAAACTATTTACATGACAATATTGAAGCTCTGAGCAGTGGTATGCGGAGAGCAGCTGGAACTCTTTTCCTCCGGGATGGCTGTTTTCGCCGCCTATATATAGGACGTCTCGTCTCGTAGCTGCTCCCTGACTGGCTGGATGGCGGAGGGTCCTTTTACACGCACTGTGCAATGGATATACGTCCTCTCGATTGAAGTTATTAGGTGCCTTCAATATCTCGATGGCCTCTCTTATCAATCTTGGGAAATAACGTTTCTCTTTAGCTAGTATTTTAGTTTCCTCGTAGTATATCTTGTGCCCTGGTTCGCTCCATGCATGCTCGGAACGGCGGATAAGTTGTACTGTTTCTTCTCCGTAGCTTTCTGGTGTTCCATTAGTATTACAGCAACCGATCTGCACGTTTCGCCGATATAGGTCTTCCCACAAGATCACGGCACTTGATAAACTCCTTTGTTCACATCTTGTGGGATTCTGTACTTGGGCGTCTGAAGCCTGTCGGCCATCTTCGTCAAGCAATCCCGAAAGAAATGCAGAGCCATTCATTGCCACGCCTCGGAAACCTTCGAACGAATTTACATCTGCAGAAACGCAATACATTGCAAGCCACCAAGAAGGTGCGTGGCAGGGGGTGAAGATCACCAAACATGCAATATTGATATGCAACTACTAGGCTAATAGGCTACAACATGGAAGCGTGTTAGATAATTGAATCACATGCCGCCAGATGGTTAGTATCTACGCAGTCATAAAGGGATAACTTGCTAGAAAGATTTTCACTAAATATATTGTTCTGCATTTACCTATCATGGGTAAGTACTGTTAATACATGCATCATGCATACAGACTACTCTTAACAATATTTCACCTACCTATCCCTTTGCTAATCTGTCTATTATGTTCTATAAGAGTGCGTAGGAAAAATGATAATTTAAAACTATCGGTGTGAAAGTCTATCTCTCTAACCTTATTTGTCTGTTCAAATCTAGCAAAATACGCAGGCGCTCCAAATATATACATATAGCATCTTCAGTAAACCTATCCGTTCTTGAGTGTTAGTGAGCGCTTTATATTATACCGTCCAGTATGGATACGACTGTCTAAGCACCTTACGGTACATGAGATTATAGAAATTTAAAGTTTTTTTGCTTAGGTGATAGCAATAGGATAGTTTCCTCCATCAATTAAAGCAAAATTAATAAATTGTGTTTCGTTCCCCAACATAAAGCTAGCATAATACGCACGTTTTACGCAAAAAATTTGGATTGAGAAACCCGTTAACTACAAAGTTATATGTTAACTGTAAGTTCCTTTGAAAAAGCTCAGAAAAATGCTGTCTTGTTGCAGACATAACAGGAGTAAAATTTATGTTGCGAGGCATAGGAAATATTCGTCTCCTGAACTTATATCTATATCTACACGATACCCTGCAAGACACCGCGAGGGTGTGTGGTAGGGGGTGAAGATCACTAAGCATGCACTACTAACATGCAAACTAGCAACTATATTGTCTCATGCAACTTGATTGTTAGTATCTATAGTATTTAAGAGGTTAATACATGCATCATGCACTACAGAATTCTCTAAAATATTTCCCCTACCTATCCTTTTGCTATGCTGCCTATTCTGTTCTCTTATAGTACGGGGGAAAAATGCCATTTTGAATCTATCGGTACGACAATCTATCTCTCTAATCTTATTTATCTGGTCGAATCTAGCATAATACGCTGGTTTTTTTAATATGTGCCTAACATCTTCAGTAAAGCTATCCGATTGAAATTTCTCTAATAGATTCAATCTGTACTTTAACCTAAGCTCTGATAATGATTCCCACCCTAATTCTTTTATTAATTCTGAAACCCTACTCAACCTATCGTAACACCTTTTAACGAACCTAGCTACTCTACGCTGCACACTGTCTAATTCTCTGATCAACCCTAATTCATTAGGATCCCAGGCCCTGGCTGTATACTACAAGGTGGGGCCTAACTAGTGAAAAATAGCATCGCTCTTTTTCAACTTACCATGTTACAGAGCCGCTCAGCTCTAGTGAACACGCATTAATAATAGCCTATGAAAACTATCAACGTTCGAAAAGACTCCTCCGTTAAGCATGGCATTGATAGACGTTTTATAGGCTCCGGGGCATCCTGCTCGTAGAGTCCTCTGCTACTGTGAAGCATGGCGTGAACTTCGCACGATTATGTGCCAACTTAACACATTTAGTGATATGAATAATAACGGTTTTTAAATGAATAAATTCAATCGATAATTTTCAATTAAATAAATAAAAGTTGATTATAATAAATCAACTGGATAAATAAACCTCCTCTACTAGTTAAAAATAAGCTTTAAAGGAGTGCAGAGTCTGCTTGGAAGTGTCCGTAGCACCACCTAGCGGGAGGTAGAGTTAAGAGTGTCACGTCACACGTATGATTTATCGGCATGCAATAGTTCGCCATCGCGTTTTCCCGCCGTTGATTTTTTCAATTTTTAATTGATGAGGAAAAATACTTAAATGTCATTTTAAAATCGAACGGCTTAAAATAATTTGTCCAGGCATTATAAAATTTTGGTCAAGCCAATAAAAAATAATAGGAAACTACCCTATTGTGCCTGATATCCCCAACCACCAACCAGCACAATCAAAAGCCGCGGAACATAAGAAAAATTAATGTAAATACGAAAATTATACCAAAAATAAAATCGCATCTACGTAAAAGCCATTCCAATTGAATAAGAACAGTATCATCCACCTTTCTGTACACGTTTAATTTTTCCATTTCAACGTTCACATTTGAAATCATTAGATTTTCACCATCTTCAGGTGTATGTTTGATCGCTAAAGGCGTTTCAATAAATCAGTTATATCAAAGAAATCGGAGATAGTATTTATGCCAAATGATAAACCGTAATCGTCGCAAAAAATAAGAGGAGAGAGCAGAGAGGTATATCACAAAAATAGTCAATATATAAACTTACAAATTCCAGTGTAGCAGTAATATCGACGGATCCATCATGGGCATGACACTTACCTGAAAGAGAAAGAAAGCAATCATTGAATGTACCTATATATGTATAATGTTAAAACAGCATATAAAGTAATGCGACAAAATTACAAGAAAATATCTCACGCATGAATTGAATTTTTCATATTTTAATTAATGGGGAAAAATAGTTAACGTCATTTTAAAATCGGACGCCTTAAAAATATGCACTCCAGAGGTTATAAACATTTGATCAAGGCAATAAAAAATTAATACGAAACTACACACTATTAACTATGCCATTGTGAACATAATAAAACAAGGTCATTATTAAAATGAATGTGTCACAATTTGGATTCATCTGCACAATGATTTCGTACGCGCGACCATTAGGATTTTTTTTAAAAAGCACCATATTTTTGTAGCTGCATTTATGTAAGAGTTTGTACGATCTCCTTACCACCTGCTGCAACAAACAATAGCCGATTACGTTGTTAATAATTTCTTTATTAATAATAATTTCTTTATTGCTTACAGGTTCCCACAATTACAAGCAATTTAAAATATGGACATAGCACATTTAAAAACACCCATGCCCTGGATAGGTATTTTTACCCAGGCGGGTAAAAACCCTATCCAGGGCATGGGCATGGCACTCGAACCCGCGACCTTCGGTGTGGCAGGCGAGGACTTAACCCCACTGCCACCGAGGCCGGCCAACAGCATGAATACACGTACTTCATAAAGCCACATTCATTTGGATAAAATAGGGTCGACACTTAAGTTTGCCCATCGCGATCGGAAATATACACAAATGATATCGGAGATAATCGCTTTCACGCGCTTCTTCACGGGGTAATTTCGCTAATAACTCTAATGCACATAGTTTTAGAGCTGTTAGAATTAAGCTAAAGAGTCCTGAGATTCCCTGACATAATGATAGCGCGAAGATAGACTGAAAACTAACTTAGCCCGTAATCGTTTGAAACATGCAACGAGATAACTCAAAATATATTACTCGCATAATAAAATAATCACAGGTAGAGTAAATTAATGGATGGCGGGGGGATGAAGTATCGGGTAATCAATGCATCGCAAATTTGAAGGCGCATTATTTCTTACGGCAGTGGAGATAACTGCGGCACGATTGAATGGGGAGACGAAAGCCATTAAAGCGAACGCCATGAATAAATTAAGTCGAAATACTATCTGTAAATATATAGCAATCATTTAGATTCACATGTCAAAATGGGATATAAGATTACGGAAGAGGACTAGGGTGGGAATTACAATCAGAACGCAGGTTAAAATTTGGGCTAAACCTTTTGAGTAAATTCGAAGCTGATTTGTTATTAGATGATGAGATATGTGCATATATATTAAGATCCCCAGCGTATTAAGCTAGGTTAGATCAGAGAGATAGATTGTCGTACCGATAGATTTAAAATATTATTTTCCCGCGTACCATAAGAGAGCACAATAGGCAGAATAGCAAAGGGTTAGGTAGGTAACAAAATTGCCAGAGTAGTCTGAAGTGCATGATGCATGTTTGAGCATTACTAACACAAGCATGATAGGGAAATACGAATAAATGTATTTAGGAAAATGATTTTCTAACCAGTCATTAATTCATTAATGTGTAGTCACTAACCACCAAGTTGCACGTGACCCTTGCATCTAATATGTGTCTATGAAGAAGTAGTACTGCATCTCATAGTTGCATGTTAGTAGTGCATGTTTTTTGACCTTCACCTCCTGCCTCACACCCTCGCAGTGGCTCGCAGGGTATTACGCAGACGTAGAAGGACGAGAAATTTTACAAGTGTCCATGGTACCACGGAGATTTCCAAAGACAATTGAAAATATCCCAGTCACCTAGGTGTCGGTGAATTCAGGGGATTATTATTAAACATCCCACAGAGCATCCCGTCACGGCTTCCCGTCGTATAAAGGTATTTTTTGCAGAAAAAGGCATAATTTTCTATTTCTTCATAAAATGTACTACCATGGGTGTTTTCAAGTCTGTTTCCGCACTAATAGCCGCTTCAGACCGGGAGGAGAGGTATTAGGGTAGGAATGGAAGGGATGGGGGACCTCGGATTGATCGTCCCCTCATAAAATGTACACCCATCCAAATTCTCATTTTACTCCTAAATGAATAAACTATTTATATAGTTCATGTTTTAAAAATAAATCATTTATGCATTAATGTTCGAAAGAAAATTTTGGGAAAAGGCTGAAACGTACAACAATAGAATTCGTAGAACAATACTCAACCTATCGTAACACCTTTTAACGAACCTAGCTGCTCTACGCTGCACACTGTCTAGTTCTCTGATCAAACCTAATTCATTCGGATCCCATACACTGGCTGCATACTCAAGGTGGGGCCTAACTAGTGAAAAGTAGCATCGCTCTTTTGTCTTCTCATCACATTTCCCAAGTACTCTCCGTTCCGGTTCCGAGTAAACGTCCCCATCGATGAATATGAATCCTTCGTCATCCACGTTCACAACGGCAGCATTCAATCTCCAATGAAGGAGGACACAAGAGTCACATTAAATGAAAACATCCGAGCGATGAGGCAATCTTACGAGTGAGGGCTGCACAAATCGCACTCAGTATTCTCCCCCACGGGAAAGCGAAAGACGATGCTCTTCCCCGCGAGAGTAGAAAAAAGAAAAACCCTTCCCCTCCTTCACTTCTTCATTCATTGCCTCCCCCACCCGCGTCCACCCCGTCGTTTCCCCACCCCCTTCCTGAGCTCGCCCCTCCGAGAAGAAAAGAAACGTAAAAGGAGGACTGTGAGTTCGCTCCGAGGCAAACGTAAACACGGAGCGAACTGCGTCGAACATATCATCTTACGCAGGAATTGGAAATAGGGGATTGTGGGACATAAGATTCCCATCCCGAAGGATCGAGTTCGAGCACCGGAAGATTTTTCGTTTCCTCCTTGTCTCACTCACAAGAGTTTAGTGCTCCCTCCGTCGAATGAGACTTTAAACATTGGGCTATTTTCATTGAGAGAAGGTTTCCATGCCAACCTTCTTTCCTCCGTCCCTCAAACAAATACCAATCCAATAGGGTAGTTTCCTTCAGCGAAGAAAACAGAATTCATTAATAACGATTCGTGCCCAACCTCATTCATTTTACGCAAAAATTTTGGATTGAGAAATCCCAGTTCACTAAAGAATTGATTGTTAATTTTAAGTTCACTTGGGAAAGCTGAGAAATGGCGGGATGCGCTGACTTCTTTCTGACGTAACAGAAATGGCGGGATGCGCTGACTTCTTTCTGACGTAACAGGTGTATAGTATATGTTGCGAGGCATAAGAAATATTCGTCTGCTGAACTTACCATTGTATTCCGAAGCCCCTATGTCATAGTGAACATGTATTAATATTAGCTTATGAAAACTATCAGAGTTCGAAAAGTCTCCATTCTATTCGTGGAGTCCTCTGCTACTGCGAAGCATGACGTGCATTTCGCGCGACTATGGGCCAACTTCACGGTGCGCTTAGTAAAATGAATACTGTTTTTAAATTAATCAACCGAAATAATAATATTAGATTTATTAATTAGAGTTAACATTAATAAATTAGCTGAATTAATATACCTTATATATAAGTTAATAAGCTTTAACGGAGTGCAGCGTATGCTTGGAAGCGTCCGCAGCACCACCTAGGTATAAGGTAGAGGAAATCAATCATCTACACGATACCCTGCAAGCCACCGCGAGGGTGTGTGGCAGGGGGGGGAATATCACCAAGCATGCACTACTAACATGCAAACAAGCAACTATATTGTCTCATGCAACTTGATTGTTAGTATCTATAGTCGATTATAATCCTTACACTTCGTTCAAGTTCTTCACTTATCAATTAATGAGGAAAATACTTAATTTCATTTTAAAATCGAACGGCTTAAAATTACCACTCCAGAGGTTGTCAACGTTTGATAAAGACAGTAAAAAATAATAGGAAACTAACCTATTGCCAGCTACCTCCTATAGATGGCAGAAGGGACAGTGTTGCATCAATCTCACCCCCAGACATTTTATTTTCTTGTTATTCTACTATTATTATGGCCCAAACAGCATCAGCCGCGGTGGCGTCTTCTAGTAACAAGTCGCGCGCACCGATATATTCCACGCATTGGAAGGAAGACGCCGATTAGCATGACTTCCGCGAACAATAAAAGGTGCCTCGTAATCGGTCAGGGTCAGCGCCAACCGATGCAGTGAGCACTTATCCAGCTCTGCTGGAAAATGAAACTGCGTGGTCATGGTAATAATGGCAGAGCAATGAAACTCTTGTACGGAGACTCAATCAACTTGCGTACCTCAGTGAATAAACACGATCACGTCGTGGAGCCGGAAGATCTACGTCTATGTAAGCATGGAAACATTAGGTTACGCAATAGGGTCACATGCAGCTAGATGTTAATATCATCATAGTAATAAAGGATATTTGGTTGTAAATACATCTATCTTCAACTATAGACTAACAATATTTCAAAAATATATACCTAACTTCTTCAGTAAAGCTATCCGCTTTAAGTTTACGCAATAGATTTAATCTGTACTTTAACCTACGATTCCCAACCAAATTCTTCTATTAATTCCGATACACTACTAAACCTATAGTAACACCTTTTAAAAAAACTAGCTGCCCAAAGCAGCACACTTTCTTGTTCTATGATGAAATATAATTCATTCGGGTCCCATACACTGGCTACAAATTCAAGGTGGGGCCTGACTCGTGGAGAGTATCTTCATCTACATCTGCATCTGCATAAAATCCTGCAAGCCACAATAAAGGTGTGTGGATCGGGCTATCGTCTTCTCCTCGAATTTCCCTAGATTGTTAGTACCTATAGTAGGTACTTATTAATATACTACTAATATATGCATCATGCACTACAGACTACTCTAAAATATTCCCCCTTCGCTATAGGTACTGCCTATTGTGTTCTCTTATAGTACGGGGGGAAAATGCCATTTTAAATCTATCAGTACGACAATCTATCTCTCTAATCATATTTATCTGGTCGAATCTAGCATAATACGCTGGTAATAATGCTTAACATCTTCAGTAACGCTATCCGATTTAAATTTCTCTGATATATTTGATCTGTACCTTAACCTACGCTCTGATAATCACTCCCACCCTATTTCTTGTATTAATTCTGAAACACTACTCAACCTATCGTAACACCTTTCAACGAACCTAGCTGCTCTACGCTGCACACTGTCTAGTTCTCTGATCAAACCTAATTCATTCGGATTCCATTCACTGGCTGAATACTTAAGGTGGGGCCTAACTAGAGAAAAGTAACATCGCCCTTTTGTCTTCTCATCACATTTCCAAAGTACTCTTGAAATAAAAGCTAGCTTTCTCTTTGCTTTGCGGCATATTTCCCGGATGTGCCTTCCCCACGATTTATCTTTAGAGATTGTTCCACCTAAGTAGCTGATGGTTCCAACAATTTCGATTGTCGTGTTGAGCCTGGTTCACACGGTGCGTTTTTCCGGGATGGATTTCTTGCGTGGAGTGCTGATGGGTGCCGTGCGTGCTCGCTTGCTGGAAACGCTGACTGCTGCGGGCTGCCCTGACGGCTAGCTTGCTTTATTTTGGGGTTAGGTCCGGTGCTATTTTCCTTGCGTGTTTTGCTGATGGAAATTGTTGCCGGCCAATCATCGTCCAGCTTTTCATCACGTGATCAAAGTAAAGCTTCTGCCTTTGACAGCATTGTATGGTTGATAATGTGTTTAAAAATGAGGGCACACCTATAGACTAGGGATCAAGTTGCGGTGCTTATCGAAGCATATAGGGATGAAACTTGTTTATGCAGTTCGTAATCGGAACTATCACAATACACATCTTCGTGTTGAGGCTCTAAAAAGTGTGAGCAAGGAGGATCGCTAGGTGTGAACCGACAACCATCAGCGAAGCCAGCTTAGCTACCACTTTCGTCGCCCGCTTGGTAGCACGCACGAAATCCAGCCAGCTAGCACTCAAGGAAAAACGCACCGTGTGAACTGGGAATTATTAATGCTATAGGATCACCGTATCGAATAATTTTCCCTCTTCCTAAACGACGACGACGAGATTTGACTGACAGCTGAGTCCGTTTGCGCCATTAAGGTGGATCGTGAGGCACAGATGCGATCTTGGGGGCGGAGGTTGTGTTGAGAGAACTCGAGACATGGCCACCTCTCAACGGTAAGAGCCAAGGGGTTCAACGTCCCACCCGACGGGCGGACCACTAAATTTGAAGTGCTCTCCAATCAAACCCAAGGAAAATTAACAAGCTTCATCTGTGGCACAAGGGATAGAAAGGAGACTCTTGCACAGAGAAGCCGCCGAAAACTATAAGGCTAAGAGGCAATCCAGTAGAATTCTCATCTGCGGGAGGCTTTGAAACGTAGAGACTCTCATTTTACACGCTCTGCATTGGGACCTCGAAGAATTATTGGAAGAGAGGAAATTTTGAAGGAAAAACTCATAGTTCGCCAGATCAATGCATCATTTTGAGTATTTGAAGATCAGAGTGATGAAAACAATGAGGAAAGTATAACAAAGGTGCCAGTCACATGGACGTGGACCCTGGGCATCTCCCTCTCTGGGAACGATATTATAACTATGATGATATTACCATAAACAGTCTCTTAGATGAACTAAAGTGGAAATAACTGTCAGACCGTACGTTGAAAAGTAGACCTAATCTCTTAACTAAATTCCAAGACAATATTTTCTCTGATGAAGTTAAAAATATTTTGCGAACTCCAACATGCGATGGTAGACTGGACCATGATCACAAAATTAGAGAAATGGATTACCGAACTAATGGAATGTCATTCTCTCCCTGCACAGTGAAGGTTATGAATACTTAGTTGCAAATATATTCAATTATATAAACACAAAAGTATCAATGGGCAGCATAGGTAATTGCACGCTGGTATAAGGACCTTAATCTAAACCAACTAACAGTATGTTTTTGCATGCTTGCTTAGCTATTTTTATCTTTTTTTAAATCGTGAAGTTTAGACTAGAATATAATTAATAATCCTTTTTATATATGATATGTAATGCATTCTTGATGTGAATTCACCCCCTTCCACACATCTTTATGTTCGGTTGCAGGGTATTATGTAGATGCATTAACACTGCTGACCCATGCTTGATATATAAATGCAGATAAATATATTTTATGAAAATATTTCTACCAGTAGTCCCTTTATCACTATGTAGGTACTAGCCAAAGCCCTGCCCTGAGCTAGGGGCGGAAGGTGCTATTGGGCCTCATCCAGTACAGCTTAGATAAATAAAGAGTCAAAGTCATCTAGCGGCATGTGACTATTGTCTACTCTAATGTTTCCATGTAGTAGTCAATATGCATGCCAATAAAGCATGTTTGTTTATCTTCCCCTCGCGGTGGCTAGCCTAGCACATCTACATGTGCATAATACCCTGCAAGTCACCATAAAGGTGTGTGGCATGGGGAGAATTCTCACCTAAAATACACTACATATCATGCATAATAAAGGGTTAGCAATAATATACTAGTCTAAATTTAATTTTCTTTAAAAGTTAAAATTATCAAAGCAGGCATGCAATATAATGCTGTTAGTTGGGCTACCTTCAAGTCCCAAAACCAACATGCAACCACCTATGCTATCAATTGATACACTCGTATTGGATATATTTACCGCTAATCATATCCCTAATTGTACGAGGAAAGAAGGACATTTTTAATCTGTCAGTTCGACAATCAATTACCCTAACTTTGAGATTATGATCCAATCTACCATAGTAAGTTGGGGTTCATAAAATATTTTTAACGTCATAACTGAAAATATTATCTTGGGATTTATTTAGGAGATTAAATCTAAATTTCAGCCTGCGATCTAACAATGATTCCCATTTTAATTCATTTAATAGACTGGTTGCGCTAATGTAGCTATCGGAGTATTGCGTAGATGTAAAACAATTCCCGCCATTTCATCAGCAAGAACTTTACGGTAAATATGTCCAATCGGAGAGTAGCAATGAATAGCATCTACATCTACATCTACATAATACCCTGCAAGCCACCACAAGGGTGTGTGGCAGGGGGTGATTGCTCACCAAACATGCACTACATATCATGCATAAAAAAGGAATAGTATTAATATAGTAGTCAGAACTACACTATTTAAAAAAGATAGAAATTGCAAAGAAAACATGCAAAAACATACTGTTAGTAGGGTTAGCTTTAAGTACTCATACCAACATGCAGCTATTCATTGCTACTCTCCGATGCTACACCAATGCTATTCATTGCTACTCTCCGATAGGACATATTTACCGTTATTCGTATCTCTTATTGTGCGAGGGAAAAAGGACATTTTGAATCGGTCAGTTCGGCAATCAATTTCTCTAACTTTATGATTATGGTCCAGTCTGCCATAGTAAGTTGGGGTTCGTAAAATATTTTTAACATCATCACTGAAAATGTTGCCTTGGAATTTGTGGAAGAGATTAAGTCTAAATTTCAACCTGCGATCTGACAATGATTCCCATTTAAATTCATTTAATAGACTGGTTACGCTAATATAATTATCGTATCGTCCCTTTACAAATCTTGCCGATCTTCGCTGCACACGTTCAAGTTCATTACTTAGACCGATTTCGTAGGGATCCCATACACTGGCAGCATATTCCAAATGAGGTCTAACAAGGGAAAAGTAGCTGATTTCTCGTACATGATCGTCACATTTACCCAATACTCTTTCAATGAAACCCAGTTTGCGATTCGCTTGACCAATTATTTCACGAATGTGTTTACCCCAGGAAAGATCATTTGTCAGTCTTATTCCAAGATATTTAATGGATTCCACGTTTGTTAATTCATTATTACTTATTTTGTAAGTGGTAGAAGGAGAGCTATTCTTTTTCCAAAAATTCATTACAAGACATTTCTTAAAGTTTAATTCTAACTGCCATGTATCACACCAAGTTTCAATTGCTTGTAGGTCAATATTTAAATATTCTTTATCGTTCGGGCATAGAATTTCCCTGTACACTACTGCGTCATCGGCAAATAGACGAAGCTTACTTTTTACCACCTTTTGGATATCATTAATATACAAAAGGAATAGGAGTGGACCTATCACACTACCTTGTGGGACACCGGAAGTGACTTTAATTGCCGGTGAGGAAACACCGTCCAAAACAACCCTTTGAACCCGATCATGCAGAAAATCATTAATCCATGATATAATGTTACTGTCTAACCCATAAGATTTTAACTTCAAAATTAGTTTGCTGTGAGAAACCTTGTCAAAAGCCTTCTTGAAGTCGAGAAATATAGCATCCACTGGAATATTATTTTCGCCAGAAACTAAAATATCGTGGGAAAAGAGAGCAAGTTGGGTTTCACACGATCTGCTCTTTCGGAAGCCATGCTGGACATTGGACAATAAATTCTGGCATTGGTAGCTTCATGTTGGTATGAGTACTTAAAGCTAACCCTACTAACAGAATGTTTTTGCATGTTTTCTTTGCAATTTCTATCTTTTTAAATAGTGTAGTTCTGACTACTATATTAATACTATTCCTTTTTTATGCATGATGTGTAGTGCATGTTTGGTGAGCAATCACCCCCTGCCACACACCCTTGTGGTGGCTTGCAGGGTATTATGTAGAATAGAATAGAATAGAATAACTGCGTCTCTGGGTGGTTTTCCTCTCTGCCCGGCTCACCTTGTCCGAGCATAGAATATCGAAAGCATCCACATTGCGCGGCTGAGTAAAGAACGCAGGCCACGGTGGGGCCAAGGAGCTGGTTTGAGATGCGCCATCCGCCCGGGAGGTCGTAAAACCTTGGACCCGAGGCGTTGATTGGCCCGAGAGCCCTCAACCTGTACCGTCCCCCAAAAGAAGCAGCATGAATGGGTGCTGGAAGAAGGGGAGGGACACTTTCACCTTCCCTCCGCCGTTGCGTCGTCAGCGATTACGCCCCTCCGCCCCCCGTCACCCCCCTCCCCGTGAGTCTCGTCCGAGTAATTGCAGCTGCGTGCTTCAACTACTGCTGCCCCAATCATAAATCCCGACTCTCCCTCCCCTCACGGCCGCTGTCGCCACTGTCGCACGCATGCGCGGGTGGGCTCTACTCCCGCATGCTCCTCATTCTGACCCCCACTTTCCACTTTTCCCGTCACTCCCCTGCCGTTCTAAGTAACCATCAAACACAACACTACATTGGAATCCTTTCACTTCCTCCCCCAGCCTCCTCAACCCATAGTGCAAATCCGTGACTGCACTTCATTGCGCTAGGGCAATTTGCTCGGATGGCATCCCACCTTCCAATGCATTTCCTGATTGATTGCCGGAGACGAGAGAAGGGGGGAGGGGGGTAAATGAGTATTTTAATCCACCATTAAATGGCGTAGGTAGCATCTACGCAATGCCACTGCGAGCCACCACGAGAGTCAGGCACGTAGCCAGAAATTTGCTTCGGGGGGGAGGGAAGGGGGCAAAGTCTAGTGTAGCGTAACTTGAAAAAAATCAGCTTTGCCCGTTCGATGCCGACATGTCACAAATCTCTTCCCTTTATTTAAAATTTAGAATTAATACAAGAATTAGGGTAGGAGTCATTATCAAAGCATAGATTAAGGTACAGATTAAATCTTTTACAGAAATTTAAATCGGATAGCTTTACTGAAGATGTTGGCCACATATTAAAAACACCAGCGTATTTTATAGATTCGATCGGATAAACAAGATTAGAGAGATAGATTGTCGTACTGATAGATTCAAAATGTCACTTTTCCCCCGAATTATAAGAGAACACAATAGGCAGCATAGCAAAGGGATAGGTACGTGAAATATTTTAGAGTAGTCTGTAGTGCATGATGGATGTATTAACCCCTTAAATACTATAGATAGTAACAATCTAGTTGCATGAGACCCTATAGTTACTTGTTTGGATGTCGGTAGTGCATGCTTGGTGATCTTCACCCCCTGCCACACACCCTCGCGGTGGCTTGCACGGTATCGTGTAGATGTAGATGTTATTTTCAGTGTTTGGTGTTTACTGCCACAGTGCCCATTCCTGTTTATTCTTACGTGTAAAGTTCACTGTTCCCCTTGTTATGAAGCGGTTAATTTGACCGCCCCCAGGACAGAAGTCTACGCATACATACATATCAGATTGATAAAAATAATTAGCAATCAAACTCATGCATCAAACCAGTGATCAAGTTTCAAGACAATTCATCATCATGGGTCGACAATCCTAGGATTGGTTTGACGAAGCCCTCCACTGGATTCTTCTATCGGCCAACCTCTTCATATTAACGTATTTTTTCTCTTTCACGTCCTTCATGACCTGTTCTATATACCTAACTGATACGAGGCGTGCATTTTCCATTCTTGCCGTTTACTTTTCCTACGACGATTGTCTTCATCAGGCCATCGTGTCCAAGACACTTAACCGTTTAGTTAATACGCTGTGTAATCCGGATTATCATGTCCAGTCAACAGAATCAGAGCAACAAAAGTATTGGGAAAATATTTTCTTATTAGATTAAAATTATTAGCCCCAGGCTACGTGCCTGACGAGGGTATGTGGCAGAGGGTGCAGATCGCCAAACATGCACTGTTGACATGCAGCTAGGCTAGTACGTGGAAAAAAGTTATATGTATAATAGGGCGACATGCAGCTGTTATGAAGTGCATAGTAATAGAGTGATTGGTTGTTAATATATGCATAAAGCACTACAGACTACGATAATAACTGGAAAGGCAACATTGTATTTTTAGAGGACTGGATCACTTATAAAATTAGCACAGTGAACGTTTTTTTCAATGGAATAATAAGAATTCTACTATCACATTGAAGTTACCATGCTCTCATGAACCAAACATACACCCAACCACACGGTCTTTAAACCTTCGACACATTTATGACACAAACTTGGAAGCTTTTCAAGTGATTGCGGAAGTTGCGACGAGGGTGCATAAAACAGCACAACTGTCCAGTTGACACCGTCATAAACGCTCGTAATCACTAAGAGAAATTTCACTCCCGTGTAGAAAAATCTAAGAGAGACAGGCGATCCTCTTAGTAGATAGTCAAGGCGGCACCGAAGCTAATGTTCTCGCCAATGGTATCTCCATGCGGAGCAAGTGAAAACAGCTACGAAATAGCAATAAGAACAAGCATCGTGCAGCGACGGCGAAGAATGCCGAGGAAGGATTATGAAGCAGGAAGAGGAAGGAGCTCAACGGCCCCGCAATAATGACGGACCCCAGAGCGACACATTCCCGTCATGCTCCGCGTACGCGATGTTGAGCGAACCTCTTATTGCGAGTGAATATACAAACACAACCACGCATGTTGATTGAATCAAGCTCAAAAAATTATCATTTCTTTCTGGAAACAAATAGAAATCTTGACGACCATCGCAGCTATATTCCTGCTTGAATAATAATATACTCCACAAAATCAGGAAAATCCACATCTACACATCTATCTACACAATGCCCAGCAAGCCTCCGCGAGGGTGTGTGGCAGGGGGTGAAGATCACTTAGCACACACGTTGGAGATGCAACTAGGATACTACATGGAAACACGTTTTATAATAGGATAACATGCAGCTAGATGGTTAGTATCCATATAGAAATAATGGGATTGGTTGTTAATACATGCATCATGCGCTACAGACTACCATATTTCATCTACCTATCCCTTTGAACGAATGGCCACAACATTGAAATGAAAATGATTCCTGCAACTCTGAAGAGATTGTGAGAAACAAAAAGATCTAAAAGGACTTCAAACTTACCAAATTCTCTGGAGATTTAAAAACAGTTTTCTTTAACTAGTTAAAAGAAGGTGCCTCACTAACTACAGACATTTGATATAAGGAAGTCGTGAAAGTCAAATATCTATGGAGAAGCACTTAAAGAATACGTAAGTTTAAATGGGAGAGTGAAAAGTTAGTAAAAGTGTAATCGGTCCTCTGCTGTACATTAAATACACTCAGGGTTTCTGAAAACAAATAATAACACTGAAAGGCACACATCACATGTAAAAAATAGGGGGATATACCCCGTCGCAGCCAAAAACCAAGCCTTCAATTGAATGCTAAGTAAAGAGGAATATACGACACTGACTCCATTCAACCACAGTTCTTGATCAGAGGTGTTTCATATTCAAGGTTGTCCAACTTCCATCATTGGATCCTTCCGAAAGACGAAAAAATCAAGTTCAGAGAAAGTTCTCGGTCAAGTTCCCATCCGCTCTACTTTTTACGATCAGCAGCACAATACGTCTTGCAAGGCCTTGTGAGTTTATGAGGAAGAAACCCCACTCCATATTAAACAACAAAAATCTTGGACTGCAGTGCAATCCTCATGTATGTTAGTCTAATTTTTTTCACAGACTTCAAGGCGATCTCCAACTAATTTTTTTACAACAACTGCTTATGTCAAACTGGTCAAACGACTCTGATGAAATAATAATCAACGGCCACAGTCCGGAAAATTCCGATTCAATAATATGCAATATATTGCCGAATATATTTTATTAAAAAATAAGGCGGCAAAAATTAATACAAATAACTTTATTCTATCAAACTCATATTCATTATCGCTCACTAAAATCGATGCGGCAGTGTTATAAAAATTCAGATAAGCTATATTCCTGCTTGAATAATAATTTACTCCACAAAATCAGGAAAATCCATATCTATCTACGAATACCCAGCCGCCAAGAAGCCAAACTCCGCGAGGGTGTGTGACAGGGGGTGAAGATCTTGTGTCTTAGCTTGGAAACCCTACTTTCAATAGAACTTATTCTTACATGATCTCGGTTTTAATAATCACACTTGTTTTCAAGGGGACGGATTGCTAAAAGCAAAAAACTTTTACAACATTTTCGTATATTTTACAAAAATCCTCGTAATTCCGATAGTAAAACAACGATGGATAATCTAAGTAAGATTCTTAGTTATTTTTTCTTTCTTAGACTACTCCTCTTGATTTTATAGAAAAATTATTTGTAATTTTATTTCGTAAAATAAATAAAACCTGCAAGAGATAAAAAAAACAAACTTTACGGGCGTTTCTTAAGGACTCAACTCCGAGCGATCTGGAGTAGAAACCGATATGGATAGCTCATTGAAACCTGCGTCCTTAGCGAGGTAAAAGTCAAACACGCGACATTTTCTTGAAATGGATTGGATGGTTTAGGAGGAATAGCATCTCTTTAGGTACATATTTGCAGATCAACACATACAGTCTGCTTTGGACTCTATCCACAACTTATGAGCATGATTGTTTCCAACATTCGCCTACATATTGTCATGTAGGCGCATAAATATATAGAAAGAATTTGCTCCCTAGGAAATTTGATATTGAGAATTGATTTCGTTATCAAATGCCCTTTCCAACTTTAATAGTTAATCATAAAATAAGAAAGGAAGAGAGGTCATTCTCCACCATCAAGATTTACGAAGTGAAAAAGTTAAATTTTATAGTTTAATTCAGTATGCGTGTTGCTTGGTCTAGATTTAGAAGCCAAACGCCTGATAATTACGCAGTTATGTAGCATTTTATGGGATGAAATAAAATGGGGACAGTAAATATATCATTTCTCACTCCTCAAAAAGTGTTCGTGAGAGCGCCTGCAGATCAAATTTCACTCCGCCCACGGCCTTCACTTTTACACTTAGCGGTTTTGAAAACTAAGTAGAGCGAGATGAGATTCAAGACTGAACGGATTGTACGAACATATATTTGTCCGTCAGATCAGTATGTTTTTGAATGCTTTCTTTGCTATTTTCATCTTTTTTTAAATTGTGAAGTTTCGACTAGTATATTATTACTAATCCCTAGGCGCAGCTACTTTTTCGGGTTGTCTTCCTCGTCGATTCATCTTTGAGACGACAGTTTCGCCAGCGTTCGTTTCTTCGAACCCAAAAACTAGCTCAGTCTCCTTCACCACTCCGCGGAAGCCTCCATCAACATTACTAATCCTTTTTCATGTATGATATGCAATTCTTGTAAATATTGTATACGTATTGTATATGTAATGAAATGTAATTCTTGTAAAATAAATAAATGCAGTTGCTTGTTTCATTTCGGATGTCGGTAGTGCATGCTTGGTGATCTTCAACCCCTGCTACACACCCTCGCGGTGACTTGCAGGGAATCGTGTAGATGTAGAATTCATGTCAGGTGGTAATTCACCCCCTGCTACACACCCTTATGTTGGCTTGCAGGGTATTATGTAGATGTAGACGAAAGAAAACTGAAGACGCCCATCCCAGAGGCAGGATTTGAATCCACGACCCTTGGGTAGTGACGCCATTAGGATACCGACATAGCTACCGTGGCCAGCCCATCGCGTCCAATAATCTATCATGTTTAATCTTTCGGTCGGCTTAATTCATGCTTAACATTTATTATAGGCACATATTAAAAACAATAGCGTATTATGCTAATTCGATCAGATAAACAAGATTAGAGAGATAGATTTTCGTACTGATAGATTCAAAATGGCATTTTTCCCCCGAACTATAAGAGAACAGAACAGGCAGCATAGCAAAAGGATAGTTAGGGGAAATATTTTAGAGTAGTCTGTAGTGCAAGATGCAGTTATCAATCCCTTAAATACTATAGATACAAACAATCTAGTTGCATGAGACCCTATAGTTGCTTGTTTTCATGTCGGTAGTGCATGGTGATCTTCACACCTTGCCACACACCCTCGCGGTGGCTTGCAGGGTATCGTGTAGATGTAGATGTAGAACATCTGTAGACTATGTATTTCAGAACTAACTACCAAATCTTTCCTTCAACAACCTAAACTCAAATCCTTTTTCATTAAAGCGTAGGAATATGTTTTCAACATTTTAACCCTTCGAAACGTACACAAACTTTTTTTCATTTCAAACACAATCACACTAATGGGACATACCAGGTCCCACACTGCACCATGTTACTTTAATTACTTACGAGAGCAAAAGTAATATTTAACAATTAATACTAAAATATTTTTAGAAGCTGAAAAGTCCTTCGCAAATCAAAAATCAATGGTCACGTGCATCAACAAGACTGGAGTTCACAGACCAATTAGGCAGTGGGTACGTTTGGAAACGACGTCAAAGGAATCATCATTTTCAGTCAGAAATCCTGGCATTGGCTTGACGAAGCTCTCCACTGAATTCTTTTATCGGCAAATCTCTTCATATTAACGTATTTCTTCTATTTCACATCCTTCATAACTTGTTCCATATATCTCATACGAGACCTCCATTTGTCGTTCTTCCCGTTCACTTTTCCTTCGACGACTGTCTTCATCAGGACATAGTGTCTCAGGATGTGGTCGATTAAGTAGTCCCGTTTTCTTCTTACGATATTCAGCAGAATTCTCTTTTATCTCACTCTTCATAAGACTTATTCGTTACTTACTCGGTCGATCCATTTTATCTTCATCATTCTTCTGTAGTACCACATTTCCAATGCTTCACCCTTTTCTTCTCTGCTTTCATCGTCGATGCTTTACTGCCATAGAGAAACATGCTCCAGATGTACTTTCGGGTGAATTTGTTTAATTAATTCTACGCTTGATTTGCAACTGTAAGAAAATTCTTCTTTTGATAGAATTCCCTCTTTGCCTGGGCTATTCTACTGACTATTTCTTTCTTGCTTCGTCCATCGTTGGTTACTCGGCTTCCCAGGAAACAAATCTCTTTCACCACTTCAAGTTCTTGTTTTCCTAGTTCAACGTTGGTTTCGGTCTCTTCTCTCTTGCTGCTCACCATTATCTTAGTCTTCTTCTTATTGATCTTCAGGTGATATCTGGCCATGGTCCTTTCCATGGCGATTAGAATCTTATTCACATCCTTCTCTGTCTCTATTATGAGTGCTTTGTCATCGGCGAATCTCAGAATGCTAATTTTTTCTCCGCGTATATTCACTCCGGAAGACTTCTCTTTGTGTTATTCTAAAACAGACCCTATTTCAAATTAATTACTTTCGTTGGGTTGGGCCCAACAAAGAATTTTATAGACTTTGCCTGTGACTAAGTGCCCAGTTCATTTGCATGCATTAGGAACTTTTTGTGAGGCGTTTGTCTGATTGTGATAGTCCGGCGCGTGCAGGGAATAAGCCCGGGCAGCCTGCGCCGCGAGGCGTCGATTCCGCCGCTCTCCTCGTTCCCGTCGCCGACATCAGCGTCCGTGCCGTAGGCGGAGTGGGAGATACATCCACATCCACGCAACACCCGGCAAGCCACCCCGAAGGTAAGTGGCAGGGGGTGAAGATCGCCAAACGATGCTTCTCATTGACAACTAATCATAAGCAAATCTCATACTACACCAACGCCTTTTTCTGGGGTAAATGAACCCAAGAGAATAAGGAAAGAATCAAGACAACATAAAATTTTGGTCGTAAAATTTGGTTTTTATGTCCTCAAACGGCCCACCAAAAAATGCGTGTTCAACCCGAAGTTTGAGTTTTGACATGTGAGAGTAGAGCTAACCCCGTAACACCGGCGTGTGAAATTCAAACATTCATGGTAGGGGCTCCAGTTTCTTTCCCTGGGACACCTGTGATTTCCTACGATAATCTGACTCGAGAAAAAATCGAATCGCAAGGATTTTAGGTGGGGGCGTCCAGAAAGTCTCTTGCCTGGGATTTGAACATTCCGATCGGTAATTCAGTTCTCTACTTACCAGGCAACCACGACCTCCAAACGCTAAGCAGAAAAATTTTTAGTATTACATTTTTTAATTTCTTATATTCACGTAAGTGATTAATTAACAAGGTGCAGTGTGGGACATGGTATATGCCGTTAGTGAGACTGGATTTAAAATTAAAAGTAAATTCATGTAGCTTTCATAGGGTTAACCTGTTGAAAACAATATGTTGATACCCCAAGGGATGGACGTTAAGACGACGGCGATTAAAATTCCTAATTTGATAATTGGCTTTGAGGTTGGAAACGCAAAGGATGAACAAAAAATATTGTAGGCAGGATTAAATAATTTCGAATGGGCGAGGACGAGGCGCTGGTAACATGTCCTACACATTTCGCAAGTCTTGAATGGGGTCCCGCAAGGAAGCATGAATGGTCTCTTTCTTATTTGGTATATATCAGGAAATAGTTAATGACACTCGTCGAATGAATCGTGCGTACCAACCAACATTTGCGTAAAATAGCTCAGCGTTTGTCTTTCATGGTCATAGTGCCTTATTGGCGGGTGCTGCATGTGAAGCTGCTTGGTTTCCCTGGCGAGTTTACTAGAGTGGCTGTATAATTAGGATTTAAGTTGCTCCGACTTCTCAGATTACATCGCAACACTGCCCTCACTTAATCCTGAGACAAACAAGACGCTCATTCCCAAGGCGGGGTTAGAGCAAACGACCTATGGTTTGTCAGGCCAACGTGGACCGTGGCTATAGGGGAATTAGCAATCGCCTTACATCCACATGATACCCGGCAAGCCACCATGAAGGTGTGTGGCAGGGGGTGAACTCACAAAACAGGCACTACTATCGTGCATAAAAATGATTAATAGTTATATTCTAGTCTAACCTTCACCATTTAAAAAGACAAATATGGAAAATCAGGCATGCAAAAACAAGATGTTAGTTGTGTTAGTTTAAATAATTATACCAACATGCGACTACCTAAGCTATCCATTGATTATGTTCTAATATGTTGGAATACAATTTTACTTTTACCCATCATCTACATCTATCTACATCTACATAATACCCTGCAAGCCACCACGAGGGTGTGTGGCAGGGGGTGATTTCTCACCGAACATGCACTACATACCATGCATTAAAAAGGAATAGTATTAAGATAGTAGTGAGAACAACACTATTTAAAAAAAAGATACAAATTGCTAAGCAAACATGCAAAAACATTCTGTTAGTAGGGTTAGCTTTAAGTACCCATGCCAACATGCAGCTACCAATGCTATTCATTGCTACTCTCTGATACGACATATTTACCGTTATTCGTATCTCTAATTGTTCGAGGGAAAAAGGACATTTTGAATCTATCAGTTCGGCAATCAATTTCTCTAATTTTATGAATATGGTCCAGTCTGCCATAGTAAGTTGGGGTTCGTAAAATATTTTTAACATCATCACTGAAAATATGGTCTTGGAATTTGTTTAAGAGATTAAGTCTAAATTTCAACCTGCGATCTGACAATGATTCCCAATTTAATTCATTTAATAGACTGGTTACGCTAACATAATTATCGTATCGTCCCTTTACAAATCTGAATCATCATCATCATGGGTCAAAAATCCTAGGATTGGTTTGACGCAGCCCTCCACTCGATTCTTCAATCGGCCAACTTCTTCATGCTGACGTAACTCCTCTCTTTTACATCCTTCACGACTTGCTCCCTATACCTCATACGAGGCCTGCCTTTTCAATTCTTCCCGTTCACTTTTCTCTCCACGATTGTCTTCATCCGGCCATCGTGTCTTGAGATGTGGCCTATCAAGTTGTCCCGTCTTCTTTTTAGGGTTTTCAGTAGATATCTCTTTTCTCCCGCTCCTCTTAAGACTTCTTCGTTTGCAACCCGATCGATCCATTTTATCTTCATCATTCTTCGGTAGTAGAACGTTTCAAATGCTTCCAGCCTGGACATCTCTGTTGCTGTTATTGTGCACGCCTCACAGCCATAGAGAAACACGTTCCAGATGTATGTTCTAATGAATGTATTTATACTATTGGTTAAATTTACAGCTATTCATGCCCCTAAATGTACGAGGAAAAAATGACATTCTGTCAGTTCGGAAATCAATTTCTCTAATTTTATGAACATGGTAGAGTCTACCAGAGTAAGCCGGAGATCGCAAAATATTTTTAAAGTCATCACTGAAAATATTAACCTGGAATTTATTTTAGAGATTAAGTCTATATTTCAACCTACGATCTGACAGTTATTCCCATTTTAATTCATTTAATAGACTGGTTACGATAATATAATTATCACACCGTCCCTTTACAAATCTTGCAGATCTTCGCTGAAGACCTTCAAGTTCATTAGTTAAGCCTATTTCGTGTGGGTCCCATGACGGCGTATTCCAAATGAGGTCTAACAAAGGAAAAGTAGCTAATTTCTCGTACATGATCGTCATATTTACCCAGTACTCTTTTGATGAATCCGAGTTTACGCGTACCTGGACCCATTATTTCACGTATGCGGAATTAATCGTGGCTGCGGCGGCTCGCAGGGCACTACGTGTGTGCACATGAAACAGCCGACGGTTGAACAACGACAGTGGTGAGACAAACAAAATAAAACGAGGAGTGGCATTAATTAAGTGGCGAATTGGACTTCCTACCGCGGTGTTCTTCATTCCAATTTCCCCTTGAGGCGGGAACGGGGTCTATTGATTGCATGGCAGGCCTCCGAAGAATATCTACGACCCGGTGCCCCCCAATAGCAACAACGCTCCACTTAAAATTCGAAGTCTCCTCGCCACCAATCCTCTCTCTTCAGCCTCTTTCTTCTCCATGATATTCATTTCCTCATTAAAAAGACGGGCCCAGTCTCTTGGCGACTGAAGGGAGGGAAGAGTTGATCAGACCGGTTGATAAGGGGCCAAGGGAGAGAGGAAGGAAGGAAGGAATGGTTTCGGCAAATGCAAGTCGGCCTCCCCTCTCGGACAAGTGGACGGACGACCGACCAGACCTGCCCCCTCCCCGCCCCCGGACGACCAAATAATGCTCTTCCTCCCCTCCGATTTCACCCCTTCCATGCCCCTTCCTCTTCTTTCAATCACCTCCCCCAACCACCCACACATCTGCCGTCGCTTCGTTGTCCCGCCAGCAGTGCCACGCCCCCCCCCCCCCCCCACGCGCGCGACCAACGTCCCCGTTAATTCTCTCTCTACTTCTTCATCTATCAGCATTAGAGGGAGGAACCCATGATGGAATCGATCCAGGGGGCATCACTATGCACTCTCGCCTGAAACAGTCGCGTCCCGACCGATTGACACCCCAGACCGACGCTCGAACAACCGTCTTCCGTCTCCAGGAGTTATTTGTCAACAGTGATTGATGGAAAAGAAACGACCCGTGCCAGAGCGAAGAAATGTCTCCATTCGTGGAGTAACATGAAAGAGTATCAGTTAACCAGCAACGCTTTAATAAAAAAGTTTTCCAATAATTGGATCGAAAGATGAAAAACTAACTCTATACCATCAACAATGGAAGCTCTTGAGAAGTTAGAAACAGCTGCTATAGATCTAGGCCTTGCGGTAAACGAACATAAAACTAAGATCATGATACAAAGACGAAAGCATAGAGTTTGTAATGGGCAAAACATCACCGTTGGGAACTACAACTTTGGAGGCATAAGCAACTTTACCTATTTTGGGTCCAATGTGTCCTCGGGCAAATATGAGACCAAGGAAATAAGGAAGCGAATAGATGCAGCAAACCGTACCTTTTACTCCTTGCTTCCAGTCTTTAAGTCTAGAAATGAGTACAAGGAAACAAAGGTCAAACTCAATGAAACCCCTATACGTACAGTTTTGTCATACGGAAGTAAGACAAGGACATTGACTGCCAAATCTGCTGAACTACTGCCTAGAAAGAAGACTGCTGAGGGGAATCCATGGGCCAGCAAACATTGTGGGGTTATGGAGAGTTCGCTGGAACCATGAAATACATGGACATGTCCAGCGGATGCCAGGGACGGGGGTGGCAAAAAAGTCTTCACTGAGAATATGGTAGGAAAGAGACCAGTGGGCAAGCCAAGGGCGAGATGGGAAGATAACGTAAGCAAGGGGGCAAGGGACCTACTAGGGAAAAGGAACTGGAGAGAAGACAAGGAGACCAGATTGGAGACAAGACAAGGAGAGAAGAGTTAAGAGACCAAGACGGACGGAGACGAAAAACTGACGAGACCAAGGCTCAACTAGGGCTCTAACGCCATTGGAGAGAGAGAGAGATGAAAAATTAAAAGGAAACGGAGAAAAATACTTCGAAGACCACGAAACAAGCAGTAGGTACTAGGGCACGCATCGTTCTTTGGGATCCAAACAAGGAAGAGAATATGTATTGCTAAACTTCAGAAGTAACGAAGAAAGGGAGACAGATGGGTACATTTTACATGGGTAACACAGGAGGGTGAGCAGCGTGACTGAAATGCTAAAAATTCTTGACTTGGAGTCTTTCCCAAGGCGGAGAGAGAGCCTATTGTGTCGAGGAATGTCCGACAAATTTAAAATGTATTGAGTGAGCTCAGAAAAGAAAAGGAGAACCGAATTTTGTAAGGAGAAGCGATTACCTAACACGTGTGCATGAAATGGTAGCACAGCATCTCATAGCTGTATGTAAGTTGGCAGTTAGAATTAAATTTTAAAAATTGTGTAGTAATGAATTTTTGGAAAAAGAATAGTTCTCCTCCTAGCACATACAAAATAAGTAATAATGAAATAACAAACGTGGAATCCATTAAATATCTTGGAATAAGACTGACACATTATTTTTCCTGGGGTAAACACATTCGTGAAATAATTGGGAAAGCGAATCGTAAACTGGGATTCGTCAAAAGAGCACTGGGTAAATGTGACGATCATGAACGAGAAATCAGCTAATTTTCCCTTGTTAGAGCTCATTTGGAATATGCTGCCAGTGTATGGGATCCCTACGAAATCGGTCTAAGTAATGAACTTGAACGTGTGCAGCGAAGATCGGCAAGATTTGTAAAGGGACGATACGATAAATATATTAGCGTAACCAGTCTATTAAATGAATTTAAATGGGAATCATTGTCAGATCGCAGGTTGAAATTTAGACTTAATCTCTTAAACAAATTCCAAGGCAATATTTTCAGTGATGATGTTAAAAATATTTTACGAACCCCAGCTTACTATGGTAGACTGGACCATAATCATTAAATTAGAGATTTTGATTGCCGAACTGACCGATTCAAAATGTCCTTTTTCCCTCATTCAATTGGAGATACGAATAACGGTAAATTTGTCCTATCGGAGAGTAGCAATGAATAGCATTGGTAGCTGCATGTTGGTATGAGTAATGAAAGCTAACCCTACTGACAGAATGTTTATGCATGTTTTCTTTGCAATTTCTCTCGTTTTTAAAAAGTGTAGTTCTGACTACTATATTAATACTATTCCTTTTTTATGCATGATATGTAGTGCATGTTTGGTGAGAGATCGCCCCCTGCCACACACCCTTGTGGTGGCTTGCAGGGTATTACGTAGATGTCGATGTAAGTAATGCATATTTGGTGATAATCAACCCCTGCCACAAACCCTAGCGGTGGCTCGAAGGGTATTAAGTAGACGAACTTAATGAAGGTGCAATGACCGCTAGAAAGAATAAATGTAAACATATCTCACGTCTAAAAAAACAGCTGTTTGAAACAGAATACTAAGAGGTGGAACACGAGAATTTCTCATATCACAATAAATATGTTCATGTGCATCTACGTAATACCCAGCAATACACAACAACTGTGTACAGCAGGTGTTGAGTTCACACCAAATATGCATCATATATCATCCATAAAATGGACTAGCAATTATATTCTAGTCTATAGTTCACAATTTGAGAAAAAGCTAAAAATGGCTAAGTAAGTATGCAAAAACATGCTGATAGCTGGATTAGCTTAACGTCCTTGTACCAACATGTAACTACCTATGCTATGGTATTGGTATATTTACACCTATTCGTATCCCTAATTGTAGGAGGAAAGAAAGACATTTTGAATCTGTTAATACAATGTGAAAAACATTTCTGCTACAATTGAAATTGTCGAAACAATTACAATAAATTTAGTCAATTGATGGTATTTGCGCAATGAAACCTTGTAGCGTTGTAGGCCCTTTTGCATTTCGCCAATACTTCACCGCCAGAGGCATACCAATAGCTAGTGACAATATATAGAAATAATTACAATAATACAAGTGACTGAGCACGAAATGATCCCCCGTGAATTTGAGAATTATTATTCAAATTCAGCTTTCAGTGGACCGCAATACGTTTTAGCGTAACCAGTCTATTTGATGAACTATAGTGGGCATCATTGTCAGACCGAAGGTTGAAATTCAGACTTAAACTCTTAACTAAATTCCAAGACGACATTTTCACTTATGACGTTAAAAATAATTCGCGAACTCCAACTTACCACGGTAGGCTGGACAATAATCATAAAATTTGGGAAATTGATTGCCGAACTGACAGAATGTCTTACTTTCCTCGTACCATTAGGGATATGAATAGCTGTAAAAATAACCAACAGTATAAATACAAGTTTATCAATGAATAGTATAGGTGGTTGGATGTTGATATAAAGACTTTTAGATAAATCAACAACAGCTTGTTTATTAATGCTTGCTTTGCTATTTTTATCTTATTGTAAATAGTGAAGTTTATTCTGGAATATAATTACTAATTCTTTTTATGCATGATATTAAATGAGTGAATTCGCCCCCTGCCACACACCTTTGTGGTGGCTTGCAGGGTATTGTGTAGATGCAGATACCTAAAATAATGTATTGATATAGCGAACTACGATTTTTCCTTCACATTTTCCTCTCCTACAATACTTCTTCGACGTTCCTAAGCGGAGCGTGTAAAGCGACGTGCGAGCGTCTCTACGTTTCAAAGCCTCTCGCGGATGAGAATGCTACTAGCTCGTCTCTTAGCCTCAGAGTTTTCGGCAGCTCCTCTGTGTAAGAGTCTCCTTTCTATCCCTTGTGCCACCGATGAAGCTCGTTAATGTTCCTTGGGTCGCTACTTGAGTGGAGAGCACTTCAAATTTAGTGCTACGGGTGGGACGTTGAACCGTTGGACCGTTAGAATATAACTACAAATCCTTTTTATGCCTGGTATGCATTGCTTGTTTGCTGTTAATCCCCCCCCCCCTGACACACAATTACGGCGATTTACAGGGTATTGTGTAGATGTAACTTGAAAGAGGTAATGCAAGGCTCGTCGAAGGCCCTCTACCACACTTTAGTAGGACCTGTTCGAAAGAAGCTGACGAAATCACATCTCAATATCAATCGTATTTAGAGTTTCCAAATCAGTTTAAACCCGATTCCTACTTTCATGGAAAGATGATTCCATTATTATTATCTCCACGGGGAACCACAATGATTTTCTTTAAGGTGCAGACGCACAGTAAATTCCATGGCTGAGAGGCAAATGGAAGGAATGCAACCGGAGATATTTCTAGGTTAGAGCAACTGACAACTCGCAAAACATACCACTAATAAACTTCGAAGGCGGAGAAAAACGAAGGTGGCGAAATCACGGAATGCGGCTATTACTGGGCGCAAATAGCTTCAAGCGCATCGTCACAAGCGTAAAGATAAGATACCATTAGAGCAGTAATAAAATATATTCCAACCTGCAAGATGTTTTTATCCTACTTTGAAGACAAGTGTTTCCCTCGCCTTGTTTGCCTCGACCCGCCAGGGCGTAATAAATTAATTACTCTAATGCACTCAAATAAATATCTCATTCCCTACCTTTATGTCCGGTGACATTAAAAAGGAAGGGTCTCGCAATTCATCCAGCAACAAAATGCGTCCCTGCATCTTATTGAGAAGTTGACGGCCCACCGTAAACATACCTTTCACCGCGCGAACCGCAGTTACAAGTGCACGCGGAGGTCCATCCATAGTGGCCAACTTTCTCACTCCTCTTAACCCGTAGAGGCGCGCAATCGCTTAAGAGTCATAATGTCGCCTCCATTATTCGTCCGTGACGTCAACGACGTGGCCCTTTTCAACCGCCCTTTTAACCCGGGAATTAAGAACAGTACTTTCAGCTAATCCAATTAACAGAATGGTACCTAGGGGATGGAGCTTTGCTCGAAGACGCCTTAATTTCTAATAATATTAAGAAAATAAAGGATAAGATAAAAATACTGTATTAAAAGAGTAATCTCTGGATACATGTTCATCGCAACTTTTTCGCAAACGGCTCTAACCAATTTTTTTTATGTAAGGGTTTTTGATGCCAGGAATCAATTGCGCGGAACATAGGATACATGAAGGGGGTTCCAGCGGCCCATATGAGGGCCTTCTTTTACCAACATTTACTCCCATATGAAAAGCAACGTATGAGGACGTGTAGATCCTGGGAAAAGAAGAAGGCAAAATATTCATTTCACCAACAACAGCATTCTTTTTTTCAGCCAATTCACCCAAAAATTGAATCACTCCTGTATTTTTTTCTTTACTTTAATCCATTGGATACGGTCATGTTCCACTCTTATACAGGGTGCGGCAACATAACTTCCGCAGTTACGTTGCCGCACACATTTCAATTTTTGAGATTTTCGAGCTGAAAACTAAAATTCCTGGAAAAAGCGAAGGGTGTACGGAAATTGAATTCAAGAATAAAAAACTTGGTCTTTTATTTATCTAAAAATTAGCATCTCAAATATATATCATGAGTGAAGGCAACTAAAGAAAACAAACAAAAAACCTCTCCACCAAATCTTTTACTTTTCTTATGGGAGTAAGTGTTGGAAAAGGAGGCCCTCATAGGGCCCCTGGGGCATTTTTCATGTAGCCGTTGTTGCGCGCAATTGATTCCTGGCATCAAAAACACTTATATTCAAATTTTCAAGAAAATCGTTAGTGCCGTTAGCGAGAAAGGTGCGACATACATACTTCTACCCCAGGTTTAAAGTGAACCCTTACTGAGTCTCGGAGCCTCGGAATGAACGTGGCTCATTTCTAGGACGTCGTGTTGCCCTGATCGACCATGGGCTTGCTCTCTCACTATAATATGATTCGTGCATGCTTGCCTTGCTATTTTAACCTTTCTTAAATTGTTAAGTTAAGACTAGTTTAGCTGAGACTAATCCTTTTTTAATATGATCTGTATAGGATGTTTGGTGTGAATTCACCCCCTGCCACACACCTTCATGGTGACTGGCAGGGTGTTATGTGGAATTAGATGAAAGATTAATCGAAAAAATATTTCTCCTCAATCGTTGAATTCCTCGCGCGTTGAAATCTCCCATTTCACGTCATTACCACTGCACTGGCTCGAAACCAATAAAGGACCCTACGGCAGCGCATCACACTTCTGCACTTGGAACTTTTGGTATTTTTGTTGCCCCTCTTTCAATTTGAGACGGGGGTAGGCGATGGGGACGGTTGCCGAATGCACTTCCGACAGTGGCGTGCCCCCGGAGTCTGGACCGAGAGAGGGGAGTCGGGGGATGAGTTAAAGTGTGTTAAAGGCGCCCTGTGGGCTGCCTGGTGGGGTGCGGCGGGTGAAGGGCAGGAAGGTCACATCTCCACCGGAGATGCTGAGGGGGAAGGGAACTGGACAGAACTCAGGACGGTCGACATTCCTAAATCCAACGCCGACATCGCCTCTGCTGAGAGAAAGAGGGGGACTGGCTAGAATACTAAAGAGCGAGAAACAAAAGGAACGACCTCTCACCTCCCTCCCTGCATCCCGCGAGCCTACCCGGCAGACCAACTCTCCCACTCTCGCTTTCTCCTCGGTAAGTCAACCGACTCCAGCACATCACTGGCCCACGAGTCCATGTCAGACCAAACACCCGGAATTTGAAACACGGATGTATTCAACGGGAACGATGAAAAACAAAACTCCCAAAAATCGAGGATAGCTCTGGCAACCAAGAGGGGTATTTCATTCCAAGCGTCCAGTTTATCCACGGCTCACGTTTCCCGAGCAAGTGCCCACGTTAAACTTGCTTCAAAATCGTTTAATTATTTTATCCACAAACCATGATCCACTAAACGCCAGACTCATAAACTAGTATTCAGACGTGTCACACAAGTATTAAGATTACGGTTAGGAGTGAGGGGATAATGTAGAAGGACACAATGAAATATTCGGTAAAAATAATCGCAGGTTGTCAAAAGCATACAATTGCAGAAATATTTCAATTTTAAAACTTTTTTTTTTACAAAGGTAACCAAATAGTCGCCTAACTAGTGTTTACCCAGATGTGTCCTATGAGATTCGTAACATATTTAAAGCGTTCCTATCCGGTTCCCAGTGAAGGCTCAAACCACTGCTCAAAACTTTAAAAGCAACCATAGATAAATGAAAAAAGCAAGCGATAACAGTACTTAAAGCAATACTGAAGGATCGGATAGTAATTCATGATTCTAGTATAGAACTGAATACTCGCGCGATGAAAAAAGGTAGGATTGCAAAATATATAACGAGCCTAGAGTAATTCGATTTGAGAATTCTAAGTAAGTGAAGTGATTAAGTGCTACATATCGAAGAAATAGGTTTCTAAAATGGATAAACACCCAGTGGAGGGGGTCTTCATATTAAAGGGCGCCAATTAAGATGGGAGTGTTTAATTCTCCGAGAGTCTCGTAAGAAGATTGAGAATGAGGTGGATGTAAAATGTAAACAATGAGGGAGAAGGGAAATTGATAATTACTTGATCCATGCATCATTCATCAATAAGGGTCAAAATTTACCTTGCCACTGCGAAATACGAAATGCATTATTTGAAGACTTACTTCAAAGGCCTGGACGGGGTGAATTCATACTAAACATGCATCACACATAATGCTTAAAAAAGATTAGCAATTATATTCTAGTCTAAACTTCACAATTTAAAAAAAGATAAAAACAGCAAAGCAAACATGCAAAAACATGCTCTTAGTTCCTTTAGCTTAAAGTCCTTATAACAACATACAACTACCTACGCACTATTCCACCCTTGATACACTTGTTTATATTATTGGATATATTTACAGCTGCTATTCATATCCCTAATTGTACGAGAAAAGAAGGACATTTTGAATCTGTCAGTTCGGCAAACAATTTACCTATCTAATTTTATGATTATGGTCCAGTCTACCACAGCAAGTTGGAGTTCCCTAAATATTTTTGAAATCATCAGTGGGAACATTATCTTGGAATTCAGTTCAGAGTCAGAGAATTAATTTCAACGTACAGTATGACAATGATTCTCATTTTAGCTCACCTATTAGACTGGTTACGCTAATGCAGTTACCATACCGTTCCTTCAACAGATAAATTAAAAAAATTACCAACGGCCGTAAAAAATAACATCCCTTTACAAATCTTGTCGATCTTCGCTGCACATGCTCCAGTTCATATTTAAACCTCTTTCGTAAGGATCCCATGTACTGCCAGCGTATTCCACATGAGACATAACAAGGGAGAAGTAGCTAATTTCTCGCACATAATCGTCACATTTGACCAGTACTCATTTGATGACTTCCAGTCTAAGATTAGCTTGACCCATTATTTCATGTGTGTTGACCCCAAGAAAGATCATGAGTCACTCTACATCTACATCTACATCTACATAATACCCTGCAAGCCACCACAAGGGTGTGTGGCAGGGGGTGATTGCTCACCAAACATACACTACATATCATGCATAAAAAAGGAATAGTATTAATATAGTAGTCAGAACTACACTATTTAAAAAAGATAGAAATTGCAAAGAAAACATGCAAAAACATTCTGTTAGTGGGGTTAGCTTTAAGTACTCATACCAACATGCAGCTACCAATGCTATTCATTGCTACTCTCCGATAGGACATATTTACCGTTATTCGTATCTCTTATTGTGCGAGGGAAAAAGGACATTTTGAATCGGTCAGTTCGGCAATCAATTTCTCTAACTTTATGATTATGGTCCAGTCTGCCATAGTAAGTTGGGGTTCGTAAAATATTTTTAACATCATCACTGAAAATATTGCCTTGGAATTTGTGGAACAGATTAAGTCTAAATTTCAACCTGCGATCTGACAATGATTCCCATTTCAATTCATTTAATAGACTGGTTACGCTAATATAATTATCGTATCGTCCCTTTACAAATCTTGCCGATCTTCGCTGCACACGTTCAAGTTCATTACTTAGACCGATTTCGTAGGGATCCCATACACTGGCAGCATATTCCAAATGAGGTCTAACAAGGGAAAAGTAGCTGATTTCTCGTACATGATCGTCACATTTACCCAATACTCTTTTAATGAAACCCAGTTTGCGATTCGCTTGTCCCCTTAATTTCACGAATGTGTTTAACCCAGGAAAGATCATTTGTCAGTCTTATTCCAAGATATTTAATGGATTCCACGTTTGTTAATTCATTATTACTTATTTTGTAAGTGGTAGGAGGAGAGCTATTCTTTTTCCAAAATAAAGCAAAAGCTCTATTCCAAGATATTAAATGGATTCCACGTTTGTTGATTTATTATTACTTATGCAGTAAGTGTTAGGAGTAGAACTATTCTTATTCCAAAAATGCATCACTAAATTTTTTACAAATTTGATTCTACCTTCCATGAATCACACTATTTTTCGATTGCTTCTAGGTCATCATTCAGAGATACTTTATCGCAAAGGATTAGAATTTTCCGGGACACTACTGCGTCATGGGCAAAGAGAGGAAGCTTACTTTTTACCACCTTATTGATATCATCTTATATAATAAAGTAGACGAAAAAATTTACGACGGGGTGTTCGATTTCCGCTCTACACGAGTGCATACTAATGCGAATCCCCACGAATGCGGTCTATTCGTGGGGAACCCTCGTTCCTCAATGGCCCTTGATAGAGGTGAAGATTTTCCACTACTTTTCGATGCTCAGCACGTACAGATATACGTGAAATAGCGCAGTTTACGCACCATTTTTGACAATGCATGTCATGAAAACTACATCACGCCATTCATCAACGACATGTTTATTATAGAGAAATGCCCATTTACAACTGTGCACGCAACACATTTGACTATCACAGCCTCGAGCTTCCTTGGGGAGGACGGTCACGAATCACTGATGGCGTTCCCTCGGTAGTGCTGTGGTCGAGAAGAGCACGAAATGGTGGAATTATTAATTAAGACACGGAGCGAAGGGCTACCACAGAGAATACGTTCTCGACTGCATAATGTCTCCGAGGGACAACCTTAGTACTGCGGTCACAGAGGCGAAGAAATTCAGGGAACAGTCGAAGACGGATGGGCACTCCTTCCTCTTTAGGTACAGCGCACAGCGTCGACGTCGTCAAAATTGAGGAGGGTACGTGAGGAATGCGACGAACGGCGCACGAGCCCGCTCTAGCAGGTGGTTGTCTGGAGAAAGGGGTTGGACACTGTGGAAGCCAGGGACAAAGCGAGGAAAAATTCCGACCAAATGGTTGAAAAGGTATCGGGGGACCTGAAATAGGCACCAACGCGGCATATTAAATACTTCCTTGAAGAACTTGGTCACCCTTAGAGGTTATTGACCGAATTAAGGAGCGGTCTTGATCAAAAGGATAGAAATATTCAACTTTGATCCCTTAAAAGAAGGTTACCCTTGCCTCCAAATAAACCTTTTATTTTGCTACGCGGATCGACCGAGTGAGTTAGGAAGAAGTCCTAAGAAAAGTGGGAGAAAAGAGAAGTCTTATGAAAACCGTAAGAAGAAGACTGAAAAGATTAATCGGTTATGTTGAAATATGGACTCATTATTAAATAAATTCCAAATGGAAACTTTCGGAATGCGATGCTACAGAAGGATGATGAAGATTAAATGTATTCATCAACATCTACACGATACACTGCAAGCCACCACGAGGGTGTGTGGCAGGGAGTGAAAATCACTAAGTATGCACTATTGACATGCAAACAAGGAACTATAGGGTCTCATGCAACTTGATTGTTAGTATCTATAGTATTTAAGGGATAAATACATGCCTCATGCACTACAGACTACTCTAAAATATTTCCCCTACCTATCCCTTTGCAATGCTACCTATTCTGTTCTCTTACAGTACGGGAGAAAAATGCCGTTTTGAATCTATCGGTACGACGCAACACCCTGCATGCCACCGCGAGGGTGTGTGGCAGTGGGTGAAATTAACGAAACATAAACTATTGACCTGCAACTAGGCTACTACAAGGAAACATGTTAGATAATAGGGTCACAGGTAGCTAATTGGTTAATATTAACATAGTAATAAAGGGATTGGTTGTTTATACAAGCATCATGCTACGGACAACTCGAATAATATTTTACTCAAATATCCCTTTGCAATACTCCGCATTGCGTTCTCTTATACATCTACATCTACATCTACACGATACCCTGCAAGCCACCGCGAGGGTGTGTGGCAGGGGGTGAAGGTCACCAAGCATTCACTACTAGCATGCAAGCAAGCAACTAAAGGGTCTCATGCAACTAGATTGTTAGTATCTATAGTATTTGGTATAGTACGGGGAGAAATGACATTTTGAATCCATCGCTACCTCAATCTATCTCTCTAATCTTATTTATCTGGTGGAGTCTAGCATAATACGCTGGTGTTTTTAATATGTGCCTAGCAACTTCAGTAAAGCTATCTGATTGAAATTTTCTAATAGATTTAATCTGTACCTTAACCTATGCTCTGATAATGACTCCCACCCTAATTCTTTTATTAATTCTGAAACACTACTCAACCTATAGTAACATCTTTTAACGAACCTAGCTGCTCTACGCTGCACACTGTCTAGTTCTCTGATCAAACCTAATTCATTCGGATTCCATACACTGGCTGCATATTCAAAGTGGGGCCTAAATAGTGAAAATTAACACCGCTCTTTTGTCTTCTCATCACATTTCCCAAGTACTCTTTTTATAAATTCTAGCTTTCTCTTCGCTCGGCCGCATATTTCCCGGATGTGTCTTCCCCAGGATAAATCTTTAGTGATCGTTACACCTAAATACCTTATGGTTTCAACGTTTTCGATCTTCGTGAGATTAATTTTATAGGATCGAATCGAATTATTCCTCCTCCAAAAATTGATAGCTACACACTTTTTAAGGTTAAGTTCTAACTGCCATTTGTCGCAACACTCTTGAATTGCATCTAAATCCTTGCTAAGCGATTTCATGTCTTCTTCTTTTGATACACCCCTATACACTACAGCATCGTCTGCAAAAGTTCTAAGCTTGCTATTAACTACGGTACCCAAATGGTTTATGTATAAAAGAAATAGAAGCGGACCTACTACGCTACCCTGGGGAACTCATGATGTGACTTTGTGTCCTACATGATACCATCTATGGACTGCATGGTGAATTCAGGAATTAATTTCCCGTAATGAGTAATAAAGTAAATTTGGCATTTGGGTTTGGGAAAAAGGGAAAGGGAAAATAATTGTTATCTCTGATGGTACTTCGTCTTTGGATTTGATGAGGGAGGGACCAGATTGCATGAATTTGACGATTGCATGGAGGGAAGGGATGATTATTATGTCCATGTATCCTGCGGTGATTAAAGCTAATATTAAAGTAGGAGGGCGTCCGCTTGAGTACTTGGAACAGTTTGTAGATTGATAGCACACGGTAGCAAGGTTGTTGAATCAGTAATGATCTTAGGAGAGGTACGCAGGAAATGGTTATACGCTTTATCTTGAAGAACACATCCATTATTGAGACAATGTTTAAAACGCGTCTCATTGGCATCCCCTTACCACCCTACCCCTACCTGCCACTCACTGGCACCTAGCAACGGACATCCACCTATTCAACACCCATAACTCCTCCCTCCCCCTCTTCCAGTTTTGGTATATATTGGACCACTGATGAGTATTCCTCAATTGAAGATGATACAATGTGTTGAAACCCGGGTTGAGTCAATTTAATTATTAGTGGAATTAACCAAGTGATTTTTAATTTCACCCACGTCCGGAGACGAGTTGATTCGGTTAAGCAGTCGTTGACCAATAGAGGGGATCTTACGACTAGACCTTTACCAGGAATGTAAATGGAAGATAAGCAAAAAACTTGATTATGAGCGAGGATTTATATGGGTCTGAAACATTGATGATAGGGAATGATGACAATAAAAGATAGGAAGTTTAATATCTATATTAATGTCAGAAGGCTAAGAAGAATTGAGTGTGATGAAGGAAAAGCGTATAAATGAATTTAGTGCTGAAAGTCGTTGGGGAGGAAAGAATATTTATTGTGCATTAAGTTATTACGTTTGCTTTAGGACTAAAAAGACGCCGATATGAAGCGGTATTATCTATACCGGTATCATTAGTCTACTAGATGAACTGAAATTAGAATAATTATCTACATCTACACGATACCGTGCTAGCCACCGCGAGGGTCTGTGGCAGGGGGTGAAGATCACCAAGCATGCACTACTAACATGCAAACTAGCAACTATAGTGTCTCATGCAACTTGATTGCTAGTATCTATAGTATTTAAGGGGTAATACATGCATCATGCACTACAGAATACTCTAAAATTTTACCACTATCTATCCCTTTCCTAAACTGCGTATTCTGTTCTCTTATAGTACGGGGAAAAATGCCATTTTGAAACTATCAGTACGACAATCTATCTCTCTAATCTTATTTATTTGGTCGAATCTAGCATAATACGCTGGTGTTTTTATCAGACCGTACGTTAAATATAGACCTGATCTCTTAGTAAATTCCATGACGATATTTCCACTAATGACGCTAAAAACATTTTGCGAACTCCTACGGAACACTGGACCATGAGCATAAAATTAGATAAATTGGTTCCCAAACCACCAGACTTAAAATGACTTTCTTTCCTCGAGCAATTAGAGATAAGAAGAGTAATAGATGTATTAAATAGTAAATACACAAGTGTACCAACGGATAGCACAGGTAGTTGCATGTTGGTATAAAGAGTTTACGCTAACCCAACTAACAGCGTATTTTTGCATGCTTGCTTTGCTATTTTTTTGGTTGAAAAGATTACACTAGAATATATTTACTAATCCTTTTTCTGCATGATATGCACTGCGCGGTGAGAATTCAACCCCTGCCGCACACCTTTATGGTGACTTGCAGGGTATTATGTAGATGAAGATGCAGGCATGCGATTTCACGCGCTGTCGTTTGAAAAGCAACAAATTATCAATGAGGTATCGGCAATCAGCAACTCCCATCGAAAAGTCGATACCACGACGCCGGTGTGTTCCGGAGTCGATATGGCAGCGCGAAATTCGAATTCACAAATCGCACAGCCCTGGACAATACAGTGCATCAAGTGAGGTCAAACCGAGTGGGAAGGCCGTCGAGTGCACTTCACGAAATCGAGACTCGGAATAGACGCATGAATGGACGCCTGAGGGTCGGACCGGCCCGAAAGTTCCCCTCTCGGCCACAACGGACGGGGGCCGGTCACGGAGGCTCAGGCCCGTGCCGCGAATGCCCGGCATGGAGGTCCCAGCGGAATACTACTGCATTTCATCTACATCTACACGATACCCTGCAAGCCACCGCGAGGGTGTGTGACAGGGGGTGAAGAACACCAAGCATGAAGAAATTCCTCTCGGGTTCTCCACCGGGTTAGTTGGTCCATGGCCGGTCGTGCACCGTCATCACCCATCTGCCCTGATGACGGTGCACTAGTCGAGCACTGAAACGTCGGCCATGGACCAACTAACCCAGTGGAGAACACGAGAGGAATTTCTTTAATCAATTCGTCGGGAAGTCATACGCTCTTATTTCAATCACCAAGCATGCACTATTGACATGCAAACAAGCAACTATAGGGTCTCATGCAACTAGATTGTTATTATCTATAGTATTTAAGGGATTAATACGTGCATCATGCACAACAGAATACTCTAAAATATTTCCCCTACCGATCCCTTTGCTATGATGCATATTCTGTTCTCTTATAGTACGGGGGAAAAATGCCATTTTGAATCTATCAGTACGACAATCTATCTCTCTAATCTTATTTATCTGGTCGAATCTAGCATAATACGCTAGTGTTTTTAATATGTTCCTAACATCTTCAGTAAAGTTATCCGATTCACTAATAGATTTAATCTGTACTTTAACCTATGCTTTTATAATGATTCCCACCCTAATTCTTGTATTAATTCTGATACACTACTCAACCTATTGTAACACATTTTAACGAATCTAGCTGCTCTACGCTGAACAGTGTCTAGTTCTCTGATCAAAACTAATTCATTCGGCTCCCATACACTGGCTGCATACTCAAGGTGGGGCCTAACTAGTGAAAAGTAACATCGCTCTTTTGTCTTCTCATCACATTTCCCACGCACTCTTTTTATAAATCCTAGCTTTCTCTTCGCTCGGCCGCATATTTCCTAGATGTGTCTTCCCCAGGATAAATCTTTAGTGAGTGTTACACCTAAATACATAACGGTTTCCACGCTTTCGAGGCAAGGTAATTTCTCAAGGCATTATCGAGTCCCAGCCACGATCTCATGATCCCGCTTTCCAGATTGCAGCGCTGAGGACGAAAGCGTGTATCACGACGCTGAAGGATCGGTACGGAACACACTATACCGGTCCGTCCATTAACCCGATGTCATCTTCCTTGTCACCATCAAATCTATCACATGCTAAAGCCACTCTGTAGCTTCAATTAGCTCCATCACTTGTTGTTGAATTTGGATGATCATTTATTATGTTAACATCTTGGTTGATCTCGTTAAGATCTTGTACGTTGAAATATAGGCTAAAACTCTTAACTAATTTCCAAGAAGACATTTTCACCAATACATTGATGCATTGATATTCATCAAAAGAGTACTGGGAAAACCTGACGATCATGTACGAGAAAATAGCTACTTTCCCCTAGCTATCACTCATTTTGAATACACTGAATGTATACGGGATCCTTACGAAATAAGCCTAAATAATGAACTTAACGTGTGCACCGAAGATCGGAAAGATTTGTAAAGAGAAGGTATGATAACTATATAAGAGTCGCCAGTCTATTAGATGAACCAATATTGAAATCATAGTCGGATCGTACGCTGAAATGTAGACTTACTCTCTTAAAAAAATTCTAAGATAATATTTTCACTGATTACGTTAAAAATATTTTGCAAACACCGACTTACTACGGTAGTCTGGATCCTTAATCATAAAATTACAGATATAGATTGCCGAAATGACATATTCAAAATGTCCTTCTTTCCTTGTTAATTAGAGATATGAATAGCAGTAAATATATCCAATAGGTAGTATAAATACAAGGGTATCAATGGATAACGTAGGTAGTTGCATGTTGGTTTAAGGACTTTAAGCTTACCCAATTAACAGCATGTTTTTGCATGGTGGTCTTGCTATTTTTATCTGATTTTCAATGGGATATAAAGACTAGAATATATTTACTAATCCTTTTTATGCATGATACGCAATACCTATATGTTTGGTGTGAATTCTCCCTCTGCCACACACATGTATGGTGGGTTGCAGGGTATTTTGGAGATGTAGATGTAATCATTGGGTAAAAATCGACAATTTTGAATTTTTTAAACTGAAGAATAACAAGTACAAAATGAGTACATTCCTTTTCCACAATCATGAAACTCCGCTACTTGCAAAATTTCTACTAAAACCAGTTTGCAGATTGGAAAAGGAAAATTATAAAATTAAAACTTTCTACCTAATCCCTATTTTGCAGGGAAAATCTACACTGCGAAATCCCCCAAAAATGTTTTGTGGGTCTGTGACCTGTCTTTATCCTCTCGTCCTAATTTTAACATTTGAAACGAATGTTCGCCAGCAAGCGCAGTGTTTATCGAAACAAAGCACGAGAAATATCCTCAGAGAAAAATTCCGTAAGTCTTCTTGTAAACAGTACCTTTTGCTGAATAATAAAATCTTTGCTGGAGATAATCTATTGCACGGGATGGGAAAACTGATAAATGGATTTGTTTTTGGCGGTAGTTCAATAAATGAATTACTGGCCTATTGTCTCAGTTAATATTCAAGACCTACCTAGTAGATCAGAGGCTAGAAGAAAGAAGGGAGTTTTAGTCTCATTTTGTTCCAATAAAGACTTTTATCTATCAATCCGTCTTATCACTTTCTAAAATTAGAATAAATTAAGATGCCAATCATATGCCATTCAGAGGTAATTTTCCTGACGTGTCCATTAAAAAGCATTGGGAATGGGAGGAAATGACGCAATTTGGCGTGAGAGTCTGTGGATTCTAAAATTGTGGTGTGATAAGAAGCCAGTCGAGTCGAGACATTAGCTCCTTTACCCCCCTTGATGCAACGGGAAAGTATGCGGGAGCTGCTATAAATGACTTGTGAGCAATACACGCCGGCCGCCGTTGCCGTCATTCATCCCATGGCTTTTTTTTCTTTTTGCCTTCACGACTGCATTGGAGAAAAAATGCTTGCGTTCCGAAGTGGCTCAAGGCTTTGTATGAGCGATTAACACATGGAAGACGTCTTTCATACGGTAGTAGCGATAGCAGTCGTATGTCGATTAAAATATAGCTACTTGCTGAGAATAGCGTTTGTTACACGATACTTCCGCTTCTTTCTAGCCCTTTTACTGCCAGTGGGCCGATATATCGGCCCATATACATTACATGTTTGTAATATTATATTTTATTCAAATCAGAGACATTATAAAATGATTTTTCCATTCTCATAAAAAGGGGAAAATGCGCCATCATTGAGACAAATACGTAATTCATGTAATAAAATTTAGTGTTTCAAATATCATGATTTGAGGTGGCTTGCATGGTATGTCGTAGAAGCCTGTATGAACAAGCAATCCCTTCATCACTATGTGGACACTAACCATCTAGCTGCATGTAACCCAATTTAATAGCATGTTTCCATGTGGTACCCTAGTTTCATGTCAATAGTGAAGGTTTTGGTGGTCTTCACTCCCTGCCACACACTCTTCACGGTGGCTTGCAGGGTATCGCGTGGATGCAAAATGTAGAGGGAAAAGGCAGTTTACTTCCATGAGTAAAGAGGCCCTTAACCTGGTTCCCCAGAATCGGGACCGCGCCCCCACGAAAGGTGAGGGGAGGAGCGGGGGGAGGACGACTCGACGCTTTCTTCAATCTACGTCACTCCCCTCCCCCACCCCCTCAGCGATCACAAGCCTGGAAGCAGGCCAAAAAAAATCACCTCGCGTTGGGTGACAGATATCGATAAAGGGAGGTTCTGTCACCTCGGATAATTACTCCGTCCCACGACCCAGCGTCATTCGAAATTAATGCATAGCACAATAATGACGTCGCATGTTCTTTCACCCAGGGACATCACTAAGAATGTTGGACGACAACTTCTTGCGTTGGCGCATCCTCTAGAGTCCACTTGTTTCGCATTTACACTCGATGCGATTTTATCCGTCAAGAGTGCTCAAGATCCAGGAAAGATCAACCCGCGAACGCAAAAGAATATTCCAAATGCCCGTTTATTGTGGCATAATGTTTCAAGATATATGCTGAATTGCATGAATGTTTGTTTTTAAAGTGTACTTGTCTTTCCAAGTGCAAATGTTCGAAACGTCAAGATGTATTTTATAAGATGAGAGTATATTAGATGAAGTAAAATGGTAATCATTATCAGACCGCAGGTAGAACTTTACACATCATCTCTTGAATAAATTCCAAGACAATATTTTCACTGATTGCGTTTAAAAGTATTTTGCGAAACCCAACTTACTATCTAGCTGCATGTGACCCTATTATCTAGCATGTCTCCATTAAGTATCCTAATTGCATGTCAATAGTGCAAGTTTGGAGATATTCACCCCCTGCCACACACACTCGTGGTGGCTCGCAGGGTATTACGTAGATGTAGATGGTAGACTGGACTCATGGTCATAATGGTCATAAAATAGGGAAATTGATTGCCGAACTGACATAATTAACCATAACATAATTAATGATCCTTTTTATGCATCGTGTGTAAAGCATGTTTGGTGCGAATTCACCCTGCCACACACCTTTATAGTGACTTGCTCGGTATTGTGTATGCGCAGATGGTTAATTTTAGCACTGGGAATTTTACACCTTGGGACTGGCAATATATCACCAAACACAAAATGAATTTTGCATCGAAAGTGGCCAAAGTACTAAAGAAAAAATATCTCAGTATAATCCTCTCTTGCATTTATTTTTGCCGACCCGGATTTCAACTTAACATAGGCTTGGATTAGCATAAGCTTGGAATATGCTGCCAGTGTATGGGATCCCTACGAAATACCTCTAGATAACGAACTCGAACGTGTGCAGCGAAGATCGGCGAGATTTGTCAAGGGCCGGTATGATAACCTTATTAGCGTAACCAGTCTATTAAATGAATTAAATTGGGAATCATTGTCAGATCGCAGGTTGAAATTTAGACTTAATCTCTTAAATAAATTCCAAGACCATATTTTCAGTGATGATATTAAAAATATTTTGCGGACCCCAACTTACTATGGTAGACTGGACCATAATCACAAAATTAGAGAAATAGATTGCCGAACTGACAGATTCAAAATGTCCTCTTTTCCTCGTACTATTAGGGATATGAATAACGGTAAATGTATCCAGTACGAGAGTAGCAATGGATAACATTGGTAGCTGCATGTTGGTATAAGGACTTAAAGCTAACCCTTTCGCTAACTAACAGCATGTTTTTGCATGTATGTTTTGCTATTTTAATTTTTAATTACAAATTTTTATGCATGATATGTAGTGCATGTTTGGTGATAGTTCACCCCCTGCCACACACCTTTATGGTGGCTTGCAGGGTATTATGTAGATGTAGATGTTAACAAAGTCATTCTCATATGTTGTATGACACACAGTCTCAGGTAAAATTTTTGTAAGTTAATCATAGTATGAGTAAAGGTATCTAATCTGCAGTATCCACGTAGACGTTTATTAGGCACGACCATGGTTTCACAGCATTCGTATGGAGCGTGGCACTCTATGGATTAGAGACATGGGCTATCGGGGAAGTAGACTGGTAAAGAATTGAAGCCTTCGAAAAATGGTGCTGGAGGAGAATGCTGAAGATTAAATGGGCAGATAGAGTGAGGAACGAAGAGGTGTACAGAAGAGTACATGAAGGACAATATGGAGAACCCTACGGCAAAAAAAGAACCAGATAGATTAAACATACCTTGAGACACAATGAATTAGAGATAAATATAATGGAAGGGAGAATAAGGGAAGGTCCCGCGAGGAAGACCAAGGGACAAGTATTCCGGGGCAAATAAAAAAGGACTCAAAGGAGAAAACATAACAGGGCGTGAGGGAATGAACACTGAACAGAGCAGAATGGATGGCTCCGGGTAAATCAATCCTAAGATTGAAATACTAATGATGACGATGGTTTCGTAGCAAGGCTAGATCACCAGAAGAACATTAGACCAAAATTTTCAGTATTTTAGCAACAATTTTTTCCCTGACTTCTTTACTATACAGTTCCACAAAGTTATGCCTGAAACCTCAAAGTTCATTTGCTAAAATACATTTCTTAAGGAAAAAATTTGAAATACCCGTAAATCCAACGGCTTGATTAGCAAGAGCACCCTTATTCACTGTATTTCTCCAGTTATATTGACAGCAAAATGAAAATCCTTAGGACTTAAACATAACAGTATTAACTAAATAATTACAATGATTCTTTTCATCAAAATTAAAGTAACGTTTACCCATGAAAATCACAACACACACTAAAAAATTATAAGCGCATAAAAAGAGAATCGTTTCTTTTTTAGAGAAAGAAAGGTCCTTGAAGAAGTCTCTTGTAAACAAGGAAAAGAGAATGGCCAAATATGACCTGAAAATCAATAGAAATAATACTTATACAATACGAGAGAAAAGGCGAAAACCAACGTTAAACTAGGAAAACTAAAACTTGAAGAGGTGAAAGAGTTCTGATACCTTAGAAACCGAGTAACCAACGGTAGACAAGACAGGAAAGAATCAGTTGGTACAATAGCACGGAAAAGATGAGACACGATGGATGACGAAGACAATCGTCGAGGGAAGAATGAACGGGAAGACTGGAAAAGGCAGGCCTCGTATGAGATGTATGGAACAGGTCGTGAAGGATGTAAAAGACAATAATTATGTTAACATGAAAAGGTTGGCCGGCAGCAGAATCGAGTGGAGGGCTGCGTCAAACAAATACTATAAATTGCTAACCCATGATGATTATGACAAGTTTAAGCTTAAATGACCATATTTTCATATTTCAAAATCCAACCATTACGGAAAAGCTGATAGAAAGAGCAAATTTAATAACCGAGAAAATGGCGATCAATAACTATGTATTTGGCGTCCGTTCAAGCAGGGAAGCGAAAGCGACCTGTCGGATGACTATTAGTCTCATAATGAATGCAAAGCACTCGAAACTCGATTTCAGTTGGGAAACACGCCAAGAAAAAATCCAAGAATACAAAACTTGCGAATGCCAATTTATCACGTCATCTCTGGCTATTTCGAATAGCTTCTAATCTATCTATAAATCCTAATCCACGCAACACCCTGCATGCCACCGCGAGGGTGTGTGGCAGTGGGTGAAATTAACGAAACATAAACTATTGACCTGCAACTAGGCTACTACAAGGAAACATGTTAGATAATAGGGTCACAGGTAGCTAATTGGTTAATATTAACATAGTAATAAAGGGATTGGTTGTTTATACAAGCATCATGCTACGGACAACTCGAATAATATTTTACTCAAATATCCCTTTGCAATACTCCGCATTGCGTTCTCTTATAGTACGGGGAGAAATGACATTTTGAATCCATCGCTACCTCAATCTATCTCTCTTATCTTATTTATCTGGTCGAATCTAGCATAATACGCAGGAGTTTTCAATACATATCAAACATCTTCATTTAAGAAATAGATTTAATCTATAATTTAACCTACGATCTGATCATGATTCCCAACCTAATTCTTCTATTAATTCTGATACTCTACGAGACCTACTGTATCTTGTACTATTCTTAGACTTCATCTCTTAAACAAATTCCAAGGCAATATTTTCAGTGATGATGTTAAAAATATTTTACGAACCCCAACTTACTATGGCAGACTGGACCATAATCATAAAATTAGAGAAATTGATTGCCGAACTGACCGATTCAAAATGTCCTTTTTCCCTCGCACAATTAGAGATACGAATAACGGTAAATATGTCCTATCGGAGAGTAGCAATGAATAGCATTGGTAGCTGCATGTATGCAGTTGGTATGAGTACTTAAAGCTAACCCTACTAACAGAATGTTTTTGCATGTTTTCTTTGCAATTTCTATATTTTTTAAATGGTGTAGTTCTGACTAATATATTAATACAATTCCTTTTTTATGCATGATATGTAGTGCATGTTTGGTGAGCAATCACCCCCTGCCACACACCCTTGTGGTGGCTTGCAGGGTATTATGTAGATGTAGATGAAAGCGGTGAATGATACAAAGAAGGGAATAATTAGGTGATTGTGAGCCGATTGAAGCATCGAGTACAGAGCTGCAAAAGCTAAATCTTAGCATGGGTGTCTAGGGATGGAGATGGTGATCGATATTTTATTTGGGCCCATTGGAGCTCAAAAATATTTCATCTACATCCACACGATACCCTGCAAGCCACCGCGAGGGTGTGTGGCAGGGGGTGAAGATCACCAAGCATGCACTACTAACGTGCAAACAAGCTACTACATGGAAACGTGCTTCATAATAAGGTTACATGCAGCTAAATGGTTAGTATCTACATATTATCTACATAGTAGTAATAGAAGGATTGGCTGTTAATACATGCATCATGGACTACAGAATACTCTAAAATATTTCCCCTACCTATTCCTTTGCTATGCTGCCTATTCTGTTCTCTTATAGTACGGGGGAAAAATGCCATTTTGAATCTATCGGTACGACAATCTATCTCTCTAATCTTATTTATCTGGTCGAATCTAACATAATACGCTGGTGTTTTTAATATGTGCCTAACATCTTCAGTAAAGCTATCCGTTTGAAATGTCTCTAATAGATTTAATCTGTACTTTAACCTACGCTCTGATAATGATTCCCACCCTAATTCTTGTACTAATTCTGAAACACTACTCAACCTATCGCAACACCTTTTAACGAACCTAGCTACTCTAGCTGCACACTGTCTAGTTCTCTGACCAAACCTGAATATTTTTAGAAACACAAAATGGATCAGTATGAAGACGCCCACTCACACTCAGGCCAAGAGGGTTGATCGAGGTCGTCGATTTAAAGAAGGAAGACAAGACTCCCCAGATTCGACTTCGCATCGTCCCGAGAGACGGAGGCTCTCATCTCTTGGGCATAAAATTAATACTCGTCCGCTGCCGCCGTTCCCCCAACAACGGGATAGAAAACAAAAGGAAAAAAAAATTCCTGGGGGCACGGAAGTGTTTCCGACTGCGTTTCCGCCGACGTCCCACGAGCCTTACGTAATCCATTAAGCGGAAGAAGCAACAGCCTCTCTGAATGGGCGTTCCGAACACCACCTCCCTTAGGGAACATCTCGTGAGCGACCCACAAACCACCGGGCCCCGCCCGCCCCGAGGGACTAATCTCATTAAAACCGCCCTCTTCGGGAGAGGGGGGCCTTGGGGCGCTCTCGTGCGGGATGTGGAATGATTAATTAAGCGAAGAAGAAGAAAACACCAACGAAATCCCAACTCGTTGATCTTTCGCTACTTACGCACTACAATCTCTCCTTAAAAATTACTTAAAAAGCCTCCTTACGAAATAGGCTAGAATAATGAACGTGAGCGTGTGCAGCGAAGATAAAGGGACATTATGATAACAAAAGTTGCGTAGCCAGTCTATTATATGATGTAGATTATAATCGCAAAGCTTGTTCGCGGTGGAAGGGCGTCATCATTGAAAAAAATGAAAAGCACTTTTGTGACTTCCACATCTTAATCAGATCTTTCCTGATGATGGCCTAGCAGTCGAAACCGGTGGAAACCGAAACAAGTCTTTTTTGTTTGCTTCAACTATAAGATGAACTAAAAAGAGAATCACTGTCACGTCACAGGTTGAACTTACGATTTCATCCCTTAAATAAATTCCAAGATAATATTTTCGCCGATGACGATTAAATATTCCAACGTACTATGGTAAACTGGACCACAAAATAAGAGAATTCTTCACAAAATAAGAGAAATTGATTGCCGAACTGACACATTCAAAATGTCCATTTTCCTCGTACAATTAAGCATATTTATGGCTGTATATAGTAAAAAACAAGAGTATAAATACGAGTATGTCAATGGATAGATACGTAGTTTCATGTTGGTATAAGAACTTTAACCTAACCCACTAAGCATGCCTTCTAGGCTATTTTGATCTTTTTTTTAACTGGGCGGTTTAGACCAGAATATAACAATTAATCATTTTATGCATGATATGTATAATGCATGTTTGGTGCGAATTCACACCCTGCCACACACCTTTATGGTGGCTCGGAGGATAATGTGTAGATGTAGATGTAAAAAGGTACGCCACCGAGTAACTCTGAAAGTAATTGTCGTAACTCCGAAAGTACTCGCTCCGAAAGTGCTCTCTGGGCATCTGGACCAGTATTGTACGTCGCTCATCTGTTGCCCCCTTCTAGGATTCAAAGAACTAAACATCTGAGCGTGTGGTGTCCCAGCAATGCATGGAACGCAACAGTGAGCACTGACCACTCCACAACGGGGTGTCGAATACGGTAAAGCAGCCAGTAGTTTCCCGGGGCAACGAGCGATGTGTTACTTTAGCCGAGCAACGTGATTAGCGGCTACTGAAAGGGCAGCAGCTAAGGATAATTTTCATGTAGGTACGACTAAAGACGAGGCCGCGGAGGACAATTTTCAAATCATTATTTTAATAGATGCATTTAAATTTTACGCTCATTGATGTTTCATATATTCATAACGATCGGCCTTATTTTCTCTCGCCGAACATGCCTTGGGCGTAAAATATTGCACTCGGATCGAAAACACTGCTTTTCCCTAAAAAAACAATCACGCAAATGAGAAAGGGAATGTCTGCAATTTCCATGTTGTAACCTTGCAAAGTGATTGATGATGAATAATCAGGAAATGACTCCAAAATGGAGCAAATGGAAGTCAATTGTGGCGTCACCCGAAGCGAATTACGGGTAAACTTACGCGCGTTTAAAATCATATTTAATTGATATTCGGCTTTAAAGCGAATTGAGATTACAGGTCTTGAACAGCCTTTCCACATCCTTGTCAGCTCCTTATATATAAATATATATATTGCCGCGAACGACACATCGAACGAGAGGAATGCACTTCGAATGACGAACGAGAGAAACTCGAAACACAGTTGGTTAAACTGTCCCCACCCACACGGTGAGGCTTCGATAAAATTTAAATCAACAGTTCTTTTACCGACCTTTTCAAAATTTATTTCCACGAAGCCTCACGATTGTTTTAAGCCCCGATAGAAAATAATCGGTAGAGGGATTTGCAAGAAAAATTGATTCATGTAAGTTATACTTTATTTTTCATTAATATTTGTCTGTAATAACAATTCCAATTTCGGAACATTTTATCATATGCTAAAATAGAGCAATGTGTTCAAATAATCGTCATTAAATTGATCTGAAAGATGAATTCCGATATCAAATTAACTAATTTTTCTTGAACTATGGGGCTGAGCTACGTTTTTAAGTGACTTACTGCATGGAATTCGGGTCTTACCTATACTACCATTGTTGGGTAAGATTAAACAGCCTTACAATAAGATACATAATTTATTTTGGTACAAATAAAAATGATTAATTTAAGTTAATCCGCTTCAGTAATAATAACTTACCATCTGTTTCAACACTGGTAAAATTAGATATTAAAAGGAACGAATACTATTATATTCATGCATCACAATAAAGTCTTTCAGAGTACCTATTTGAAGTTAATGTGCATAAAACACAGAAATAATTTTTTTCGCGAATCCCTCAACCGATTATTATTTTCTTTTGGGAGTAAAGATATTTGTGAGACATGGTAGAAATAATATTTGAAAATATCACATCATCGCAAGAACTTTGGATTCAAAGTTGATCGAAACTCACTGTGACTTAGACAGAACAGCAAGCATTCACATGCGCAGATGCAGAGGGGGGTTTCGAGGAATTAGAACAACGCCCCATACTACGGCACTCCAAGGCTGCTGCCTTCGTCATTTCTACCCACATTTAGCTGTACTGTCTGTTATCGTGGGCTTAGTTCTTTAGCGTAGCATGGAAGGGAGAGGATTAGCATTGATGATGGCAGCAGCAGAGACGTAAAGGGTTGAAGCATTCGAACTGCAGAATAAGTGCTACAGAAAAATGATGAAGATAAAATAGATCAACCGAGTGACAAACGAGAAAATCTTAAATTTGTGGAAGAAAAGAGAAGTGTGATGATGTTAGATAAACATTATGAACACAAGCGTATTATACTATATTCGACCAGGTAAATAAGATTAGAGAGATTGTGGTGCTGATAGATTCAATATGTCATTTTTTCTTCCATGCTATAAGTGAACACATTAGTCAGAATTAGTCAGAAAGGGGTGATAACAATTCGACTGGTAACTACACCTTGATGACGCTGTAGGTGAAATATTGTTACGAGTAGTCTGTAGTGGATTGATGGATGTATTAACAAGCCCTTGTTACTATGCAGATACCAACAATCTACTAGTACCTAGCTGCATGTGACCCTATTATGTTGTATGTTTCCATGTCGTACGCTAGTTGCATGTCTATAGTGCATATTTGGTGATCTTCACCCCCTTTTTTGCTTGCAGGGTATCGCTTAGAGGTAGATGTACATCAGCATCTACATAATAACCTGAAATCCACCATAAATGAGTGTGGCAGAGGGTGAATTCATACCGAACATGCACTATATATCATGCATAAAAAAGAATTGGTAATACATACTGGTCTAAACTTTAATTTTGCTTAAAAGATAAAAATAGCAAAGCAAGCAAGCAATATTATGCTGTTAGTTGGGTTAGCATAAAGTCCTTATAACAATAACAAAAGAGTGGTGCGACAAATGGCAGTTAGAACTCAACCTTAAAAAGTGTGTAGCTATCAATTTTTGGATGAGGAATAATTCGATAGAGCGATCCTATAGAATTAATAACACGAAGATCGAAAACGTTGAAACCGTAAGATATTTAGGTGTAACAATCACTAAAGATTTATCGTGGGGAAGACACATAAGGGAAATATGCGGCCGAGCGAAGAGAAAGCTAGGATTTATAAAAAGAGTACTTGGGAAATGTGATGAGAAGACAAAAGAGCGATGCTACTTTTCACTAGTTAGGCCCCACCTTGAGTATGCAGCCAGTGTATGGGATCCTAATGAATTAGGTTTGATGAGAGAACTAGACAGTGTGCAGCGTAGAGCAGCTAGGTTCGTCAAAAGGTGTTACGATAGGTTGAGTAGTGTATCAGAATTAATACAAGAATTAGGGTGGGAATCATTATCAGAGCGTAGATTAAAGTTCAGATTAAATCTATTGCAGAAATTTCAATCGGATAGCTTTACTGAAGATGTTAGGCACATATTAAAAACACCAGCGTATTATGCTAGATTCGACCAGATAAATAAGATTAGAGAGATAGATTGTCGTAGAGATAGATTCAAAATGGCATTTTTCCCCCGTACTATAAGAGAACAGAATAGGCAGCATAGGAAAGGGATAGGTAGGGGAAATATTTTAGAGTATTCTGTAGTGCATGATGCATGTATTAACCCCTCATATATTATAGATACTAACAATCTAGTTGCATGAGACCCTTTAGTTGCTTGCTTGCATGTTAGTAGTGCATGCTTGGTGACCTTCACCCCCTGCCACACACCCTAGCGGTGGCTTGCAGGGTATCATGTAGATGTAGATACGCAACTACCTACGCTATCAATTGATACTCGTATTGGAATTATTTACGGCTATTTATATCCCTAATTGTACGAGGAAAGAAGGGCATTTTGAATACGTCAGTTCGGCAATCAATTTCTCTAATTTTGTGATTATGGTCCAATCTACCACAGTAAGTTGGAGTTCGCAAAATATTTTTAACGTCATAAGTGAAAATATTATCTTAGAATTTATTTAAGAGAATAAGTCTAAATTTCAACCTGCGACCTGACAATGATCCCCACTTTTATTCATTAATACACTGGTTACGAAAATATAGCTATCGTACCTTCTTATGCTTGATATTTAATGCATATTTGGTGTGCATTCATCTCCTGCCATACCTGCTGCCATATCTCCTGCCTTCATGGTGGCTAGCAGGGTATCATGTAGATGTGAAACCAATTAATATATTTCGGAAAATATATTTTCTAACCAGTTATCATTTCAATAATGTGTAGTTACTAACCACCTAGTTGCACATGACCCTTAGATCTACATCTACATCTACATCTACACGATACCCTGCAAGCCACCGCGAGGGTGTGTGGCAGGGGGTGAAGATCACCAAGCATGCACTACTAACATGCAAGCAAGCAACTAAAGGGTCTCATGCAACTAGATTGTTAGTATCTATAGTATTTGAGGGGTTAATACATGCATCATGCACTACAGAATACTCTAAAATATTTCCTCTACCTATCCCTTTCCTATGCTGCCTATTCTGTTCTCTTATAGTACGGGGGAAAAATGCCATTTTGAATCTATCTGTACGACAATCTATCTCTCTAATCTTATTTATCTGGTCGAATCTAGCATAATACGCTGGTGTTTTTAACATGTTTGCATGAAGTAGTAGCACTGCATCTCATAGTTACATGTAGATTATGCACGTTTAGTGATCATCAACACCTGCCACACACCCTTTTGGTGGCTCGCAGGGTATTACGTAGACTTAGGCACCTAGCAATCTTTTATGAGCACATTCTAAAAAGAACTCCGCTGAATTCACTCCATCAAGATCAGTGGAGTGTACCTCAACAAAGATGGCCGCAGGAGCTACTAATCGCATCACAATAGGTAAATTGACACATCCACGAGTGATTTCCCTGTAACTTATTCTCTCACGAGTATTTCAGCAATACGATGATTTATGTCTTTCTCACAATGCCGCTTAGTTGCACTGTAGCTGCGAAATTTATTTTTCACAAATATAATTCTCCAATAATAAGAGATTAACGCAATAAGCATGAATTCCGCGACGTGTGAAGTCCAAACGAAAGTATTCCATCTCCCCGGCGAACACCTGAGGAGGCACCAACATAGGGACAAGCGCGGTTTACCAGCAACAAAAGTTATGAGCAGACGCGCAAGTCTTCCACGCTGGTAATGTGATGCGAATAACAAGCAGAGTAACTTCTTTATTCCTCACAACCATCAACATCCACTTAAACCGGTTTCAACGCCCATGAGTCAAGAAGGCAACAATTTCCGGTGTTAAAAGGTCACTTTCAAATGAGCATTTGAAGAATATTAAGCGAGTAAATTTACTGAGGAACTTTGATGTTATTAAAGTAAAGATCATATAGCTTCTCTACAAATAATTTGATACTTCTTGGCTCTTATAAAACAAACGATGGTTTTAGTAGTGTATTAGTATTAACAGAAGTATTTAAAGTTGAGATTAAATCTTTTGCAAACATTTAAAACAGATAACCTTGCTGAAGATGTTAGACACTGAAAACCACTGCGTATTATACCTACTAAATTTTAACAGATAAATAAGATTAAAGAGATAGATTGTCGTACTGATAGATTCAAAATCTCATTTCTCCCCCGTGTCATATTAGAGCACAATAGGCAGCATAGCAAATGGATAGGTAGGTTAAATACTCCATGAAGTAGCCTAGTTTCATGTCAATAGTACATGCGTGTCCGGAAAGTAATGAGTGTTATTCTCCCGCCATGCATAACAGCCGCACGGTGTTTCTTTGGGGCAGAGTGTGTGGAGGGATCATTTAGCTACACATTCTCGTCGGCGGCTATATCGATCTCTTATTATGTTAGGTTGAGTTTAGATTTATCTGAAGAGGTCAGCCTTACAATAAAGGGAATACATGCATCATGCACTACAGACTACTCTAACAATATTTCACCTACCTATCCCTTTGCTATCGTGTCTATTGCGACCTCTTATAGTACGGAGGAAAATGACATTTTGAATCTATAAGTGCGACAACCTTATATATCTCGTTTAATCTAGCATAATACGCAGGTGGTCCTAATATATATCTAACATCTTCGGTAAAGTTATGCGTTTTATATTTCTGCAATAGATTTAATCTGTAATTTAGCCTACCATCTGATAATGATAGCCAAATTAATTCTTCCATTAATTCTGATATACTACTAAACCTATCGTAACACGTTTTAACAAACCTAGCAGCTCCATGCTGCACACTGTCTAGTTCTCTGATCAAACCTAATTCACTCGGATCCCATACACTGGCTACATATTCAAGGTGGGGCTTAACTATAGTGAAGAGTAACATAGCTCTCTTGTCTTCGCATCACATTTACCAAGTACTCTTTTTATAAATCCTAGCTTTCTCTAGGCTCGGCCTCATACTTCCGGGATGTGCCTTCCCCACGATAAATCTTAAGTGATTTTTGCACCTTATAGTACCTTATATTGTGAAATACTACACATTAAAAAAAATTTATTCTGGATTTTCACTGTGATGCAGGTGATCTAAGGAGGAGTCGAAGGATAAAATAGTCCCTGGAAAAGGCTGGCCGGCCCTAAAAAGGCAAAGTCTTGACTTCTCCAAAATATGGAATGACATGATTAAAGTGTGATACCGTGATCATGGGTTCACTTCAAAAGTCTAAGACATGTATTGCTATCATAATTTCCTAGCTCTGCCTACTAAACTACTAAACGCTCTCATCACTATCTTGATATTTCCCTGACCTAAACTTTCCAATAGAGGCCATTCATTTAGAGGGAAATATATCATATAATATTGGCGAAAGAAACTTCTGTCACAACCGTTTAATAAGCAATATGAAGGAGAATTTCTCTTAATTCCTGAAGTTCGTAAGGAAGAGAGAGCTTCTCGGCTCAACATCAGTTTCCTTACTACGCAACGTATACACGGTGGCGATGATTCAACAGCCAGCCTTGGAGGCGAAGAGCATGTAATAAGATGAAAGAAACTCCCACACGATGATGTTACATAACACCCCCCTCGCGCAGGCTGTATTGGCCGTGGCATTGGAGCACCTGTAAATGTCCGTTGTCCACTTTCGCCTCCCACGCAACAAGTAAGCATCGACCATCCAAAAGAACAACACGACTTTCTCTCAGAGTAGCTCCTTGTAGGAACAGCACCTTGGGGAAAACGTTCCGCACATGCACGTACCGACTCCTCAGGTGGACTCCTCTAATTTTAGCCAGAATAGACATAAATTTTTTCCTCAATGATGTACTTGCTACGAAATTTTCTCATAAATTTGGCGAAAGTCATGTGACCTAATAAGTCTTCTGACGTCACCGAACCGTAAAAGTTCCATATTTCTACGGATAACAGACCCTTATTTTAGAAAAAAACGAAGTGATTATATTGTTTCGAGGATTTTTAGCCGTCTCATGATAGAACAAGTAAGTGAAAAGGGATTTAAAAAGCAAAATCCGACATTTTGCCTTTGGTTGACTCCCTTATGGGAGTCCCTCTCCTTCTTAAAAAAAAGTGATTGCTTCGTCGAAGCAGAGATTCGCGGAGTGAACACAAACAGCTTACAACACAAGTATTATACAATTTATGGATGATTTATGTATTGATGATGATTCATTAAACAACCTACCTAAACGTACAACAACAACTACGTACAACTTGCCTCCACTCCCCTGCCACACACCCTCGTGGTGGCTCGCAGGGTATTACGTAGATGTACAACAGATAAACAACGCCCGTAGTGATACCGAGCCGTGACGTCATATGATGACGTCGTGCTTTAAAGCTGCCGAAAAGGTACAATTTTTAAAGAGTACTATCTTTGTAATACAACTTAATTCTTAAGCAACATTTTCGCAAAGTACATTTCAGCTAGTAAACTTGTCATTCTTAGAGTTATAAGAAAAAAAATGTTCATAAGTTCCTCATTTAGTCCGAATCCACGCTTCACCATGAATGATCACTTGTGCATTCTATGCAAACGGATTCCGAGAGAGGGCTCTCCGAACAAACACCGCAAGCGACTGGAAGCACTCTCATAGAAGAGTAAACCGATTTGCGATCCGCCTCATTCCCCATTGCGTAAACTCTTCCCACGCATGTAATTCCCCTCAAAGAGAAGAGAATAGTAGCGGAAATTATTCACTCGCCCCTAGTCCACACACGAATATTTACTAATTCCTGAATACATTAGTTAAGAAAAGCAAACTCCGTCTTTTTCCGAAGATTCAGTAGTGTATAAGGAAATTAGGAATGAAGATGGAATAGGAAACTTCCTACATGAACACGTTCAAAAGGTGGTATTAGATGGTGTTAGCTCAGCCAAAATAAAATTTACATCGGGTGTTCCCCAGGGAAGTGTGATAGGTCCAATTTTATTTCTTCTTTACATAAATGACTTTGATAGAGCAGTTAAAATTAGCAATCTCCGCCTTTTTGCCGATGATGCAGTAGTGCATGAGGAAATAGGAATGAAGATGACAGTCAGTCTTTAAAAATGGCTTTAGGAGTGATTGACGATTGATTTGTTAGCTGCCAGCTGGAATAAAATTTGAAGGAATGCGAGATAATGAACCTATGGAAAAATAATAGCTTTCCCCGGAAAAATGATTACATGAAAGGACCGAAAAATATCTAACGTACAATTCATTAAATACTTATGCGTCACCAGCATTGACGACATGCTATGGGGGAAACACATCAGGAAAATAACCAGTGTAGCAAACTGTAGATTAGGATTCTTAAAAAGGGTTCTCGGCAAATGAGATGAAAGAGTACGATAAAAAAGCAATTTTACATTTGTCCGGCCTAATCTAGAACATGCCACTAGTATATGGTAGCCGTACGAAGAAGGTATGATAAAGGAATAAGTGTGTGTGTAAAGAAGATAAATTAGATTTCTTAAAGGCAATTACGATAATTTTATTAGTGTTACGAGATTAATAGAAGAATTAGGATGGGGATTATTACCAGAACGTAGGTTAAATATTTTAAGTAGATTCGAAGCTGATTTGTTCACAGATGACGTCAGATATATATTAAGAACCACTGCATATTCTGCTAGATTTGATCAGATAAACAAGATTAGAGAGATAGATTGCCGTGCCGATAGATTTAAAATGTCATTTTTTCCGGCGTACAATAAGAGAGCACATTTGAGAGAATAGCAAAGGGTCAGGTAGGTAGAAAATTGCTAGAGTAGTCTCAAGTGCATGATGCATGTTCAAACAATAATTACACATGCATGATAGGGAAATGCCGATTAATGTGTAAGGAAAATGTTTTTCAAACCAATAATCAATTCATTAATGTGTAGTTACCAAGCACCTAGTTGCACGTGACCATTATATCTAATATGTATGCATGAAGTAGTAGCACTGCACCTCATAGTCGCATGTAAGTAGTTCATGTTTGCTGACCCCCTGCCATTCACCAATGCGGTGGCTCGCAGGCTATTACGTAGACGTTGACGTACCTACTATCGGCGTAAATTACTAATCTTCCTCAACACGACTGTTCACAGATGGCACTCCCACTTCGACTAAAACTTTCCCGCATACTCTTCCATACATTGTTTTCTCCGGCTCCATCACGGCCATTGTATGTACATACCTACTTTCCTTATAATTTTCGGGAAAAATTTTTTTCTCGCGACCCCCCTCAAGATCAACGATTTGTGTGACCACTGATTCTAATTCCTCCATTGGTACCTTGCGGTCACAGAAACCTTCCAGGTTCCATACAAGGATCCACATATATCTATCATACGGACATCAGCACAAGGAGAAGCAATACTTAGAAAATATGCAGAGGAGCATTAAAAACTAGTAATTTAACATAAATACTAGAGTAGTGCGGGTACTACACACGAATACTCGAATACCAGAGAGAATTCCATACTTGAGGTCTCGAATGATTATGCTAATTACGCTATATTCGGCGTGTTGATCAACTACATTATATTAATTAAAAACTGGACAGAACATGGTGAACTAACACTTTCTGCTCACTCACTTAGGTTTATAAAAGTTAACGTGTTCAACTGTCCATAATTGGTAGAAAAAATATTTTATCGTATATTTGACATTTTAAAATAAGGATAACATGTTTTATTATAATCAACTTGAGACTTTTAAACTTCGACAGGCAAAAAATAATTTGCAGAATAACATTTAGCATATCAATTGCAATTTTAGTAGTCGAGGTATTAGAAATTCAAGATATTCGAGTCATGATTTGATATTCAAATTCGAGAAACCTGATATTCGACCCATCTCTAATAAATACTGATACCGATAGATCGAGGAGCGTAAAAATTGAACAAATAACCTATAACAAATCAGTGTCATCGTACTGGAACCCCTGATTAGTGGGCTCATGTGACGTCGGAATATTACCTTGACAGCGGTCGCAACTGAGTAAATATCCTGGCTTCAATCGGGAGACGCCTTTAAAGTACTGAATACAGCGACTTTTGACAAAATGTTGGGTTTGAAAAGTGAAAGCGGGTATCTAATGGAATCTAGCCATTCATATGTACAATTTGAAGGAAAAATCTCACGCTAAGAGAAATCCATGCCCTTCTACCAGTTAGGATTTTAAGTTCACGAGTGCAAAGTGAAGCAGTCTGTTAACTTTGTCACGATCTTTACCATTGCTATCCTTTTCCTATACAGCCGAAGCTATGCGCACGTATTCCAGCAATCTTTCTGAGCACTATATCATTTCGTGGAATCCATTAAATATCTTGGAATAAGACTGACAAATGATCTTTCCTGGGGTAAACACATTCGTGAAATAATGGGTCAAACGAATCGCAAACTGGGTTTCATTAAAAGAGTATTGGGTAAATGTGACGATCATGTACGAGAAATCAGCTACTTTTCCCTTGTTAGACCTCATTTGGAATATGCTGCCAGTGTATGGGATCCCTACGAAATCGGTCTAAGTAATGAACTTGAACGTGTGCAGCGAAGATCGGCAAGATTTGTAAAGGGACGATACGATAATTATATTAGCGTAACCAGTCTATTAAATGAATTGAAATGGGAATCATTGTCAGATCGCAGGTTGAAATTTAGACTTGGTCTCTTCCACAAATTCCAAGGCAATATTTTCGGTGATGATGTTAAAGGTATTTTACGAACCCCAACTTACTATGGCAGACTGGACCATAATCATAAAGTTAGAGAAATTGATTGCCGAACTGACCGATTCAAAATGTCCTTTTTCCCTCGCACAATAAGAGATACGAATAACGGTAAATATGTCCTTTAGGAGAGTAGCAATGAATAGAATTGGTAGCTGCATGTTGGTATGAGTACTTAGAGCTAACCCTACTAACAGAATGTTTTTGCATGTTTGCTTTGCAATTTCTATCTTTTTTAAATAGTGTAGTTCTGACTACTATATTAATACTATTCCTTTTTTATGCATGATATGTAGTGCATGTTTGGTGAGCAATCACCCCCTGCCACACACCCTTGTGGTGGCTTGCAGGGTATTATGTAGATGTAGATGTAGATGTATATCCTTCCCAGCAAGCCATTTCAAGATCCGATGAGGGTTCTCCTGTAGCTTCCACTTCAAAAGTCTCTTTCTTCCGACCACTTCATTACGCTGCTTCCTAATACGTCCGGATCCATTCTTCACATATTCATCTTCAGGTTCCCCAATCTTCCGCAAGTCCGAAGCGATCTTACATCCCACGTTACTACCCTAAAAAGTATATGACATTTGATTGATGTAGCTACTCTCTCGGGTAGTCCCCGCCAATAGATCCAAATAGGGGACTATTTAACCTACGGAATATTTACCTTCAAGGGTTCCATAATGTCTTGCTAATAGTGGATTAGGAGCGAATCAGGGAGATGACAATGTGGTGGTGTGCTGAAGTGAATTGGGTGTCGCTGTACCCAATATCGACCGCTGATGTCTCCTCCTTCACTCATACGAAGAATATCGACTGCCGTCTCCTCCGGGCGATCATGATCATCGGTCAAGATTGGTGTGACGCAGCCCTCCACTCGATTCTTCAATCGGCCAATCTCTTCATATTACAGTAATTCTTCTCTTTTAAATCCTTCGCACCTTGTTCCATACACCTCATACAAGGCTTGCCTTTTCTATTCCTTCCATTCACCTTTCTTCGACGATTGTCTTCATCAGCCCATCATGCCTTAAGATGCGGCCGATTAAGTTTAAGATGACAAAAAAATATCCTCCTGGTGATGAGATGCATAAATGGTGGCAGCCTCCCGTCAACTAGTCACAAATTGTTCACTGATTTCTGTATAATTTAAAAATCCATCCTATTCAAGGATAAACCAATACCACCTCGAAATGCAATCGCTTTTTATCCACGAATACTCATTCGGCGAGTAAGAAAACCTCTGTATCTATAGGTCGACCCATCTTCCTCAATCCCGAAAACTTATAGTCCCTCTACCTTCCTCTTTACTTTTCAATACAACCAATTTCGCGTACCATTAATAACACCCAAAAAGGAAAAATAAATATTTAAGACACATTTAATTGTTAGGTAACGGTTCTCCTCTACCATTGGAATGAAAATAAGTCCACTAAAGGACAAGCATCAGAGGCCAAACAGCTGTTGTCACTAGAACAAGATTGAATTTGTAAGGTGGACTTAAAAGATAGATTGATTTGATTTTTTACACGAGCCAGCCAGTTGAAGAATTTTAGTAGAAATTAAAATGTTGAATGTAAATAATATACGAAGGGAATAAATTATTTTAAAATATGCTAAAATTGATCATCACTCTTCACGTGGGTTGCCGAAGCGCCTACAAATTGATTATGCTATAAAACTACTCTGGTGCTGATGCTGTGAAAGAAACGTCTTTCCCGCAACCCACTATTAAATAAGAAAAATAAATTACGTCACAAGAAGCGCTAATAAGTTTCAAATGGATATATAAAAAAAAAAGTTTGAAACACCACTTCATCCTCGAGAGCGTCCCGTAAAATTATGAATTGGCTCATTAAATTCCACTCGATTTTTTTAACCTCCATCAACAAGTCTGTGCAACCAAAAACCAAATGAGGATTGATCAAGTTGCTTTGAGAATTTTCTTAGAGCAATAATTTACTTCATAAGGCTGTGACGACAGTTGATGTCGGTAAGTTTAATAATTAATGTTTTAAGTTACGTCTTTGCATATCTTAACACCAGTCCTGAATTTATTGGATGATAAGCGTAAACGGTAAATTCACTCAACAGTCAGGTGCTGAGGAGGGCGGCGACAAAGGAGAGGAAAACATAATTGGATGCCTAATATGACTGAAGATATGCCGATGCAAATTAACCGGACCTCATCGTTCGCCCATCCGATAAAGAAAGAAATTTACATTTCCCCTCCTAACCCTTACGTCCCCATCCGTTCCTTAGTTTACAAATTGGAAAAAGCAATTTCAAGGATAGGAATAAAAACATAAAAACAAAAAATGAGTAGATGGAAGAGTTCTACTACCTGGGAAGCCGAATAATCAGCGATGGACGAAACGAGAAAGAACTTGCCAGTACAATTTACAAGGCGAAAAGGGAATCCTACCAAAGAATTATCTACTAACAGCTGGAAATACAAGCGTAGAAGTATAGAAAAAATTCACCAGAACGTATATCTGGTCCAAGTTTCGTTATTGCAGTGAATGGATCGACCGAGTAAGTAACGAGGAGAAGAAGAGTGAAGAGAGAAGAAGGGAGAGAAAAGAGAAGTCTGCTGAAAACTCTAAAAAGAAAACGGGACAACTTAATCGGCCATATCTTAAGACAAGATGGCCTGATGAAGACAACCATCGAGGGAATATTGAATGGGAAGAATAGAAAACGCAGGTCTCGTTTGAGATACATGGAAAAAGTCGTGAAGGACGTGGAAGAGAAAAAATACGTAAATATGAAGAGGTTGGCAGATAAATTAATCGAGTTGAGGGCTGTGTCAAACCAATCCTAGGTCAAACGAGCGATGATGATGATAAGAAGGAAAAACTAGAAAGAAACAATGCTAAGAAGATATTTAACAATGCCTGCAAACATACCTATTTCACTAAAGCGTCAATTATCTAATCATCAGCGAATTGTCGTGGACATATTGGAAGGATTAGGCCACGGGATACGGATGTCAACAAGAATACCAGAGCAAAGAATATTTACGGGACGCACACTTGATTTTTACAAGGAATTGTTCGTTCTATGGCGTCCAGATACATTATATCTTTCTTGAAAGGAGAATCGTACTCGGAACCAAGTCACCGATCCTCGATAGTAAAACCGATTATCCTGAAAAAGGAGGACATGTTATTTAAAGTCAGTTAATAGAAAATGTTTGCCTGAATAATAATTATTTCTCACGATTGCTGCAATCTCGAAGAGGGCGCACACCAATGTATCGATTTCAACAATATATTATATTTAAATATTGACCTACAAGCAATTGAAACTTGGTGTGATACATGGCAGTTAGAATTAAACTTTAAGAAATGTCTTGTAATGAATTTTTGGAAAAAGAATAGCTCTCCTCCTACCACTTACAAAATAAGTAATAATGAATTAACAAACGTGGAATCCATTAAATATCTTGGAATAAGACTGACAAATGATCTTTCCTGGGGTAAACACATTCGTGAAATAATGGGTCAAGCGAATCGCAAACTGGGTTTCATTAAAAGAGTATTGGGTAAATGTGACGATCATGTACGAGAAATCAGCTACTTTTCCCTTGTTAGACCTCATTTGGAATATGCTGCCAGTGTATGGGATCCCTACGAAATCGGTCTAAGTAATGAACTTGAACGTGTGCAGCGAAGATCGGCAAGATTTGTAAAGGGACGATACGATAATTATATTAGCGTAACCAGTCTATTAAATGAATTGAAATGGGAATCATTGTCAGATCGCAGGTTGAAATTTAGACTTAATCTCTTCCACAAATTCCAAGGCAATATTTTCAGTGATGATGTTAAAAATATATTACGAACCCCAACTTACTATGGCAGACTGGACCATAATCATAAAGTTAGAGAAATTGATTGCCGAACTGACCGATTCAAAATGTCCTTTTTCCCTCGCACAATAAGAGATACGAATAGCGGTAAATATGTCCTATCGGAGAGTAGCAATGAATAGCATTGGTAGCTGCATGTTGGTATGAGTACTTAAAGCTAACCCTACTAACAGAATGTTTTTGAATGTTTTCTTTGCAATTTCTATCTTTTTAAATAGTGTAGTTCTGACTACTATATTAATACTATTCCTTTTTTATGCATGATATGTAGTGCATGTTTGGTGAGCAATCACCCCCTGCCACACACCCTTGTGGTGGCTTGCAGGGTATTATGTAGATGTAGATAGAATATTTTGCAAACTTGACCAAACATGAGGAATAACGCTATGCAGGTTTAATATATCATCATCTACGCTATACCCTACAAGCCACCGCGACGGTGTGTGGCAGGGGGTGAAGATCACCAAACATACTCAATTGACATGCAACTAGGCTACTACATAGAAACATGCTAGATTATAGGGTCACATGCAACTAGACAGTTAGTGAATTCAACAGTGTCAGGCGATATTTGGTGGAACAGCATCTTAAATAAATGAAGTACAAAACCTTCTTAAGATGTGGTATTGTCCACAATTTAATGCAAAATTAGACTACACGTGTTTCAACGCTATGACCTGATGATGACGCGTTAGCGTTGAAACAAGTGTAGTCTAATTTTGCATTAAATTGTGGACAAAACCACATCTTAAGAAGGTTTTGTACTTCATTTATTTTAGACAGTTAGTACCTACATAGTAATAGAGGGATTGGTTGTTAATACATGCACCATGCACTAAAGAATACTTTAATAGTGTTTCACTTACCTATCCATTTGCTATGTTGCCTATCGTGCTCCCTTATAGTACGGGGAATATGACATTTGGAATCCATCGTCACGACAATTTATCTCTCTAATCTTACTTATCTGGTCGAATTTAGCATAACACACAGGGGTTATTAATACATATCTAACATCTTCAGTAGAGATATCCGTTTTGAATTTCTGGCATAGATTTAATCTGTATTTTAATCTACTATTTGCTAATGACTACCAACCTTATTCTTGTATTAATTCTGATACACTACTAATCCTATCGTAACACCTTTCAACAAACTTAGCTGCTCTACGCTGTACACAGTCTAGTTCTCTGATCAAACCGAATTCATTCAGATCCCATACACTGGCTGCATATCCAAGGTGGGGCTATCCGTGTCGGGTTCAACTCCGCATCGTTCGATAGAGTCCATAAGAAATGCACGCAAAGTGTGTTTTTTTCTGCCTCTTCTGATTGCATCACAAAATTATATTAGAAATAATTATCCTACGAAATCGAGACGAGTATCGTAAAAAGGGATTTTGAACTAAGAATCATATTTCGGTCATCCACCACTGTTTTTGCATCGAAGTTGCACGGTTTACGTAAAATTAACGAATATGCTGTAAAATATTTGTGTTTTGAGCAATCCGTCCTCTTGAATGCTCATGCGATTGCTGCAGCCAAGAATACGTATTTTTCGTAAGAATCCATATAGATTTCAGGTTTATATAGATTATAAAACTACTGAAAACATTAAAAAGAAGACGGGGCAACTTAATGGGCCACATCTTGAGACACGATGGCCTGATGAAGACAATCGTCGAGGGAAAAGTGAACGGAAAGAATGGAAAATGCAGGCCTCTTATGAGGTATATGGAGCAAGTTCTGAAGGATATAAAAGAGAGGAGCTACGTCAACATGAAGAGGTTGGCCGACAGAAGAATCGAGTGGAGGGCTGCGTCAAACCAATCCTAGGATTGTTGACCGATGATGATGATAATAGATTATATGGTGAGAGGATAAAATTCTGGGGTTTATCTTATCACATAAGGTGAGTATAGCAAATGGGAAATATGAATGGGAAAGAGTAGGGCGAGGAGTTATTCAGGGTTGCTTGTTGTCCCTAGCATTTTCAATACAGAGGAAAATGTTAATAAACGAGGCAATGGGGGTGACTGGATATGATAATAAAAGTGGAAGGAATGGCGGAAATAGTAGAGACGGGACACTCCATCAGACCTCCGCTAAGAGTAAGTAAACATTTTACCAATCACACAATTTTCAATGAAATTTGCTTGAGTATTTTCAAGAGCATTTCGCGTAACCTGCCCTTTTAATACCGTGTCGCGATGCAAAGTGCGGGGTTCGTGGTGGCTTAGGGGGTAGAACACTAAGCTACCGACCGGAGGGTCCCTTTCTGTACCCCTACCCTACAGTCTTCACGATTCGATTTCCTGCGTGACAAAACTTCGTTCAAAATCATCGCACATATAGTTTCAAACACTATCACAATTGATACTTATGAAAATTAAAATTATAAATAAGTAATATACTCATATTTCATAGACCAACGATTTAAGTTACGTCACGCAAGATTGGGGTTCACAAGTTAACAATAATAAAAGGCCTTTACAGGGGAGAGATTGAGACGAAAGCCCTCTCCCAGCAAATTGCTTGAGGAATATTTCCGTATTCATTTCATCGAGACGGGTGTAAAGAGAAAATGAGGCAGTCCACAGCGGTAGGGCTCTACGATCGGGTATTCGAGTCGATCAGTTTCCGCAAGGAGGCAACTGAGAGAGAGGAAAAAAGTTCTACGAGCACATTTCTTGAGATCGGGTTACTGTTCAATACCGTGCGGCGCTCCTCGACATTCTCTTGTTGCTTGGCGAACACATCATGCGAACGTGCCCATCACCCTTGCCCGGGAAATCGCCAAGACAGGCCAATACTTTCCGCTGCAATGAGCTCTGATTAGCCTCTGAAGGGGGTTGGGGGTTCGTGCAGATGGGAGGGGAGGGGGTAGGAGAGGCTGGTGACCGAAGAGGGAGCGGAGTGACCGGTCTCCCGGCCGCAACACACAAGCAGACATCGGGCGTGATATTAATTCCATCCCACTGGCCAGACGACCCATATCGTTGTTCATTTCTGCGGCTAAAGGGAAAGCAAAAGACGATCGTTTGCGCGCACAGTTCCATCGAGGGCTGCGGGAGGGCTCCGTCGTCTGTCGGTCTCGACCGACACCCTCGCAACCCGAAGAACGGAGGTGAACAAGTCCTCCAAGCTCGTGGCTATGACCAAGTAAAGTGGGAGAAAGTTGCCGAGACACCTTTCACTCCACCCGGCTTCATGACCAATCTACTACTAATGATTGCGCATGGAAGACTTGGAAGACATCATCATCGGTCAATAATCCGAAGATTGATTTTACGCAGCCCTCCGCTCTTTTCTTCCATCGGCCGACCTCTTCGTATTAACGTAATTTTCCTCTTTTACATCCTTCACAACTTATTCGATACATTTCATACCAGTACCAATTATACCAGGGTCAGATGACCATAAACTTCTTACCAAACCCCGACTTTCACGCGATGTCTTTCTTCAGCACAACATACCTCCTTCCTCCCATCATTTTACCCAAACTTTTCATTCGCGTCTTCCCTCTTAGCCGCTTGCCCAACATCCTTCCTTCCTTCCATCTCGTCCTCCAACAAACCCACTCCCAAACACCTCTCCATCCAGTCTCCCGCTATCATCTCCTAATCTCCTCGATTCTTTCTTCCCTTGCCATCTCTATCACTTTCTCGTTCGTCTTCCTTTCCACCCAACTTACCTTCTTTTTATCCAAATCATAAAAGTTCTGAGGCTATTTTCATCGTCTTCCTTTAAGGTCCATGTTCCGACTAGTCTATTAGATGAGTAATAGTTAGCGTAACCAGCTATAATCTGAACTAATATGGGAATCATTGTCAGACCGTAGGTTGAAATTTAGACTTAATCTCTTTGATTAATTCCAACACAATATTTTCACTGATGACGTTAAAAATATTTTGCGAACTCCGACTCACTCTAGTAGACTGGACCACGATCACAAAATTAGAGAAATTGACTGTCGAACTGAGAGATACAAACCGTCCTTCTTTCCTGTTACAATTAGGGAAATGAATAGCTGTAAATATATATTCAATAGTATAAATACGAGTGTATCAATGGATAGCATAGGCAGTGCATGTTGGTAGGTATAAGGACCTTAAGCTAACCCAACTAACAACACGTTTTTGCATGCTTGCTTTGCTATTTTTATCTTTCGTAAATTGTGAAGTTTAGAATGGAGAATTATTATTAATCCTTTACATACATGATATGTATTGGATGTTTGGTGTGAATTCACCCCCTGCAACACACTTTTATGGTGGCTTGCAGGGTATTATGTATATATAGATGTTAAATACCCCTAAGTAGGAATTTACAGCTTAGAAAACGACTATTAATACCATATTCAGCGACTTTCCGAGCTGTAAGAACTTCATAGGCGAATATTAATACACTTAAGGCACCTTAAGACCACCAGAGCTTAAGGGACTCCGAAATACAATGATAAGTTCAGGCGATGGATTATCAAATGTCTAGAAAAGTAAACTACGCACATGTTACGTCAGCAACCAGGCTGTCATAGTCCCTAAATTTCTGAGATTTTTCAAAAGAACTTAAGAAATTAAGATTAAAGTTCCTCGTAAACTGAGCTTTCTCAACCCAAATTATTTGCGTGTAATGGACTCATTTATGGTTGGACACGAATAGCAATTAATTTTCTTTGTGTTATTTGATAATGATTAAATTTTCTTTGGTGAAGGAAGCTACCCTATCGTTTAGCATTCAGGTTTGAAAAGTTTAGAGATTAGTTGAAGGAAAACATCTGAAAATACTCGGCACTTCCGGACGGAAAGCAGCGAAAGGAGTCAACTGGAAGGCTAGTTTTTTCGGTAATCAGCTTATAAGCAACACATGCCGCGCTAACCTCAAGTATGTTGCCAGATTATAGTAAGCTAGAAACCTGTTTCTTTAGAAGGTACACACCGCTTAACACCGCACATGAGAGGCGTAACACTTTTTTTTAAAGATTAAGGGAGGGGTCAGTGTCGACAGTTTGGCGGGTCCCAGTTTTACGACATTCCGGCGTCTGAGTCCGCTTACACCCTAATGACCAGATGCCACATAAAGGGAACTAACTTGGACCTGCGTACGGCAAACTTCTGTACAGTACGGGCACACACCGCTCCGGGAAGCGGTAAATTGAAACAAACTACCTCGAAATCAAATATGTACTACATCTAAAGGAGGAAATAGTTGAGGCGCTCGGGGCTAGATAATGGTAAGCCACATTTAGGAAATTTTACAGGAGAGACATCTGAAGGTTCGTAAATTTCCATAAATTAGGTGTTGTGTCTTGGTGCAATACATAAAACAGGGTGTGTACTGCTATCTCTTGATTTCTTCAAATAATACTCCGCCAGTGGCTTCCCATCCTCTAGCAGATAAGAAAGGCGTACAAATATCAATATTTCTCAGTGTGTGGCTTACCATTATCTAGCACCGAGCGCCTCAATTATAAGGACAATTTAGACGCAATAGAAAATCGAATCGCAAAATCGATACCATGACCTGTATGCAACGCTGACAAGGGAGAGCATTGTCTACAATGGGGGCGTTTACTCGGAACCGAAATCGCAAATTTGTGCACGAAATCGTCGTCAGAGGCATCTACATCTATATTTACATCCACACGATACCTTGCAAGCCACCGCAAGATTGTGTGGCAGGGGGTGAAGATCACCAAGCATGCACTACTAACATGCAAACTAGCAACTATATTGTCTCATGCAACTTGATTGTTCGTATCTATAGTTTTTAAGGGGTTAATACATGCATCATGCAACTAGATTGTTAGCATCTATTGTATTTTAGGGATAAATACATGCATCATGCACTACAGGCTACTCTCAAATATTTCCCCTACCTATCCCTTTGTTATGCTGCCTATTCTGTTCTCTTATAGTACAGGGGATAAATGCCATTTGAATCTATCGGTACGATAATCTATCTCTCTAATCTTATTTATCTGGTCGAGCCTAGCATAATACGCTGGTGTTTTTAATATGTGCCTGACATCTTCAGTAAAGGTATCCGTTTGAAATTTCTCTAATAGATTTAATCTGTACTTTAACCTACGCTCTGATAATGATTCCCACCCTAATTCTTGTATTAATTCTGAAACGCTACTCAACCTATCGTAACGTCTTTTAACGAACCTAGCTGCTCTACGCTGCACACTGTCTAGTTATCTGATCAAACCTAATTCATTAGGATCCCATACACTGGCTGCTTACTCAAGGTGTGGCCTAACTAGTGAAAAGTAACATCGCTCTTTTGTCTTCTCATCACATTCACCTAGTACTCTTTTTATAAATCCAAGCTTTCTCTTCGCTCGGCCGCATATTTCCCTTATGTGTCTTCCCCACGATAAATCTTTAGTGATTGTTACATTGCAGGACGCATCATCAGGCAATGATAAAAAATGCCTTTTGTCTGCCCCTGCCACACATCTTTATGGTGGCTTGCAGGGCATTATGTAGATGTAGATGTAAGGCTGACCAACGCTCACCAGTACACAAATCATTTATCACGCCTACCGGTATACGGAGAACCCTCTTCGTGCAGCTTTGAGTCGACTGAGGGGCACTGGGGTCATCGACGACATTCGAAATCTATCCTTCATTTTCTCCTCTGCGAGGGGTCCCCTTCCCCCTTTCCGACCATCCTAGGTCTTCCTCTCCTAGCCCCTTAGGTCTTCCCTCCTGACCACGTCTCTTCCGAGAACCCACCAGCACATCATCTCCAGTAACAGAGTAACTTCCGATGTCTTCATCCGTCCTCCATGACATTCTATCTATGCACGCAGGCCGCCGTAGAAACATTTACGAGAATGAAAAAGAATACAAAAAAAATCAACACACTAGCACATCACATTCCGGTTTCAAGCCTCGTTCACCTAAGCCGTCAAAGGACAGTCACTTTGATCCTTCTACGTCATACTGCACACACGAGGAAGGTACTACAAGAGAATTTGAGCAAGGAAATCAGCTAGAATTGTTACAATTACATCTACAATAATCTGTAAGCCACCATAAAGGTGTGTGGCAGGGATGAATTTTCAACAAACATGCACTACATATCATGCATGAAAAGGGATTAGTAATCACATGCTAGTCTAAACTTCACTATTTAATAAAGATAAAAATAGCAAAGTAAGCATGCAAAAACATGCTGTTAGTTGGGTAGCTTAAAGTCCTTATACCTACATACAACTACCTATGCTATCGATTGATACACTCGTATTGGAATTATTTACCGCTATTCATATCCCTGATTGTACGAGGAAAGAAGGACATTTTGAAAATGTCAGTTCGGCAATAAATTTCTCTAATTTAGTGATTATGTTCCAGTTAACCATAGTAAGTTGGGGTTTGCAAAATATTTTTAACGTCATAAGTGAAAATATTATCTTGGAATTTATTTAGGAGATTAGGTCTAAAGTTCAGCCTGCGATCTAACAATGATTCCCATTTTAATTCATTTAATAGACTGGTTGCGTTAATATAGTAAATGTACCGTCCCTTTATAAATCTTGCCGATCTTCGCTACACACCTTCAACTTCATTATTTCGGCCTATTTCGTATGGATACCATACACTGGCAGCGTATTCCAAATGAGGTCTAACAAGGGAAACGTAGCTAATTTCTCGTACATGATCGTCCCATTTACCCAGTACCCTGATGAATCCCAGTTTACGATTAGCGTGACCCATTATTTCACGTATGTGTTACATCTACATCTACGCGATACCCTGCAAGTCACCGCGAGGATGGGTGGCAGGGGGCGAAGATCACCAAACATGCAGTTTTGACATGCAACTAGGCTACTACATGGCAAATTCTACAGAATAATGGCATAATATGCAGCTACATGGTTAATATCTACATTGGCTGTTAATACATGGCTCATGCTCCTCAGACTACTCAACAATATTTCCCTTTCCTATCCCTTTGCTATGCTGCCTATTGTGTTCTCTAATTGTACGGGGGGAAACGACATTTTAAATATATTGGTACGACAGTCTATCTCTATAGCATAATTAATTTAAATCTCCAGTAAAGCTATCCGTTGTTAAAGGCCGTTATAATGATTTTATCAGTATAAAGAGATCAATACAGGAACTATGTTGGATGTAACTATTAGAACGCAGGCTAAAATTTAGGTTAAATCTATTAAGTAGACTCAAAGCTGATTTGTTAACAGATGACGTTAGATATATATTCAGAAACCCAGCGTATTATGCTAGGTTTGATCAGATTAACAATATTCGAGTGATAGATTGTCGTACCGAAAGATTTAAAATGTCATTTTTCCGGCGTCCCAAAAGAGAGCACAATAGGCAGAGTAGCAAGGGGTTAGGTAGGTAAAAAATTGATAGAGTAGTCTTGAAGTGCAAGATTCATGTTTGAGGAACACCAACATATGCATTGCAAGGAAATGCCGATAAATATATTTAGGATAATGTTATTCTTAATAATTAATGTTTAGTTACTAGCCACCTATTTTAACGTGACTCACATCTAACATCTATTCATGAAGTAGTAGCAATGCATCTCATAGTTGCAAGTAAGTAGTGCATGTTTTATAATATTCACCACCTGCCACACACTCTCACGGTGGCTCGCAGGGGATTACGTAGATTTAGAAGTACATGTCGTCGTGCAAGACCCCTTTAATCTACCCTTTCTACGTGCGATGGACAGTTCTCTCACTTTACGTTCCGATGCACCTTTTGAGGAATCAAATATCACAATAATGCCATATTTTTCTACGCGCGAATTAAATAAACTTTACGGTTTATTATTCACTAGATTACGTATCCTTCGGGTCTTGTACATCAAAGGCATCGCCTTATCATATGGAGCATTGGTAAACCCACTGCCGTTGTCTTCATTTGACAGGAGCGGAGGAATACATCCGTATTCGGGCATTAACTCTCGGTATTTTCACTAGAATTCAATTGTTCTCCGGGAGTCCATCACCAGCATTATATCAAGGCATAAAAATATTTCACATAAAATTCGAAACAATGCACATGGTTATAATTGGAGCGTAGAAAGTAAACTCAATTTCAGCACATCTGTTTTTTTTAAGACTAGACATAAGGCTGGAACATGAAATCATTAATCTGTGATGGCCTTGGTAAACTGGTGGGAATTATATAGCCGTGCGTTGAGCATGACAACTACACTCAACTCGCAAGGTTGTATCGACCTGCCACTCCTCGCTCGCGTGTCATGGAAATGAATAATACCAAGAGAGGAAATGCAAATGGAGCCGAGATCACTTTTACAGAGAGAAGGACAATTAATACAATTTTCCCTAAACAAAATATCTTGATGTACCAGACGATTATGGAATTAGTGTCTAGTACTCATTCATGTATACACAATCCGAGGGACGTAATCAGTCAATCAGATACCAGCCTCCGTCACCCATCCACACTGATAAAATGCAGAACCTGCTTTCTTTTACTTGGCGAATAAAAAAAACCCTCTCACTAATGGTAATGAATTAGGTTTAATGAGAGAACTAGACAGTGTGCAGCGTAGAGCAGCTTGGTTCGTCAAAAGGTGTTACGATAGGTTGAGTAGTGTATCAGGATTAATACAAGAATTAGGGTGGGAATCATTATCAGAGCGTAGGTTAAAGTTCAGATTAAATCTATTAGAGAAATTTCAATCGGATAGCTTTACTGGAGATGTTAGGCACATATTAAAAACACCAGCGTATTTTTCTAGATTTGACCAGATAAATAAGATTAGAGAGATAGATTTCCGTACAGATAGATTCAAAATGGCATTTTTCCCCCGTACTATAAGAGAACAGAATAGGCACAATAGGAAAGGGATAGGTAGGGGAAATATTTTAGAGAATTATGTAGTGCATGATGCATGTCTTACCCCTTAATTACTGTAGACACTAACAATCAAGTTGCATGAGACAATATAGTTGCTAGTTTGCATGTTAGTAGTGCATGCTTGGTGATCTTCACCCCCTGCCACACACCCTCGCGGTGGCTTGCAGGGTATCGTATAGATGTAGATGTAGATTCGATGAGGTTGGCGCTCTTCGCAATCGGATAAACGTAACCCTCGAGCATCGCACTCGACGGTAAATGATCCGATACTGGTTGGAGATGAAAGCGTTCACAGCGCGGTACCCGTCTCCCGATTCGCGAAATCACCTCCGCTCGCCAGAGTAAGAGAACTGAGGCAAGAAGCTCATGAAACCCGATTCGGCTCTGCCGGTCTTCAAGGACAAAGGGCATTCGGTGAGAGGTCGACGTGAAGTCTTAGGTGAGGAAGGCACATGCGTGGATCTAACCCATCGCCGTCGTCGGCCGCTATCACGCAAAGTTCGTGAGGAGGCCGACACGAAGGTTCCGGGCGGAGAAGAGAGGGAGTACTTCGCGCTGGATGCGAGTGATGATTGCCCCCCAATTCACTGACACGCCCCCAGCAGAGAGACGGATCTACATCACACAAGGCCATGCAAGCTACTATTAAGAAAGCCTATTTCAACGGATAGCTTTACTGAAGATGTTAGGCATATATTAAAAACACCAGCGTATTATGCTAGATTCGACCAGACAAATAAGATTAGAGAGATAAATTGTCGTACTGATAGATTCAAAATGTCATTTTTCCCCCGAATGGGGACGTTAACTAGAAACCGAAATCGCAATTTTGTGCACGATATTGTTACATGGAAACGAAAAAAGAAATTGAGTGAAAAAATTAATCTTTTAACCACAACCATTCACTCATAAATCAAACATTAAAATAAGCAAAAGGTGACGCCTACCGAAAAAGCTTCTGTGATAACATTGACGTCATTTTCCTCCCGTCCTTGACTGCTCTTATGGGAGGGGGAGGGAGTGGAGGGGGGATTCTCGGAAGGTCTGCTCGCACAGATGCTGTCGTAACTGCTCCGATTGGCAGAGTCAACTGTGTCCCCCCATTTGCGATAAGGCAAAGTAGCTTCGCGGGCTCAGTTGTGATTGGACGAAGTCGATATACGTCAGAGGTTGCACCACACCAACTTTTCCGAAAGGGTTAAAAACATCAGTTTTTCGCCGCCTATAACTAGAGAAATAATTGATCAAAAAACGGAAAAATACGGGTCTTTTGATTTTACAAACTCTATCATATTCGGCAATAAAAAGATTATGGTAATCGACCCCATTATAAGAGAACACAATAGGTATTATAGCAGAAGGATAGGTAGGGGAAACATTTTAGAGTAGTCTGTAGAGCATGATGCATGTATTAATCCCTTAAATACTATAGATAGTAACAATCTAGTTGCATGAGACCCTATAGTTGCTTCTTTGCAAGACAATAGTGCATGCTTGGTGATCTTCACCCCCTGCCACACAATCTTGCGGTGGCTTGCAGGGAATCGCGTAGATGTAGATGTAGATGAAGGTGTGTGGAAGTGGGTGAATTCACACCATAAATGCATGAGATATAATACATAAAAAAGGATTAGCAGTAATATATCAGTCTAAACTTCACAATTAAAAAAATATAAAAATACATAGGTTATCAAGCACGCAGCAAAATGCTGTTAGCTTGGAGTTATCTTAAAATCCTTATACCAACATACAATTACCTATGCTATCTATTTATACACTTGTATTTATACTATTGGATATATTTACAGCGATTCATATCCCTAATTGTACGAGGAAAGAAGGACATTTTGAATCTGTCTGAATTTCTCTAATTTTAAAACCATGGTACAGTCTACCATAGTACTCTGGAGTTCGAAGAACATTTTTAGTGTCATCTGTGAAAATGTTATCTTGGAATTTATTTAAGAGATGAAGTCTAAATTTCAACCAACGGTCTGACAATGATTCCCATTTTAGCTCCTCTAATAGACTGGTTACGCTAATATAGTTATCATACTGTCCCTTTACAAATCTCAGCGATCTTCGCTGTACACGCTAAAGCTCCAAAGAAGTTCGTATACTGGCAGCGATCACTGAGACGAGAGGTCCCGCAAATCATCGGTGATGTTGAACACAACACGATCTCCATCGTTACCAGAGTTGCAAGTCTTAAAGGATGGGACTGAAAACTGAGGTCATTTGACCCGTTTAAACTCATAACGCATGGTTGCGTGAACTATTATTTAAAGTTCACGACGCAAGCACAGGTTACCGCGGTGGTGTGGAACACTTACGTAGACAAAAAGAGCATCGGAAAGAAGACTCAAAAGCAGGCAGCGTATCCTCAACAAGACAACAAAAATGAGCCTCGTAAATAAATAATTTTTATAATCAAGCTCCTGGCTATAGGCGCAAGTTACATTTTACGGTTATAAGATACGTAGATCTTCGTACTATGCTATATTTTATCAGATAAATAAGATTAGAGAGAATGATTGTTGTATCGAAGGATTTGAAATAATCACAGGCTCATTTTCTTCGTGAGATCATGATGTATTAGCGTAACTAGTCTATTAAATTAATTAAAATGGGAACCATAGTCAGATCGCCGATTATAATTTTGACTTAATCTCTTACATGAATTCCAAGATAACATGATCTCTGATGACGTTAAAAATATTTTAAAAAATCCAACTTACTATGGTAGACTAGACCATTATCACAAAATTAGAGAAATTGATTTCCGTATTGACAGATTTAAAATGTCCTTTTTTCTCAAACAATAAGGTATATGAATAGTTGTAAATATATCCAATAGCATAAATACTAGGGTATCAATAGATGACATAGATAATTGCATGCTGACATAAGGACTTTAAGCTAATACAACCAACAGGATCCTATTGCATGCTCGCTTGGCTATTTTTATCTCTTTTAAATTTTGATTTACTGACTAGTATATTATTACTAATACTTTTTTATGCATGACATGTGGTACATGTCTGGTGTGAATTCACCCCCTGCCACACACCTTTATGGCGGAGTTAGAGCGTGTGCATAGGAGATCATGTAGATTAGTTAAAGGTCGTCATGATTTTGACAGAAGAACTAGGATGGGAATTACTATCAGAACACAGATTACAATTTAGGCTAAACCTTCCTGATTTCTTTACAGATGACGCTAAATACATCATAGTATCACTGCGCATTATGCTGGGTTCGATCAGATAAAGTACATTAGAAAGATAGATTGTCATACCAATAGTTTTAAAATGTAATTTTCCGCGTATTGTAAAAAAAACTTACTGGCAGCATATCAAAGGGATAGGAGGTTAAAAATTTTGGCGTAGTCTGTAGTGCATAAAACACGTTTTAAAGTTATTAATCTATGCATGCTAGGGAAATAAAGATATATGTGTGCACAGAAATGCCTTTATAAAAATTAAAAATCCACTCATTATTAAGTAGATAGAAAATATCTCCTGCCACTGACACTACTATCCAAATTTTTCGTAAATTAGTAATATTGTATCTCTTTATATCATGTAATTATTGCATGTTTGGTGATCTTCACCCCGTGCCACACACCCTCGCAGTGCCTTGCATGGTATTACGTCGATGTAGAGAGAGGAATGAAGGTGAAGAGATACCAGTTGTATACGTTTCCAGCTCTCAAAGAAGGATTCGACAACTTCCCCATCCCAAGACCGAACACTCATTAATATGCTCTCCCCAGAGCACTCAATCAGGACTGAAATGACTTTGAACATTTAATGCCACTTCCAGGAAAGGAATTCGGGGCTTAAGGACAGAATGCGGCACACAATAGGCAGCATAGCAAAGGGATAGGTAGGTGACATATTGTTAGTCTGTAGACGCATGTATCGTAGATTTAAGTACTGAATACATCTATAGCAGAAATTTAAAACGGATATCTTTACTCAAGATGTTAGATATATAGAGAAAACCCTGACTATTATGCTAGATTCGATCAGATAAATAAGATTGATAGAGAGATGGATTGTCATGCCGATATACTCTAGTGAAGTTTATAACAGTATATAAATTCTAATCCTCTTTTATGCATGACATGTAGTACATGTTTGGTGAGAATTCACCCCCTGCCACATACCTTTATGGTGGCTTGTAGGGTATTATGTAGATGTAGTTGTCATTTTTGCCCGTGCTATAAGAGAAAACAATAGGCAGCATAGCATAGGGATAAGTTTGTGAAATATTGTTAGAGTAATCTTTAGTGCATGATGCATGTAGTAACAACCAATCCCTTAATTACTATGTAGATACTAACCAACTAGCGGCATATAACCATAATATCTAACATGCTTCCACGTAGTAACCTAGTTGCATGTCAAGAGTGCGTAATTGGTGATCTTCACCCCCTGCCACACACCCTCGCGGTTGCTTGAAAGGGTATTGCGTAGATGCAGATGGCACTACCCCAATGTCCAATGTATTCCATTCAGGTTCACTTAACGGGGCGCACCCTCAGGACGGCCTGCATTTGGTGCCGGGGGGCGGGCGCCCTCTGCACCCGACGCCTCCTCCCCCACACCGCACCACCCTCACACATAGGCCGAGAAACCGGTCGGTCTCTCTCTGACGTCCACCCATCCCCCTTTCGCCCGGCCGTCCCACACGTGAGACGAGGATAGCCGCGGGCTGAGTCGGTCGGACCAGGCAATCGTGTTTGTTTTTCCCTTCACGCTCGCAAAATGGAGATCATTTTATGTGCATCGCTCCCAACGACATCCCCACGAGCTTTGGATAATTTCTATCTACCTCAAATTCCCTCAAGAAAGGTTTCATAAGCCTTAGGACGAATCTATTTCCCTCCATGCATGCAATAATTTTACAGATTTGGCTTGATGAATGTACATACAGTAGTGAAAGAACCAGGGGGCTATGTTATAAACCGTCGGGATTATCTCGAATGGGTAACCAAGGAGTCATGAGGTATAAACACGATTGGTTCGCAAATCTGGTGCGTTAAAACGACGATTAAAACCTCATTCATCGTTTGCACTTGTGTTTTATCTTACCTGTGGGCTCTATAGTCGAGCCAGATGAGAAAAACGCAAGTGAAAACAGTTAATGATATTGTAACGAGCGATTCAGACACGCTAAATTTGCAAGCCATTCGGGTTTTTTTGCACGTGACTCCTTGGTTACCTATCGACATAATCACCACGGTTTCCACCACAACCCCCCCAGGGGAGTAATCAAATTCAAATCTATCACAGCGAGAGCGTGGTCGTTTTCGGCAGCTGATACATTATCTCCAGCAGAAATTTAGAACGGATAGCTTCACTAAAGATGTTAAATATATATTAAAAACAACAGCGTATTATGCTAGATTCAACCAGATAAATAAGATTAGAGAGATGGATTTTCGTGCCGATAGATTCAAAATGTCATTTTTCCCCCGCATCATAATTGCACACAATAGACAGCATAGCCAAGGGATGGGTACGTGAAATATTGTAGTATACACTGCATGATGCAAGCATTAACAACCTTAATTCCTTTATTGCCATGTAGATACTAACCATCTATCAATATATGACTCTATTATCTAACATGTTGCCATGTAGTAGCCTATTTGCATGTCAACTGTGCACGTTTGGTGATTTCACCCTCTGCCACACACCCTAGCGGTAACTTGCACGGTATTATCTACATGTAGATACATAGGGCCGCAGCTAAGCACAAGCTATCGGCATATGGAATAAAAACTCTCGTTCAAATCAGGTAGTTAAAATATTTACACAGGCACCAACAATTTTCTGTACATTTAAACCAATTGGTGCGGAGGCTTTGAGGTTATTGGCTGGCTTTTGTGTATTCCCGTTTTTTTGTCGTGTCGATTCATCATGATGACTAAAGTTTCGCCGGCGTTCCAGCAAGCGTCTTCACGTGCAAAATGAGCTCAAAATGAATGAGCGCGGATAAAACCCGACAAAAGAAAGGCCACTCAAAACCAGTATTTGAAATATAAAAAATAAGTAAATATGCATATTTACTTATCATGATTATTTCAGAATATACGTCCACTGATCATTTCAGTCAATATGCCGAGATGGGGCGATAAGACATTCGATTCAACAAAGATGTATCGTGCAAAAACGATTTAAATGGAATTCCTTATATCACTTTGCACTTTCTCTCTGCACTAAATAGCTAATTCAATAGATCAATTCATACACATCAAACTTCTGGCAAGATGTCCTCTCTTCTTACAATCTCTGTTATTTTTTATCAATTAGTATGACATTCCATCTCATATCATAAAAACATGCTAGCAAACAAGCAATAGAAAAACAAAATTAAATTCACTATTTGACAAATGAAGAATGAAAAAATGCACAATAGTGATTGATTATTGGTTATAACTGAATTATCCAGTCCTAGACATTCGTCAAAGGAAACCCAAACGCACGTACGAGAAGATTTTCTGGATTCATGAAATGAAGCGCGTATGGAAGCACAGGTTGATGCTCCCCAAGACCAGTGTCATGGCGGTCAGAAAACCTGTCGTGAAGCTTCAAAGCACGGATGTGGAGGACAATTAAGAATAAGACAAATAATAGTGCAGTTAGGTGTTATCCGTAGCATAAAGTTTCATCCGATACTTATTTTCCAAAAAATCGCAAATCATTCAATCTGAGACGTCCACGGAGAATATCATTAATGATGGCTTTCGGATGTTCCTCCGCGTTTTGGTATCTTTTAACGACAACAGTTTCTCCAGCCATAAGACTGACTTCTTCGGGTCTGAAGTGACGACTCGTTGATTCTTGGCCATCTTATGCATATAAATGAGTGCCCTAGGCTGGCCCTGATTTGTCAAGATGCTTGTATGGACAATGAATTAAACAATCAACAACCATGACCGTTAAGCTTGAAAACTCTCTTCCAGCTATTGGACAGAGTATAACCGTCCTCCCGGTTGCAATTGTTGTATTTTCGGGGTAAATTTGTTGTATTTACTTCCCGGTTGTATTTTCGCGGTTTTAACTCAGACATGAAGACTCCAGCAGCACGGCTGGAGATACTGTTGTCGATAAAAGACACCATAACGCGGAGGAACGCCCGAAAGTGATTATTAATCGCAAAATATGTTGCACAACATGAATCTTCTTTAAGGAAGTTTGAAGAAACGTCAACATAGATGAGTAAAAGTGGAGAAGTTTTACTGGGTACCCAAACGAAGAAATTAATTGTTGTAATTGTAGACCTTGATTCAATCCAACCTTAGGTAACAACAGTAAAATTAAGTTTAAATAGGCTATAACAGCTAAATTCCAACCACACAGTCAGCTCTGACTTAAAATAGTGAGCCTAATCCTAAGACAACGAGAATAATCTTTCTTTCATTAATTTTCAATTTTTCCGTTTGTTTCCGTCTATATCCTAAGTTCAATTTTATTTTATCTTCCGCAGTAAAATAATACTACCAGTACGTTTTCGATGAAAAGGGGGGGGGGGTGACAGCATACCTGTGTGGGTGTTTTTCTGGAGACGGTTTTCGTGAAGGATTTAAGCGTGTTAATCCTGAAGTTTTTTTTCCTCCCCTAACGTGTAGATTTTTCTGCAAGAGAATATTGTTCCATTTTCATTATATTATTATGCTTTTTAACTATGCATGATTTTTTTCTTTCTTCCTTGTTTTAGCAAAGTTAACTACGATATTTACGTAAACATTTTTGACGAGGGGTTAAATTGCAGAGGGGACGGTGGCTCCTCAATTTCGACCCGATAAAGGCCTTGTTTCCTAATTATTCTACTTCCTTACATCATTATCGAACGCCCTTTTCCTCCCAACATTTCTCTCAGCCATTTAGCATTCTGCCTACTACAATACACAAAAATAACAATTATTTTCCCCTCCCCCTCGGCTGCCCCAACATTTCACCTTCTATTGATAATAAAACCTCTTCTCATGATCTGCTCCGACATGAGTAACTATATTATTCGAAATGCACTACGTCCAAACTTCGGTCATACGATACTTGTGTACGGCACAGAACCACGGCTGATTTCTGACTTACAACGTTGAGCTTCACTTCATGAAAAATACCGAACGTTCAAATGGTTCTTTTGCACGGTTGTTTTTTCGTTTCCTCCTCATCAGTAAGAGTTTCAGGTGATAATCAGAAACTTTATCTAAAGAACAGCCAACTGGCTCTCAACTCCCTGTTCCCCTTCGAGAGGAAACCACTAAAATGAAAGCTGTACCATTCATGTAAAGACGACATCACTTCCTTCGCAAAAAGGCGTTAAATATGTTTATCAGGGAACTTGGATAGATAGGCCTTCTTAGACGGAGACATATTTAGGTCCGTAAACAGATATGATAGGCACCACACGGTCCAAGGAGCTAACACATATTTGAAGAGGGTATTCCAAAACAACCATTTGGGGGTTCGAGGGTTTTATCTTACACTTTGTTGACTTGGTCCCAGACAACTGATACAATACCTGACGGTAAGGATAGCTGGAACCAAGCGACGAAAAAAACCACAATCTACAGTAAAGAATTCGACGGATATAAGCAGGGAAACACTTCCTACTCCACGCTGCCCTAACTGGGCATCAGCAAAACTTTCACAATTACGAAAATGGTTGAACGAGCAGATGTATTCATTTCCACCGCTCTTAGTGAGGAAGGATGATATTCTCACGCGACAATCAACTGTGATGACGTTTACCACAGTCAATTTGTGAGGCAATCGTCTATTTTAATTCATGGTTTTTTCAGGCCTTCCCTCGCAAAACAAAACAGCAAATAACTCAGCCAGAAGCGAAAAAAATAGTACCACCTCCAACAAAAATCGATAATGGTTGATTAAAACTTATTTTACATAAAATATTGAGAAAGAGTCAAATTTACAGAAGATAAACTTGTTTCCTTCGAAGCCCCGTAACTACTGCCCTCCCCCCCCCCCCCCTGCCACACACCCTCGTGGTGGCTCGCAGGGTATTACGTAGATGTAGATGTACTGCGGACTACTAGAGTGTAAAAACATTTATTGGTTCATGATTGCCATCCCAAAATATTTTGATGATCACAAACCTTGTTTCCTCCCAAAGTCCGCAGTAAAGTCAGACCAAGCCTCACTTTCAACGGCTCACATCAGGTACATGACCAGAAAACGATAGCGAGTGAGCGTAACCGAGCACTTTCCCTTAAGAAGGTCCGGCCTCCTTCACGCGATCTAACAAGCCACTTCCACTCCGAACCACCGGTCATCCTGATAAGCGTGGGGAGAAGGTGCATTAACGAAGTAGGGTGGCGAGGGTAAATGCGGTACAGACCATCGTCTGCGTCCTGGAGGACCTCGTGGTGCGGCCTCCAGAGGGGCGGCGGTGGCTCTTCCGCAGCGTCCAGCAATAGGACGCCGCCGCCCGTTGAAATCTCCGCCGCCGAGAGGCCTCCGGAGACGCCGACGCCCAGCGCCGATCGCTGTTCGCCGTCGTCAGTCGCCGCCGTCGACTGCCGGGCCCACCGTCCCGGCAGCATCGCCAGCGTCACCGTGTCGTAGGGGTCCCTCAAGCAACCCTCTGGGGACGGCTGGCCCTCCTCACCACCGCCCTCCGGGTCTTCGGCGGCCCCCGCGGGGGCCCGCATCCCGCCCTCCATGCCACGCACCTCCCTGCGCCCCGCTGCGGTAGCAAAGGGGCGACGACGCCCCTTCCCCACCGTGTTGCTCGGCCTGCCGACCACCGCTGTGGAGTATCGCGGCCGCCGGAGGACCGACCCTTGGTCGGCGGGGAGCAGCTCTTGCGGTGCGGCAAATCCTGCGGGTGCCGTAGGTCCAGCGGCCGCGGCCTGCCACGACACCGGAAGCAGGAGGCTCGGACGATAAGGGGAGGGACGGCTCGTCACTCCGTCGGCATCGAGAAACGAGGAGATCGGGAGGGAGGAAGGCTACCTAGTTTCTTCCACTGGATGGGGCTAGCACGCACGACCACCGCCGTCCGAGTTGCATGCGAGGAAACTGTGGCGGAGGAGGCGAGCGCTGAGAGGGCCAGGGCGAGGGTGGGCGGAGGGGAGGGAGGGGAAGACTTTCACTCTCCCCTCGGGCCCATACGCGCAGAGACCGCAGTAAGTATCTCTCACTTGGCCCCTCCGTAGCAACGTGCGTGCGCTGGTTCCCCACTCCCCCTAAAGCCCTCCACCGGACAGGCGATGTGACGATACCCTGTCGAACGAGAGTAGATCTCGTTTCATATCGAGCTAAGCGATGCCGAATATGAAAAGGAACCGAAGGGCGATGATGTCTTCAATATGTGATTGATAGCGAGAGATACTGAGCGACTGAGCCAGGGACGAAATGGAAAACTGATTTAAGCACGGCATTACTGCTGATATAACAAGACTACACTGATTACTAGACTAGACACAACAAGGCTAGAATAGATTGCTGATAGAACTAGACTAGAATGAAATTAGTATTCCTTTTTATGGATGATATGTAATGCATGTTTGGTGTTATTTCACCCCCTGCCACACATCTTTTTATGGTGGCTTGAAGGGTATTGTGTAGATGTATATAACTTAATCGACTCTTAAAAGGCTGGCTATACGACACATAACTATTACAAGTTCATGTTTGAATTGAGGTCCGTTTTCATGAAGAGATTTTGATACATTTGGGTGCTCATGTTCCATATATGAGTGATTACAGGGTGAAAGTTTTCACAAAATTTTCCCGAAACGTATATTGCGGCTGTTTCTGTTTCTCTCTCATAAAGTGAAATAAAATTTGAATTAGTTTTCCTCTTACAACGCGCAATGCGTTCCCGATGTAAGTTCTGAATTTTTAAAAATTTCTGAATTTAAGTAAGTGAATTTTCTTTGAAGGATTCCGAGACTTATATCCAATTTTTTAATATTATTATTCTAGAGTATTTCTGATGAATTGTTTCCTTACTTCTTAGCTTGCATTTGCAGCTTTAAGTAGATTCTATTTTCGGTAGAATGCCCTCTTCGCTTGGGGTATTTTTTTACCGTTTCTTCCTGGCTTAATTCATTCAACATTGTATTGGCCTCTCCTCTGTTGCTTCATGCCAATTTTTTAGTTTCATTTTTATTGATAGTCATCTGATATCTCACCATTTTCCTTTATATTTTTACGAGAGGCTTTTTCAAATCTCTCTGTCTCTGCTAAGACTGCTATTTAATCGGCCAATCGCAGGATGCTAATTTTTTACCCATGGATATTCGCACCTGAATCCACACCTCTTTGATTTCGTTGTTAGCTTTCTCGATGTAAACAATAAAAATTACTGGAGGCAGTGCATAACCTTTTCTCATTCTTTTTTTTTCTCTTGCCTCTACACAGCTAGGATACAGAATTAATCATAGCTACTTGGTGTTTACATAAATAGTGGACAATTCTTCGGTCATTCTAGAACACTCCAATTTCTTTTAGAAATCCAATCATTGAATTCCAACGTTTACCCTCACTAAAGAATAAATCTAGTACTCGAGACAGTTCCAGGGGTCGAACACATCACTTCTAACTGCTTCCTCGTCCAGGAAATTGTTACATAAACAAATGGTCATCGTCATCATCATCGGTCAACAATCCTGAGATTGGTTTGACGCCGCCCTCCACTCGAATCTTCTATCGGCCAACCTCTTAATATTAACGCAATTCTTCTCTTTTACATCCTTCAACACTTTTTTCCATGCATCTCATACGAGGCCTTCCTTTGCCGTTCATCCCGTTCACTTTTCCCTCGACAATTTTCTTCATCAGGCCATCGTCTCTCAAGATATGGCCGATTAACCTCTCACGTCTTCCTTTTAGGGAAATTTAAACAATTGGATTCAATTAAATAAGATGTCGTTCGGGTAGTCCAGGAGAGGCAGTGGTTGAAATCGAGAGTCTCGTCCAAATATTAGCGAGTATGTCAAAAAGTTCCATGCCGGTAGTTCAAGAGATGAAAGATGTCGATAACGGGAAAGTAAGGTCCAACGAAGGCGAAAGGTATAAAGATTGCTCTGGAGGAGTAGAGATCAAACAGAGGAGGAAAGTCCGAACGAAGCAGAGTTAAAAATTAAAGCTATCACCATGGCCTCATGTAAATAAACGTAATCCCGAAGGTTTGGAAAAAAAACAAACAGCTAGGAACGTCGTTTCCGTTACCTACCACCAGGTGTCCCTGAAACACGAACGCAACTTGTAAGATTGTATGACCCAAATCAGAAGAGGCTCTGTTTTCTGGACATACATTCGTACAAGTTAGTGTGGTTGCACGTTGCATTTTCGACTTCGTCGGTACATTCATGCATTTACACATAAACTTGTGCAAATGCTTGTGTATCCGTATGAACTTATTAAACCATGCTATCGACATGAAAAATGTGGTCTATTCATCGATAACTAAGCCTTTATTCGGCAGATTATGCTTGAACTGGATGGTGTATTGGTTCGGTAGGGCTCGAATTCGAGTCCCGGTAGTGGCAGATATTTTTCTTTGGTAAACCGGCCCCTAATTGAGTGTTTCACGGACAGTATTCGAGTGCAGAACTCCGTCCGCCGGATGGGACGTTAAGCCGTGGACGTTTTCACTTAAGAGCAAGCTAATAACATCGGGTTTCTTCCCACTATTCCTCCTTTCCCTTCCATTTCCATCCTTTTGCCTTTTCCCAATCCGAGGCGACTGTAAGTATGGAAATAGACTTAACAGATTTGGAAACACAAATGAGATGAACACATGAGCATCACACGTCACGAACACTCTCCCAATGCACCTAATAGATTCGAATAAGGATGGCAAGATAAATGGCGCACATCTAACATCATGTATTCGCATCATATACTCATTTTTGTGTACTGTTTCTTTTTTCATTTATTTTATATTTTAGCTATTCTTTTTTCTATTTTCTCTCATATTTAATCTATTTTTAAATACTAGTTACACTATCAGTAGGATTTCGCAGGTTTTTCACACGCCCCTCCTAGATTGGGCATTTATCTATAGTGGGTTTATTCACAAGGGATGTAAGTATAATAATCCTCACGTTCTTCTCACAGTTGTAAATTCTTTCACGCACAATTTCTTTGATGTTTAATATTGATATATTGTGCATATATTTCCATTCCTGCCCTTGTGCCTTTCCTCCCGGTCTGAAGCGACTTTTAGCGCGGAAACAGAATTGAAAACACAAATGAGAGATGAGAAAACGCTTGGACGAGTCGGAAATTCCGACATTTTCCGCGTCAGTCAATCAATTCAAGGCTAGCGAGTTGAGCAGGTTCCTATAATTGGTTGCTCATCCCGAAGATCTGGGTCCGAATCCTGGCAGTGAATGAGATTTTTCATTGGAATACACTGCCCTAATTCGGTAGACTTTTATGGTAGGTACTCCGCCCTTCGGATGGAAAGATAAACCGGGTGACCCAAGGATCTAATTGGATGGCTAATTGCCGACCCTCCATCCTCCGTTCCCGGAATGTAAATAAATACTCACCTATTCCTCAGTCTCAACCCCCTTGATGACTGCTACCACCGACGACTACTACGAGGTCGACGTTGCGCGAGTGATCGATAATCATTTCTGATTCGCTAAATCACCGCAAGCAGGATTTATACGTCCGTGGGTCGATAGGGCGAAACGAGCATCCCCCTGGTCGCTCCCCTCCACGCCGACTCCTCTTTCCTCCCTGCCCGCCCCTACTCTCTCGTAGATGGGGGGCGGGAGGGGGCGGAGTGGTCCCCTCGGGAACAAAATCCGTGAACGCGACGCACACACACGGTGGAAGTCACAGAAATGTGAGGCCCAGCCTCAACCTCACCATCTGCATTCTGCTCGCCGCCTCAGGTGCTGGACACTTCCTTCCACTGTTTCAAATATAGAATGTTTTCTACATTTGAAATACCAAATTATTATGCAAAGAGACTTCGATATTCGATACCTGGAACAACTATGCTAATTACGCTATATTATGTGTTGACCAACTACATAATTAATTACAAAACTGGAGAGAACATGGTGCATTAACTCTTTCTGCCAACTTTTCAAGGCTTATGAAAGCTAATGTACTCAACAGTCCATAATCAGTAGTAAAATTATTTTATCATATACTTGACATTTTAAAACCAGATTTTAGTTTTCTAAGTTAACCAACTTGTTTTTACTTCAACAGATAACAAATTAATTTGCAGAATGACATTAAGCATATGAATTGCAAATGTAGCATTCGAGGTATTCGAAATTCGAGACATTCAAGTCATGATTACATATTCGAATTCGAATGTGTAATTCTCTATTCGACCCATCTCTATAAGCGTATCAATCGGAAAATCAGTATATCGATTTCAAAAGCATCCGAATGATAACATTCCCCAAAAAAAAAAGAAACTCGCATCGATCGACATCCCGAAGGAGATGTCCACTACGCTGATTATCAGATGGCAGCACAATCATCGATGATTTAAAAAGAAGCACAAATGCAAGTGCGCTCACTTGCGCAAGAATCAAAGCAACGATTCTGACCTTTCAAGACGACGATACTCTATGCCGACCTTCAATTCTTTGCGAGGTATCGAAAGTGAAAGCGATAGAAGACCTACATGAGGAATGATAATAGAGGTGGTAGTAGCAGCTCCTCTCAAGCTTAGCCTTAGAGAGGATTTTATGGTAATTTTGCATTCAGCGCATGAACGACCGGTTTTCCGAGCGGGTGTGCGGTGGAGGTGAGATTGATGGCACTACTATTCCTGCGCAACGAGCAATCTACGCAACAAATAATCGAAGTTAAAGAAGCACCAGCACATGCTATGAGCTAACCAAGAGAGAGGAATGCTCAATAGCAAACTTATTCACAGAATACCAACTTCAAACACTAAAATCTCCAGCTACGCCATAGATTCAAAAACATAAACAAAGAATCAAAAATTATTTCTTTTTAATAGATCCACCAGATTCAATCTTGAAAAATGGCAAAAAACCATTGCAATCCACTCAACATAATTACTTTGGCACAAATTATGACTATAACTCTTCGGAATGCATTTTTTTACTCCTAAGCGACTGTATCTCCATGACTTTATAAGAAATTATTGGATATTTACACTCTATAGACTATATATTCAATTCATTTAAGCTTTAAAATGACAAATATTTTACGAGCCTAGAAAGGTATTGCTTCATAAAGATGCCTGATAAATTTAAATCTGTATAAAATTTTCCTGAATGATATAAAATATTATCTACTTCTACATAATACCCCGCAAGCAACCAGAAAGGTGTGAGGCAGGGGGTGAATTCACACCAAAACTGCTTTGCAGATCATGATTAAAAAAGATAAGTAATTATATTCTAGTGTTAATTTCACAATTAAAAAAATGATAAAAATAGAAAATCAAGCATACAATAACATGCTGCACGTTTAGTTTGTTTAAAGTTCCTATATCAGCATGCAATTATCTATGCTATCCATTGATACACTAGTATTTATGCTATTGGATGTATTTACAACTATTCATATCCTTCATTGTAAGAGGAAAGAAGGACGGTTTGAATCTGTTGGTTCGGCAATCAATTTCTCTAGTTTTGTGATCATAGTTCAGGCTACCGTACTAAATTGGAGTTGGCAAAATATTTTTTAACGTCATCAGTGAAAATTTTATCTTGGAATTTATCAAAGAGATTAAGTCTAAATTTCAACCTACGGTCTGACAATGATTCCCATACTAGTTCAGATAATAGACTGGTTACGCTAACTATTACTCAGCTAATAGACTACTCGGAACATGGACCTTAGAGAAAGACGATGAAAATAGACTCATAACTTTTATGATTTGGATATGAAGAAGGTAAGATGGGTGGAAAGGAAGACGAACGAGAAAGCGATAGAGATAAGGCAGTTCATCGAGGAGATTAGGAGATGGTAACGGGAGACTGGATGGAGAGGTAATGAATTGGTTGGTTGGTTATTCAGGGGAGGCGACCGACAGCTGAGGTCAATTGCGCCATTTAGGATAGGTGGGTAATTGGGTAATGGTAGGAACATTTCAGGTAATGGAGGAAGAGTGGAGAGAAACCCGGCGTCACCATTACTCTTAACGAAAGGCGCCAAGGGGACGACGTCTTAACGTCCCATCCGACGAAGATAGAGAGAGAGAGAGAGAGAGAAAATATTTTATTTCATAATCAATACAACATTTTTTAACAAAAATTTGAAACATACTCGGAGGCTACTGAGCCTCATATGAGAATTATATAAATTTACAAGAGAATAGTCGCCCGTACTGTGCATATATTACAGTATGAAATAAAACAAGAAAATTTTTAAATAAAGTGATATAGACAACTCAACAAGACAATGCATGAACTAATACAAAAATAAAATGTTTTACAAATATGCCATTTGAACATTGCATTAAATTACATTTATTATGGTTAGGCCAGATCAGAGGGTGAACAATATGAACTTTGTTTTTGAAACAGGTAGTTGAAGAGTCTTTGCATAAATATTCGGCTATTTTTTGATCTACGTATTTCACTAGATAAGGCATTCCATAATTTGCTGCCACTTACTGCGAAAGACCTATTGAAGGCACAAGTCCGGCGGATGGGGATTTGTAGTTTATCGTTTCGCCCTCTAGTAACCCGTTCTTAAAAGCTCTCCTTGAAAAGTACTCCGGACGGTGTACTGAACTTGAAATGCCCTCCACTAGGCACTCAAGTGGGGACCGGTTTGCCACTAAAGATCCGTAGCTTCTTAGATCTCAAATGCACAGTACCGCCCATGTTCACTCAGGGCCGAACCCAGACGTCAGGTTTGCAGGGGCGGTCACCGTGTCTTGTCGTCATTACCACCAACTCCCCAAAGAAAAGAAATCTATCGTTATGTATTATTGAAATTGTTTGAGGGGTAACCACCCCCCGCCCGCCCCTGTGTTCACTACACCAAAGTCACTTAGCCATAAGGCAGGAACTGCGAACCGCTTTCAATGAAATATATCATGTAGCTGGCATTACATGCTCACTGCTAAACCCTATATACTTCCCCGAAATTTTATCAATACATAGACGTCCTAGGTTTTTCCATTTGGGAACTTGTTCATGTACCTAATGAGAAAATTCATCCCCATAGTAAAAATCTGATGGGGATTAAATGAAATTCCGATAGCAGTGTGACAACGACCAGCTAAATTGGACACGGATCATACGTGAAGAAATTGAAAATTCCCCTTTCAATTCGATAAGGAATAGTGATAGTGGGGACCGGTTTTCCACTGAAAACCGCCGGGGATCGAACCCGGGCCCTCGGGATGGGAGGCCAGCACTATAATCACCACACCAACCAGATCCCCGAGAGGTAATCACGGGAGTGGGTTTGTTAGAGAACGAGATGGAGGGAAGGAAGGATGTTGGGCAGGCGGCTAAGAGGGAAGACGCGAATGAAAAGTTTGGGCAGAATGATGAGAGGAAGGAGGTATGTTTTTGTTCTGAAGAAGGACATCGCGTGAAAGATACTATATTTTACCATATTTTTTAAATTACTGAATCTGATAGAGTTTGTAAAATAAAAAGACTCGCATTTTTCTGTTCTTCGATCCGTCGAGTCGTTCTAGAATTATAAGCGGCGAAAAACTGATGTTTTAAACCCTTTCGGAAAAGTGGGCGAGCGAAGGACTCGTACGTCATCCACTTCGTCCAATCACAACTGAGACCGCGAAGCTCCTTCGCCCAATCACAATGGGGGACACACAGCTCACTCTGCCAGTGGAAGTGGTTGCGACAGGATCTCTTCAGGCAGACCTCCCCTCTCCACCTCCGCTCTTCAACCAGCCCAATCAAGGACGGGAGGTGGAAGACGTAGTAATCCTCAACGCAGCTCGTTCGGTGGGCGTCACCTTTTGCTCACTTAAATTTTTGATTCATGAGTCAATGGCACTAGTTAGAAGATTATTTTTTTCAAAATTCATTTTCCGTTTCCATCTGACAGTTATGTGTACGTAATAGCAATTTCGGTGCCGAGTAAACTCCCCCATTTCAAGCATCAGACACATATTTCAGTGGAGTTCGTTCCAAACGATATTACCGAAGAGTTTCCAGCACGAGACTGGCGCCCTTCGAATCCTCGAATTCAGATCCCTCAGATCGGTCAAGGGCGCACCTTCCGTCCTTCCTCCGCACACGAAAATAAGAAGGCAATAAAAAGTGGCTACAGGGGCAATAAAAATGAACGAAAAAGCCCGCGCGCGTTCATTCCGGAATACATGAATAGCGGACTTCACCAAGGTCTTCGTCCTGCGCGCAAACCCCAGCCCATACCGGACGGCTGTCCGCGCGTGCAACCAGGCAATCACCCATTGGCTACCAATCGGATCCACCCATCCCCTCAAGGTGCATACCGATTAGCTGCAGGTGATCCGATTACCCCGAGGGAAATTAACCTACCTCTACGTCTACGCGATATCCTGTAAGCCAGCGCGAGGGTTGCGGCAGGGCAGGCACGTAGCCAGGGGCTGCTTCTGGTGCTTCAGCCCCCCCCCCGAAATTTTCTCCCAAAAATTTTGTTCTTCTGATTTTAGCCGTAAAATTAGCAGTGAGAAGAGATAAGTATGGACACTGTAAAAGTAAATAACAAACACTGAAAATTAAGGGAAGAGATTTGTAACATAGTCGGCACCGAGTGGGCAAGGCTGATTTGTTTCAAGTTACGCAAGACCTAGCCCCCCCCCCCCCACATGGAGACATGTTATTAATGAGGTTGTATTCAGCTAGATGGTTGGCATCTAAATAGTAGTAAAGAATAATTAGTTATAATTGCATTTATCTGAATATTTTCACCTTCATTACTTACCATGCATAGGTTAGTACATCTACATAATACCCTGCAAGCCACCATAAAGGTGTGTGGCAGGGGGTGAATTCTCACCAAACATGCACTACATATCATGCATAAAATAGAATTAATATTAATGTATTAGTCTAAACCTCACTATTTGAAAAGATAGAAATAGGAAAGTAAACATGCAAAAACATGCTGTTAGTTGGGCTACCTTACCTATGCTATGGATTGATTCACTCGTATTAGACATATTTACCGCTATTCATATCCCTAATTGTACGAGGAAAAAAGGATATTTTGAATCTGTCAGTTCGGCAATCAATTTCTCTAAAAAACACCGCATCCGACGGAATCGATCCCATGCTCCGAACTCTTCTTTCTGCTTCAAATGGCTTGCCGTAACCATCACGACCATGGTCATACATTATTAGTAATTTTAATACATGCATAATGCACTAAAGACTACTTTAACAATAATTCACAATGATAACAAATTTATTGTACCGCGGGCAGTCATCACAAAAGAGTAAGCTTATTAAGGTGGGAGAAGATCATAAAATCCGATGATTCTCGGGAAATCGAGCGCAATTTGTACATGCTGAAGAAAAAAAAGATGCAATTCTCCACACCATAAAATTTCATTTCGACCCGGGTTTCAATGCTGGTACATCATCTTCAGGTGTCACATGGTGTTAGGTACCGTCAACATATATGTACTTGGTTTGGAGGGGGTAGGGGAAGGAAAAGGGGAGATGAGTGTGAAAACCGAGGGAGGAGGTGACCGGGAGGGGGAGGGTGTGGAACGCGATAAGTGGTGGGTTTTTTCCAAGGTTAACAAACTCGTGCAAGGAATACAGGTTGCACCACCACCGTTTTTTATTTCTCACACTGACGTACGTCTTCTGTTTTACATCCTTCGCAACTTGCTCCACATATAGATATATTTCAAACGAGACCTGCATTTTCCATTCTTCCCGTTCTCTTTTCCCTCGACGATTGTCTTCATCAGGCCACCGTGTCTTAAGGTATGGCCGATTAAGTTGTCCCATCTTCTTTTAAGAGTCTTCAGCAGACTTCTATTTTACTCCCACTCATCTTAGGACTTCCTCGTTACTTAATCGGTCGATCCATTCAATCTTCATCATTCTTCTCATTTGGATCAACTCAATATTTAGCTCGAAAGGTGAAAGAACAAATAACAATTGTTGTTAACATTTATAGTATATAATATATTTTTATCTCATATGGCCACGACCTTGAGCAATTAAGAAATTTTTAGGTTTGCATCGCGTGTCTGCTGCATGTATTCCAAATGGGGAATCCGACGGGCCGCGCGAGAGAAAATTGTAAATGAATTTATGAATTGCCACTAAATTTTATTTTTGGAATAGTTAGCTGGGTATGTTTAGATTACGGAAAAAAGTTTCGGCCGAATCTGAGATGGAGTAATTGAGAAAAGTTTATTAACCATTTTTAAACATTAGTAATTAACAACAATAGTGTTTTGAAGAAAATAATTTTTTGTTGATATATTTGCATTCAATAAAGATTTATCTTTAAAAAGAGCTATTAATCATTGCTGTATGACAATTACAAGCGGAGATATAAACGATAATATGATTTAAGGCTCGGATTTTTGCTAAAAATGCGAAAAAATTAAAACATGCATAATTCGCTCAAAATATTTTTTTTCACAAAACTGTTTGAGGGTATTCAGTTTGAGTAGATTTTGTTCCCATACACCAATTTTTATCAAAATCTGAGACCCTAAGGGACAAACGTTTGTTGAATTGAGGTGGAATGACCCAGGAGGATTGTATCGAGCACTTCATCATCATTTTAGTGAGGCGTGAGGCGACCTTGTTCCTCTATTATTTAGGCCTCTTCGTTCTTCAGTTTTTCCTCAGGCGTCTAGAAATCTCAGCACACAAATGCAGCATTTTTACTCGGTCAGATGACCGTAACATATAACGGTGACCTCTCTATGATCAATACCCTATTTCAATGTGACTATACATCAAACGTATATTCACAATGATTTCCTCAGCCACAGCTGTCCTCTTCACATTAACTTGTTTTTTCTTTCTTAAACACTCCAATAGTTGCCTTTGCCTAATGTCCCCTTTCCGTATTTCCTTCACCACCCTCCTTGCCAGGCCATCACGTCTAAACTGATGCATGCACCAGTCCCGTTTCGTTTTGTTTGAGTTGTCACCAGCATTAATTTTTTCCCGTAATAGATGCCACAGTCTCTACCTCGTTACCATTGCGGAGTCTTTGTCAGATTTGTGCTAGTTAAACATTGAGTTAGGTTGAAGACTTCATGGACAGGTAAAGAGACAACTGAACCTTTTTCTGCCAGGACAATGCGTACGAAACAACTCAGCTTTAGCTTTTGAAAGAAATCTTGGCCCAGAAGATTCCAATATTAACTTTAATTTCCACTGTACTTGTTCCAACCAAGCACACTAATTTTTTAGGTATTTCTTTCGATAAAACTGGCAACTGGTTCGTACATGAAAACAATCTGTGTTCTCAGTTGCGTTCTGTTATCTAAGGCATAAGGTTTTTAAGTAGCACAGTATCTCAAGATATATTAATAACTATGTATTAGTCAATCTTTCTTGCAAAAATAATCATGGGATTATGGAATTATTTTCTGGGATTCTTCTCCAATTGCGTTGAATAAGGTGTTTTTAATGCAAAAGAGTCATATGAGTTGCATGTTAAGACAACCTGCTGGTACTCTTTGTCACCCCTTGTTCCTTAAATTAAATCCTGACTATCCCTTGATAAATATTCCTATACTTATTAATTGTCTATTCCAACTATATTGGTCTAATATCGTGTCTATACCAACTTATTATTTGTCTATTCCAAATCCAACTATAATTTATGTACTACAAATAATAGAGTCCATACCTTTTATACCAGAGGTTCCTCGAATATTCATGCTACTCTTCATAAGAGAAGGTTGCCTGCCAGAAGTCCTTTGGATATTGGAACTAAGATTTTTTTTTTTAATTCCATTATGTTTGATGCGAATTGGCTCTGCATGAAAATATAAGTTCGAGATGAGAAAACTCTTGCAACGGAAATGTTACTATTCAACTGCGGAGTTTCTTAATGACGATGTTTGATAACAATATACTATGCTAAGATAAAAATTTTAAATTTGTGAATTAATTTCTCCAGCATTATTTAAGATGCATAGCGTCTGAGGTGTTAATTGGGTGACCAATTACATTTAATTTGACTCGTACTATGTGTACATAGTACGTCAACAGGATTAATAAAATACTATATTTTTACGTCAACACGCTACCTTAATTGGAATGTTAATTTTTAGGAGAATCATAAGCTCCGTCCGCCATTGCGGTCCATCAAGGCTTGCAGTGCAAACTTTGCACTCGGATTAAGATTTAAAGAAACCACTGGACACGATATTAGACTAATAAACTCTCGCAAAGTTGAATACGAAACCCACAGTAAGGTATTAATTCTGCCGCTGCGAGCGCGTAGAATTGAAAATTGCCCCAGGAAATAGGTTACAGGAAACCTATTTCCTCCGGCAATTTTCAGTGCCCTCAGTAGCCGTCCAGAGCGGCATAATTACTAACAGGTGAACATATTTAATTTGTAGCGAAGTGTACCCTTACTCCCAAAATTGAATTTCCAGCCGTTAAATATTCTCGTATTTACAGAATACCCCTCTTTCTCTGGAATAGTACTTCAATTATTTTCGCTTTCCTAATAGTTAGAGTCTTCCACCTTTTCTAACTTTGGTTTTCTTGCTACTACTACCTCCGTAATCATAAAAATTAGCCATCATTGAATTCAATTTGTCACGCGTCTATATGGCATTTTTTAAGTTAGCGATTCATGACGTTTCACTTAGGAGTACGTCGACGTAATACCCTGGGAGTCACCGCGGGGGTGTGTGGAAAAGAGTGAAGATCGCCAAACATACGCTACTTACATGCAACTATGAGATGCAGCGCTACTACTTCAAGCACACATGCTAGATACTAGGGTCACGTGCAACTTGGTGCTTGGTAACCACACATTAATGCATTGATTACTGGTTGGAAAAATATTTTCCTAAACGCATTAATCGGTATTTCCCTATCATGCATGTGTTAGTAATGCTTAAAACATGCATCATGCACGAATACTACTCTAAAAATTTTTACCTGCGTAACCCCCTGCTAATCTGCCTATTGTGCTCTCTATGGTACGTGGGAAAAATGACATTTTAAGTCTATCGGTAGGACAATCTATCTCTCTAATCTTGACTATCTGATCAAACCTGGCATAATACGCAGGAGTTCTTAATACATATATAAACTAAAAATGAAGAGTAAAATATCCCCAAAGCCGTAATCTTAAGGGACGGAGGAATACAAAGTGGGGTAACGAAGGAGTACTATATACAGAGTAAGGGAGCTCTCAATAACTCGCACAGAATCAATCATCCAAAGAAATTTAAATGGAAGTAAGTGACGCAATCGCACACTCACTCATATTGTTACAGCATGTTATATCTAACGTCATATGTAAACAAATCAGCACCAATCCAATTATCATATCGGCCTTTAATAAATCTAGCTTTCGTATCCCTTGATGATATTTTTGGGAAGTTACGATGTTCTCCGTCCAGCAGCTTAAATTCCGAACGCTCTCCACGTCGCTACCGTAGGCAGTGGAACACCGAATTCAACCACCCGCTATCCTTTCTATCCTGGCTGGCGCCATGAGTCGCACCTATAATCTCGACGATATCAGGTGCGTTCGAGGATTTATTAACGATCTTTTCCATGTTTTCCGAAGCTGAACACGTCAACGAACGGCTACGGAAGGCGCTCGGCCAGCCGTGAACGCCGCGATTGAGTCCACGAAAGGCGACTTAAGAAGCTTAACGTGCAGCGGCTTTGAATTTTTTCCCACCACTGTATAAATTCCGATGCATTCACCTTGACTACCACAGTACTAGGCCGTCGAAAGAATTGACGCGGGTCACGTGTGACAACAGAAGAATGTATCCGAGACATTCATTCCGGATTCGTATTCCGATGGATCTTGGTGTGGTGCTACTCGAGGTATTGTTGTATTTAGTCTAGCACCACTTTGCGCTATTAGCGTCAGTAGCAATGAGCAGATGTATTGGGAAGGGATGAGAATTTTTTTAGTAACCTTAGGATCTAAGGTTGGAGAAAAAACGACCTCGCCATTAAGTACTCTGTCCCCGACAAACGGGGATACAGAATTCTCCTTTTAACACACACGAGGTGAGTGGAATACTGAAATTGACTGCTCTCCACAAAGAATCTCCACTACATTAATGAAAAATCGGCTATTGCAGGATATAATTCCGACTGTTGGGAGAGGATGATTTTCCAATAGTATAAATACAAGTGTATCAACGGATTCTATTTTAGTCTACAGGAAAAAAAGTTCTGTAGTAGATGCGATATTTTTAGATTTTAAAAAGGCATTCGATAAAGATCCTCAATATAAATTAATCTTGAAGTTAGAGAGTTTAGGCGTAAATGAAGACGTAGTATGTTGGATAAATGTTAGGGGATCGTGATGTTGAGGAAATGTTCGTGGAGGAAATGTTAGGAGTCGTAGATGTTAAGAGAATATTTATATAGCAATCCTAAAGCGTTTTGGTCATATGTGAGAGAGCTTCAAGGATATAGGTCCACAGTGCACAACCAAAAACGATAAAATGAATTAGAGTAACCAGCAGTGCAGAAAAAGCCTATACTTTAAACACCTTCTTCCAAAGCGTATTCAACTCATCGTCACACTACGCAGTAGCACCGCCGAACACTTTCAGTGAGCAAATGCCCGAAATAAACATTTCATGTCGCGGAATAGAGCAGCAGTTAAAAATCATTAGCAAAAACAAATCACCAGGTCCCGATCAAATTCCCTCCAGAGTATATAAAACATTAGCTTCTGAAATAGCCCCCTATCTACAAATAATATTCATTTAAACACTACAGAACCACACAGTACCCAAGGATTGGAAAGTAGCTAACATTACACCTATATTTAAAAGCGGTGATAGGGAAGAACCTAGTAACTACAGACCCATTTCACTCACGTCAATCTCTTGTAAGATATTTGAGCACATTGTAGTCAGTTCGATCATGGGGCATTTGGATAGTCAGGGATTACTCATAAACAGCCAACATGGGTTCCGGAAAGGTCGATCTTGCGAGACACAATTAGCTTTATTCGCACACGATATTTTACTCTACGGCGAAAAGAGTACTGAAGTTGATGCGATATATCTAGATTTTAAAAAGGCTTTCGATAAAGTTCCTCATGATAAATTAATCTTGAAGTTAGGGAGTTTTGGTATAAATAAAGACGTTGTACGTTGGGTAAAAGAATTCTTAAGTGAGCGGGTGCAGAGGGTTGTCATAGATGTTATCATGTCGGACACAATCGAAGTCACATCGGGAGTTCCCCAGAGTAGCGTAGTAGGTCCGCTTCTATTTCTTCTATATATTAACGATAGGGGTACCGTAGTTAGTAGTAAGCTTAGACTTTTTGCAGACGATGCGGTAGTGTATAGGGGTATATCAAAAGGAGAAGACAGGAAATCGCTTATCAACGATTTAGATGCAATTCAAGAGTGGTGCGACAAATGGCAGTTAGAGCTTAAGCTTAAAAAGTGTGTAGCTATCAATTTTTGGAGGAATAATTCGATAGAGCGTACCTATAAAATTAGTAACACGAAGATCGAAAACGTAGAAACTATATGATATTTAGGTGTAACAATCACTAAGGATTTATCGTGGGGAAGACACATCCGGGAAGTATGCGGCCGACCGAAGAGAAAGCTAGGATTTATAAAAAGAGTACTAGGGAAATGTGATGAGAAGACAAAAGAGCGATGTTACTTTTCACTAGTTAGGCCCCACCTTGAGTATGCAGCCAGTGCATGGGATCCTAATGAATTAGGTTTGATCAGGGAACTAGACAGTGTGCAGAGTAGAGCTGCTAGGTTCGTTAAAAGATGTTACGATAGTTTGAGTAGCGTCTCGGGGTTAATAAAAGAATTAGGGTGGGAATCATTATCAGAGCGTAGGTTAAAGCACAGATTAAATCAATTAGAGAAATTTCAATCGGATAGCTGTACTGAAGATGTTAGGCACATATTAAAAAAACTAGCATAAATAAGATTAGAGAGATAGAAACTCGTACCGATAGATTGAAAATGGCATTTTCCCCCGTACAATAAGAGAACAGAATAGGCAGCATGGCAAAGGGATAGGTAGGGGAAATATTTTAGAGTATTCTGTAGTGCATGATGCATGTATTAACCCCTAATTACTATAGATACTAACAATCTAGATGCATGAGACACTTTAGTTGCTTGTTTGCATGTTAGTAGTGCATGCTTGGTGATCTTCATCCCCTGCCACACACCCTCGCGGTGGCTAGCAGGGTATCGTGTAAGATAAAAAAAATAATAAAAAAATAAAAGAATTCTTAAGTACGAGAGCAGAGGGTTGTATAGATGGTGTATTGTTGGACACAATCAAAATCACATCGGGAGTTCCCCAGGGTAGCATAATAGGTCCACTTGTATTTATTTTATACATACACTATTTAGGTACCGAAGTGAATAGTATGTTTAGATTTTTTGCAGTCAATGCGGTTGTGGAGTGGGGTAAATCAAAAGAAGAAGATAGGGATTCGCTTAGCAAGGTTTTAGATGCAATTAAAGAGTGGTGCCTCAAATTCAGTTAAAACCTTCAAAAGTGTGTAACTACCAATTTTTGGAAGAGAAATAATTCGATAGAGCGATCCTATAGCATTAGTACCACGAAAATTGAAAGAGTTGACACCATATGGTACTTAGGTGCTAAAATCGCTAAAGATTTATCGTGGGGAAGACCTCCGGGAAATATGCGGCCGAGCCGAGAGAAAGCTAGGATTTATTAAAAGAGAACTTGGGAAATATGATGAGAAGACAAAAGAGCGGTGTTACTTTTCGCTAGTTAGGCCCCAACTTGAGTATAAAGCCAGTGTATGGCATCCGAATGAATTACGTTTGAACAGAGAGCTAGACAGTGTACAGCGTAGAGCAGCTAGGTTTGTTAGTGCTATGATAGGCTTAGTAGTGTATCAGAATTTATACAATAATAAGATTGGGAATCATCATAAGATCGTACGTTATAGTACAGATATAATCTATTACAAAAATTTCAATCGGATAGCTTTACTAAAGATATTAGGTATATATTAAAACTTCAGCGTATTATGCTAGATTCGACCAGGTAAATAAGATTAGAGAGATAGATTGTCGTTCTGATAGATTCAAAATGTCATTTTTCCCCCGAACTGTAAGGGACCGCAATAGTTAACATGGCAAAGGCATATGTAGGGGAAATATTGTAGAGTAGTCTGCAGTGCATGATGCATGTAATAACAACCAATAATTCCTTTTTTACTAAGTAGATACTAACCATCTAGCTACATGTGACCCTTTGTTGAGGCATGTTTCCATATAGTAGCCTAATTGCATGCCATTAAGGCATGTTTGGTGATCTCTACCCCCTGCCACACACCCTCGCGGTGGATTGTAGTGTATGAATGGATGAGAGATTTATTAATGAACTGGGGTAACCCATTAGAGCAAGTAAATCATGACAATGCACATTCTGCTCAAATAAACACAATTCAAAATTACACGCACTTAATTAACATAGTACATATACAGAAATTACACCAGCTAAACGCCACAATTTATTAATTAACCATATTAACACAAATTAGTGTCGATTATTTAAATAGGAATACAATTTCATCTAGAAGGATTGGAGGGAGGAGGAGGATGCAATGTGGAGGGACAGAGAGTTCCAAAATCTGGAAGCCGTTATGAGGAAGGAATTAAGGTAGAGGTTGGTACGGGCATATGGAATGTGAAGAATGCTAAGGTCAGTGCGGGTTATTCTTTGAGAAACACATGATCTAGGAGTGAAGAGGTTAAGTAGGTAGTAAGGATTTCGATTGCAGAAGAGGGTAAAGGCGAAAGACCCCAAGAAGTATTTCCTTCGGGAGTCAAGTGGTAGCCAATTCAGCTATACTGCGTACTTAGATACATGATCATTTCTGGGAAGATCAAATATAAATCTAATATAACTGTTAAGTAATCGCTGAAGATGCATATTAAGAGCATTTGTTGAATCACTATAGACTAATTCGTTAAAACTTTCGCGGTTCATGATATCCAGCGTCGTCGTTCTTTGGGTAAACAAGCATAACTCTGGTAGGAAAAGGAAGATTTTCTTATGCAATTTGAGTAAATAGAGAGTCTTAATAGCATTATTACATATTTCAAGGACATGTTGATGCCAGGACAAGGTTGATGATAAAGTAAGTCCCAAGTTACGAACAGTCTTTTTGATTTGAACAGTAGTCGAGCTAACACGCAAAGGTGGAAGGCGATCATAATCAATACTTTTAACAGTCTAATATTACCAAAAATAATTGCTTGCGTATTGATTGGGTTTAACAGAAGGCAGTTGATTTTGGCCCACTCGCTGATAGAACAAATATCACAGCTAATTTCATCAATATAATGTGGAAGTTCATCTAGAGGGGAATGAATGTAAACTTGTAAGTCATCCGCCTAAAGCATTAACTTAGAATTTTTAATACTTTTGGCCAAGTCGAGGGTGTACAATGTAAACAGAAGAGGTCCGAGAACAGAGCCTTGTGGGACACCGCATGAGACCGGAAGCCAAAGGAATAACTCGTCTCCGGGGCCCTATACAGCTTGAGCTCTCCCGGTCAGATATGAATTTAAGATGGAACTGGAAAGATTCAGGAATTTCAGTTCAAGCAAGAGAAGCACGCTTGTACGTATGATTCACACGATTAAAGGCCTTACTAAAATCAAATAAAACTATTATTGTTACCAATTTTTTATCAGTGGCTAGACGAACATCATTTGTAACCTTAAGGAGGGCAGCCTGGGCAATGAATCCCTTACGAAAACCCGATTGGAAAGGATCAAGTTTACCAGATGATATAAGGAAATCAGCAAGTTAGTGAACAATTCTTTCCAATACTTTCGATAGAACACTGAGAATAGAAATAGGTCTGCAGTCAGAAGAAGTAACAGGTTTCTTTACCTTTTGAAGGGGAATGATGATTCCTTTTTCCAAGCAACTGAAAATTGACCACAAAGAGTAATTAAAAATCTCAAGGATACATGGAAGCAGGACTTCGGTGGCTTTGTGGACAAACAGTATTGAAATTTGATCACTACCTGGAGAGTTGGATTTAGTCTGCTTTAAGTACTTCAAGGCATTCTCCAATGTAATATGATGAAAATAGAAATTATTTTCATCAAAAGGGACGTGGAGATATTCTGCAGTAATATCATCTATAGGAGAGCTAGTAAAAATATTGATTTATTTGATCGATGGAAATGTGACTCGGGAGTATATTTGACTGCTTGCGTACCAATCCTAGGTTCCTAAGTTCACGCCAGGCAGTCTTTTGGTCTACGACTTGAGTGAATTTTGAGGTGAAGTATTGGCTCTTTGCTTCGGGAATACGGACTTTGACCAAGTTCCGAGAAGGCTTGAAAGCTTGAAGGTTGGCAGGCGTTCTAGTGCGATTGTAGGCACGACGAAGTGTATTAAGTACCCCTATTAAGTTTTGGATTTCATCATTAAACCATGGTGCTTGTATGCGCTTAGGATAGCGCGTCACAAGAGGAGCTCGGAAATTAATACATTTCAACAACTGTGAGTTAAAATAATTTACCTATACATCAATGCAGGCGGACTTGAAAATCTCACTCCAGTCCAGAGCCGCTAAATCGTTTTGGATAGTTTGTTCGTTGAAGTTGAAGCCTTCGATATTTGAAGGGTTTAGGGGGAAGAGAATAAGATTTAAAACGATAGGAAATTTGGATTAGATCATGAGCTGCCAAAAAAGGAACAGGCATTTGAGAGTATGGAGTAACTTTATCAGGGTAGTCGACAATAAATAAGTCAAGTAGCGTATGACTTGTCGCCGTGTGATGTGCCGCGGTAAAAGGAACAATGTGAAGGTTATTACAAAAGGTGAAATTTCTGCCCATCGAAGTTATTCTTAAGGAGATCAGCATTGAAATCTCCGACTATTACCACATTGTTATAAGTAAGATGAAATGAAGACATTCATTTTCAAATACACAAATATGTCCGATTTTAGGGGGACGATAAACAACACAAAATAGCAATTTTGAAGAATTCAGGTTAGTGATTCCGACAATCAAATATTCAGGTTGAGAACAATACGCTGGAGGAGAGGCAGCTGGGACAGAGATCTGGAGATCATGGCGAATATAAAGGCCCACCACACCTCCCAATTTCCCAATACGGTTGTGCCTTACAAGATTAAAATTTGGCATAGACACTACTTCATCCGGAATATTGGAATTTAGCCACGTTTCAGTGAGGCAGACAATATCATAGGAAAAATCTGAAAAATTAAATACAAATTCATCAATGTGGCCAAACAAGGATTGACAGTTTACACAACATATCTTTATACAGTTAGATATATGGACCTCACGCACACGGTTGTTACCGGTGGAACAATTACTTATATCCTATTTCAGATTTTCAATATCTTCTTCCGATGAAATGGTAATACGCTCGGTATCGTGTATATGTAGATAGCATAGGTAGTTGCGGGTTGGTATAGGACTTTAAACTGACCCGACTGAAAGCATGTTTTTGCATGCTCGCTTGGCTTTTTTATCTCTTCAAATGTGAAGTTTATTCTAGAATATAATTCGTAATCTTTTTTTAAGCATGACGTGTAATGCGAGTTTGGTGTAAATTCACCCCCTGCCACACACCTTTATGGTGACTTGCAGGGTAATATGTAGCTGTAGATAGTCTGCCACTTATCATCACAGTTAACCGGTCGTCATGAATTACTTATTACGAAAAAGCCTGAAAAAAAAAGTTTCAGTGCTAGCAAACATTGTTTTCAAACGGATTGCAGTCATTTTAGGCACGTATTTATAATTCTTGGGATGGAGGAAGATATTAATTTGGCCAAAATTGTATACCTATGTATTATATTAGCAAAATCGTCGAGAAGTAATTTTCCAGTGCTGCCACTGAACTAATGTGAACTATTCGTTAATATGCGAATTCTGAGGCTAGGTATCAGACTCGTGGTGGGGAGAAAGAAGGTTCGGAATACATACAGAAGAGTTAGTTGAGTTAAGATGTAAACTGCCAGGAGGAAATCGATCTGTCGCCTACGGAAAGGGAAAACAAATGAATGGTGGTCAATATACGAAACCGAGGAAGGTGAGAGCGGAGCATGGAAGAATTTATTATCAACTACTAAGAACTTTGTTAGCAATCTGATCGGATGCATCACGACCTATGGAGCGAGTGAACCAAGCTTTTGAATCCTTTTCGATCAATATTGTACGAATTTTTAAATCCTGAGATGGTGTTTGGTTAACTGATGCCAATGCTTGCACATATTCTTTACAATGAACATCAGAATCCTCGCCACAGAAATGAAACTCTTCAAGAGAAGGCGATATATGTTTGATGCATACAGTAATATTACGAATCATGAATTTAGAATACATCTCACACAACCCCTTAATGGTATGAGAAGCACAAATTAAGCCATTCATGTCAACTGTCGCATTTCGGTCTGCCATACATTGCCAGTGAAATAAAAATAAAAATTGCATAATTGTATGAGACCAATGCGCTACATTTTGAAAATTTCTTTGGTCGAATTTATCCTATATTTCTTCTCAAACGACTATTACTCAGAATCCGACTTGAGAAAAAGCGTATCCTGGGGGGGTGTGTTTGAAACCGTCGGGATTATCCCGAATAGGTAACCAAGGTGTCACGTGCTATAAACACGAATGCTTCGCAAATTTGATGTGTTAAAACCACTGATTACAACCTCATTATTTGTTTACACTTGTGTCATATCTCAACTGGGGGCGTAAGTTGGAATATATGAGAAAAACTCATGTGAAAACAATGATGAATGATGTTATAAAAAGTGATTCAGACGCATTAAACTTTGAAACCATTCGTGTTTGTACCACGTGACTCCTTGGTTACCTATTAGAGATAATCTCAACGGTTTCAAACACAACCCCCCGGGTCCTCATCCAAAGAAAAATTATTCGCCTCTGCCTTCGGTAATAAAAATTTTTTACACGAATCTGGCACGCATTCCTTTCGTTATATCAATGACCTCGCTGACGAATTTGGCGAATATTTCTTTATATTTCGCTTAGGGATATATCTGTTACCATGCTTATCTATTTGATCTTTATGCAGACGGGATCGCGCACTTCTACCTGAGGCCGAAAAAGGTACCCTTCTACTTAACCACTCGTTCGTGGTGGGATTTGAGCGCAAACCGCTATCAATCAGAACCAGAATGGCTATCATATTGGAGTCACCACCTTCAACTTGAAGCCTCCACGCAATTGGATGGGCTTACGCTGTCAAAATCGAGAGGAACCCAGCTATCTCCATCTAAATGACGATTCGACGAGGATTTTTACTCACGCTCTCGAGGATAACGACACAAACGACGTTGAGAATTCATTGACAAGAGTCTAAGAGGATCGAGCATAGACATTTTTAAACTCGCATAAGCCTGCTGGGAATTTTTACAGCAGGCACTCCCGTAGCCGAAAATTGAAGCCCAAACATAAAATTTCCGGGGACAACCTTCACAGTGAGTTTTGAATTTAGGGTGACAGAATCTTTTCAATCCATCCATTCAGGGACTTGTCTCTCTTGCTGGTGGATTCCGACCTCAAGTATGTCTTTTTTCCATCCCTCAAGGCCGATTTACACATGAATGTTAGCTTTCATGGCAGTAGCCACATTGATACACACCGCTGCTTTCCGTGACTCGCGCTGCTTACACGGTAGGTACCTACTTCCGTTCTTGTGTTGCGTCAAGCGCTTAATCGCTACTTAATTAGTTAATTAAGAAATAAATTGACGTCTTTATACAACTTGGCACTTTTTATAGTCGTCTTCCGATTACGACCGATGACTCTCCGTCCTCGCATAACATCAACAAACAAAAACAATACACTTCCCACCATATTTACTCATTCTAGGCAACGACAACAATAATCAGGGGGTCCGGGTTCGAGTCCCGGTCAAGGCGAATGATTTTTTTCTCTGTGGAATATCTTGCATTCGTGCATCTCAGCGGGTAACTCCGTTAAAGTTTTCGCGGCTAGCTCGCGAGCTTTGAATTTGTTAAAAAAGTAAGCACCTCAGTGTTTGAAGTCGGCTTTAGCCTCGTGGACGGTGGCGCCAATGCGCACGACTTCGGCTGCTCTGTGACATTACATGTCTAGCAGTCCGGCAACATCTAGCTCCTTTAAAGCCTCTAGAATTTCCACAGAGAAAGAGGACGCCTTGGTAGCGCAACTGGTAGAGCACCTGGCCGGTAATCAGGGGGTCCGGGTTCGAGTCCCGGTCAAGGCGAATGATTTTTTCTCTGTGGAATATCTTGCAATTGTATCTGTGTTTCAGCGGTCGTAACGGCAGATGTCGTATTCGTCTATTGTCAAGAACTTTGTCAAGGGGACTACATTGTAATATTCGTGGACTTTGTGGTGAGATTTGTTGTGGTTTCTCGCGCGTTCGCTTTACACGATTTTTTGGGTTGGTCATGGTGAAACGGTGTGCAATTTGGTAAAGAGTTTCTTTGGCCCTTTCGAAGCTCTGTCTTGAAAATATTTCAAGATGTCTTCGTATTATAGGAGCAAGGGAAGTTTGTTTCGAAGAAGTAGTTTGAAAGGAGGGCTAAGGAATTCCTTGTCATGAAGAAGTTAGGCGCTGAAACTGAAGATGCGGACGAAGACTAGTTTACTGATGTTTAATGTGGAAGGTCGCCGAGTAGGAATTTTACGAAGAGGAATAAATTACATCACTTATGGCTGGTTGCACGAAACTTCCGCTATGTATTCAATAGTTATGAGTTCCATAAACGTTAGCGAATTGGTTGTGCAACTTACCAGCGAAAGCCTGATCACACGTTTCAAGTCCAGCCTCCGATAGAAATTTCTTCGCTTCCTCGCCCATGACCGTTCCAACTGAGCATAAAACGTAAAACAGGAAAGCAAGTAGATATGTTTCGGCGTCGATTTCGACGTGTCCACACACGTCGACGGCAGAGACGGACTGGCGGGTGCTGGAGCTTCCGGAACGCGCAACTATAGCCTTAGATTCCGCACCCGGTTTGGTGCAATGTAGCACCTACAACTTTGAGTCTCCCACCAAAAGTACGACGACAACCTCTGTGTGGTGTGATACTCATTACCTTTGGTTATAACATCCACATAATTAGTTTGATGTCATATCCAAAACTTCCCGCCCAAAAGAATTTGAGGTGTCACATCCAAACCTGTTCTCTCAATGCCTAGCCGCCGATTTACACAGCGCTATAAATATTACGCAAGTTTTCTCGCAGCTGCCTGCGCAGTTTCAACGACCGTGTAAAATGGCCTTAAGGGAAACGGACCCGAATAGGTTGTCTGCTCGCCCGGGTGAAAGACACTGGATAGTATGTATTGTGGAGAAGAGGTATGAGTTGAGTGGGCGGAAGGGGATGGAATGCGGTAAGGGACTCTTCCGACGGGAAAGAGATAAAACGGGGAGAGGAGAGCAGCCCAACCTTCCAGGGGGTGGACAGCCAGAGGAGGCCGACGCAGGTGGGAGCAGAGGAGTGGGAATAAATTGAAAGCGATACAAAAGCACTCGAATGAGACAGAGAAAGGGACGGAACAGAGGAAACGCGGGAGTCGGCGTGAACAAAGGGAGAGGAATGGACAAGTACGCGTGAAACGTCACGGGATCACGTGATGTAAACAAAACAGGTGGATTTTGGGATGGCAACTCTAAGACCATTGTTGTTGTAAACAAGGAGGTTGGAATGGACTGGATTAGGCATTTGCATGCTAAACAATGAAGAGTGAAAGGGGCTGGCAACATTGGATTGATAGACTAAGCCCAGCCTCCTTCCTTGGGTGTTTTCAAGTCTGTTTCCGCACTAATAGGCGCTTCAGACCGGGAGGAAAGGTATAAGGATAGGAATGGAAGGGATTGGGTTGTTTTAAGCATACAAAACATTTGAGTTTTATACGACCTTTATGGGGACTGCTTGAGTTATTAAAACATATGCAGCAATGAAACCGTGCCAAAATTTCACTGCAGTCGCGTAAGTTTATCTTCCAAAGGTCATTTAAGGGAATTAGTAATGCATTTGATTTTAATTGTATTGCTAAACCTGGTTAGAATTTAACCCATTTGAACTACATATTTGGCGATTGTTCGAATTCAAAAATTACTTCATCAACAAAAGTATCGCGAGTATTAAGCCCTTTAGTAATAATTTTTCAAGAAGATAAAAGAACGATGACTGAGAGAGGATGGCAATATTGGCAAACGATGACTTTTCATTAGTTAGGCCCCACCTTGAGTATGTAGCCAGTGTATGGGATCCGAATGAATTAGGTTTGATCAGAAAGCTAGACAGTGTGTTACATAGAGGAGATAGGTTTGTTAAAAGGTGTTACTCATAGGTTTAGGAGTGTATCGGAATGAATACAAGAATTAGGTTGGATATCATTTTCAGATCGTAGATTAAAGTACAGATTAAATCTATTAGAGAAATTTCCCTACCTATACTAATCGTAGGTCATCTAATAGTAGGTGTGCAGCATGTACCTGAAGAATAATACCTTATTCTAGGCTGCTCTATTGTTTCTGATGTACACGAGTCATTATCCATAAGGAAACTATTGCCTTATAAATTTCACTGCGGGTACCAACCATTAATGTGATGCTGAAAGACTGTCAAGTGAAATACACCATATACAATAAGTATTTCAGAAAATACAGAGAATAACGAAAGAAGAGTAACCATAAATATTAAACCACGATACGACCCCAGTTTTCCCTGTTCATCTCACCCTTAACGTTCGCCAAAATGTACATAACATAGCAAAGTATTCATGTATCAGCCTAAGTGTAAATGCTCGCATTAGTCTGTAAACTAGTATTATTTATCCACACGAGCGCCGAAGAAACCAACGTTGCACTAGGAAAACTAAAACTTGAAGAGGTGATATAGTTCTGTTTCCTGGGAAGCCGAGTAACCAGCGATGGACGAAGCAAGAAAGAAGTATTCAATAGAATAGCCCAGGAAAAGAGGGCATTATATCAAAAGAATAATCTACTTACAGCTGGAAAAACAAGCGTAGAAATAAGGAGACAATTCATCAGAACGTACATCTGGAGAATGTTTCTCTATGGCAGTAAGGCATGGACAGCAGCGGAGAAGAAAAGGGTGGAATCATTCGAAATGTGATGCTACCGAAGAATAATGAAGATCAAATGGATCGACCAAGTGACAGAAATCTTAAGAAGATTGGTAGAAAAAAAGATAAGTCTCATCTTCATCTACATAATACCATGCAAGCCACCACAAAGGTGTGTGGCAAGGGGTGATTTCTCACCAAACATGCACTACATATCATACAAAAAAGGAATAGTATTAATATACTAGTAAGAACTTCACATTTAAAAAAGATAGAAATTGCAAAGCAAACATGCCAAAACATTCTGTTTGTAAGGTTAGGTTTAAGTACTCATACCAACATGCAGCTACCAATGCTATTCATTGCTACTCTCCGATAGGACATATTTACCGTTATTCGTATCTCTAATTGTACGAGGGAAAAAGGACATTTTGAATCTATCAGTTCGGCAATCAATTTCTCTAATTTTATGATTATGGTCCAGTCTGCCATAGTAAGTTGGGGTTCGTAAAATATTTTTAGCATCATCACTGAAAATATTGTCTTGGAATTTATATAAGAGATTAAGCCTAAATTTCAACCTGCGATCTGACAATGATTCCCATTTTAATTCATTTAATAGACTGGTTACGCTAATATAATCGTCCCTTTACAAATCTTGCTGATCTTCGCTGCTCACGTTCAAGTTCATTATTTAGACCGATTTCGTAGGGATCCCATACACTGAAGTCATATTCCAAATGAGGTCTAACAGAGGAAAAGTAGCCGATTTCTCGTACATGATCGTCACATTTACCCAATACTCTTTTGATGAATCCCAGTTCACGATTAGCTTTACCCATTATTTCACGTATGTGTTTACCCCAGGAATGATCATGTGTCAGTCTTATTTCAAGATATTTAGTGGATTCCACGTTTGTTATTTCATCATTACTTATTTTGTATGTGCTAGGAGGAGAACTATTCTTTTTCCAAAAACAGTTCAAGTCTCCTGAAAACTAAAAAGAATACGGGACAACTTAATCGGCCGTATTTTAATACAAGATGGCCTGATGAAGACAATCGTCGAGGGAAAATTGAACGGGAAGAACGGCAAAGGCAGGCCTCGTGTGAAATATATGGAGCAAGTAGTGAAGGATGTAAAAGAGAAGAATTACTTTAGAATGGAGAGGTTGGCCGATTGGAGAATCGAGTGGAGGGCGGCGTCAAACGGAACCCAGGATGGTTGACCGATGATGATGGTGTCTATTATATAATCGTCCATTAGGAAGAGGCACCTGAGGAATTTCTGTGGGGCTCGGATTAAACTTGGAACTGGAGATATTTGGGGAATTTTATAATTGAGTCGGTTGACTTGAACTGTCTAAAGGGCGGGTAGGATATAGAACAGGGCAGGAGCCAACATGGGAGGGGTATCGCGGGTCTGACCACCTGTGCCTACTTTACCAGTGTTTTCCAAAACTTACGTAATCATAATAATGCACCGTCATTAACAAAGTATGTGCTGCTTGCGGGAAAACGTTTTATGAAAGCATTTACCAGTATAAAAGGAGTAGTGAAATTGGTGTGGAGGCCAGAGTACCAACTGGTTTCCAATGCCGAGGACCCAGGTTCAAATCTCAATTGAGGCATATATACATTTCATCGATAAATCGTTCCCTACTTCATTACTGTGTGGAGAACTCTTCTAGTGTAGTACTTTGGGACGTTTATCTGTGGACTCCTTGGCGCTTTTCTTTAAGAGCTAATGAGTATTATTTACATCTTATGGATGAGGAGGCATCGTAGCTGATTTGTGAAGCTAACGGTAACATACTGGAAGGCACAAAATAAAAGAGAAAAAAAGAATAATCGTGCCTAAGAGCTACAAGATCACCAAAAACTGATAATAACAGCCTACTTTTAACAACGGCGCCAAGGAGTCGGTGTCCGGGTCTCTCTCCACCCGTCCTTCGTTCTCTGAAAGAACTCCTACTCGAATCCAATCACCATACCATCCAAAATGATACAGGTGACCTCAGCTGTCGGTCTCCCTCCCCTGCATTTCCGCCACTGACAGAATAAAAGCCGACCGACAAACATCTGGAAATCAAAATCCTGGGAGTAAGATAAAGTCTCACTGCTACGTACGAGCCTACGTCCTTTGTTCGCAGTGAGACACGGGTGTTTCTACGGACAGTTACTATCGCCTCGCGGTGTCCACATTCCTGAACGTACCTGCCCACGTCTTCGAGGATGCCCAACTTCGATCGAGGCAGTCAGTGATAAGGGCTCTCCCTCGCGTCTGATTCCTCCCATTCATAAGATGATAGCAGCGCACCTCTTGCACTCTATACTCAAGACGCCTTGTCCTCCGAGGGCCGAATCTTCACTCTAGGAGATAGGCAGGCAGGCAGGAAGGCAGCTAACACCCCAAACGTAAATCCAACCCTTTTATTCCCCCTCGGACATCGCCGCTGAGCTCCTCTCACCCTCCAAGACAGCCGCATCGGTCTACATCTAATTAATATCCTGCGAGTCACCACGAGGGTGTGTGGCAGGGGGAGAAGATCACCAAAACATGCACCATTTACACGCAACTAAGAGCTACCAAGCCATGCGACCATGTAACTAAGATATATCATGCAATGCTTTTAGATTCAAAATGTCCTTTTTCCCCCGTACTATAAGAGAACACAATAGGCAGCATAACAAAGGGATAGGAATGGGAAATATTATCAGAGTAGTCTGTAGTGTATGATGCATGTATTTACAACCAATCCATTTATTACTATGTAGATACTAACCATGTAGCTGCATGTGACCCTATCATGTAGCATATTTCTATGTAGTAGCCTAGTTGCATGTGAATAGTTCCATGCAGAGGCCTAGTGCATGCTGGGTGATATTCACCCCCTGTTACAGGGTTTCATCTACATCTACGCGATACTCTGAGCCACCGCGAGGGTGTGTGGCAGGGGGAAGCCATTTGCATATGACATTCACACATTCAGCGTATGAGGGGCAGTGTCTTTCCCTGGGCTACCTTTGATTTCCTCCTAAGATTTCCTACAGCGCTCTACCAACTCGGCTACCACGACCCGAGTATTGCGTAGATGTAGATGAATTCTATCCATGACTCTATGAGCAACCACTACAGACTACTCTAACAATATTTCACCTATCTATCCCTCAGCTGTGCTGCCTATTACGCTCTCTAAAGGTAAGCGGGAAAAACCACATTTTATATCGATTAGTATGACAATCTCTCTCTCTAATCTTATTTATCCAGTCAAGTCAAGCATAATACGTAGGTATTCTTAATACATATGTAACATATTCAGTAAACCTATCCTGTAGCCACAATATCAGTTCTCTGTATGTTGAAAAATTTTCACAATGGAAATAAAGCTGCTACACGTGCTATGTAATTATGCGTTGTACACATTGAGGCCGGGAAGGGGGTAAACTTGCATACCGTGCCCCTTATTTGTCAACGCGATCAAGAGAATCCTTCGAAGAACTGCATCGAATGAAGAAGTTTCCCCCTGTCATCTTCAGCGTTTACCGCCATCTTCAACCACCACCAAGGCAGACGCAAAAGACGCTAAAGACGCTAAATCACTAAAGACGCATGAGTTCTCCGAAAATTGGGTCAGCCGAGATCTTCGACCCAAAGAAGATGCCGAATAGCCCCGAGGTAAGAACGCCGCCTCTAATAGCCTTACACTCCTGAGTGCCTGCGTGAGGAAGACACTGGAACGGATGTCAACAATCGGGCTGGCGTACGAATAAGAAGATTGGTGTCACCTTAGTTTGGAGGAAGGCGGAGAAATTGCGACGGACAGGAAGGAAGACGTCGAACGAGTGAGTTCTTGAGACGGAGAGGGAGGAAGAAAAGGAGGGTTAGAAGGAGGAAATCGAGTAGTTTCCTTCATCAAAGAAAACGGGCTGGTATAAACATCTTCTAACCATGGATATAAACACCTTCTAGCCTGGGTCATCCTCTCTTCCTTGGTGCATTTGCTTTCTCTTTGGCATGGCAGTCTCATTCATTCTTTGAATATGCCCAAACCAGGCAGAGGCGTGGTTCCATAAACGCAGAAGTCACGAGCTTTTATTCCACCGTGCGCTAGCCAGATTCACGCTCCGCCATCTTCCTACGCGAAGAAATCTTTTTCCACACTTGAAATGTAAGGAGAGAAACCTCGGGCAATTGCAATAATTGACACCTCTTGGCCAATCGCGACCGGCGGGCAATTAACTTCGCGGTCCGCCTTAATGGTCCGAAAATTCCCCTGCCATAAAACATTCGGAGAGGCCTCCTCACCAACAAGCATTGTAATTGCTCGCCTTCCTTAAAAGCCCTGCCCCCTCCTTCCCCTACCGGGGAGGGTCCTCGGGAGGAAGGGGGCGGAGAGAAGAACCGCTTCAACTGGACCAGAGGGGGAGTCGGTCGAGATGCGGAATGAATAAATTCATACACATATGTCGAATGCTGCGACAAGATCAACGTCGGGGGCTGCGACAAACTCTTGGGAATGGGCTGAGAAACCGATTGATGTCTCCCTCCATCCCTAAAATCACCTCCTCCAAGGGCTAACCCGAGAAAACAAGTTGCCAATTGCAATAAATGAAAATCAAGGAAAATAAGAAGGATAAAAATGCTTGAGAAATAATACACAGAAAAATTCACAAAGTTAGGAACGAAACGATGGCTTAGACAATAATATTACATCTTTCATTAACGATTTTCCTCATTATCGCTCGCAAAGAATTGTTTTGGACGGTATTAATTCCCCGGCAATTGAAGACACTTCGGGTGTGCCGCAAGGCAGTGTGATAGGTCCACTCTTGTTCCTTCTGTACATAAATGATATCAATAAGGTGGTAAAAAGTAAGTTACGTCTATTTGCCGATGACGCAGTAGGGTACAGGGAAATTCTATGCCCAAACAATAAAGAATCTCTGAATGCTGAACTACAAGCATTTGAAAACTGGTGAGATACATGGCAGTATTAATTAAGTTTTTTTTTAAATGTGTAGTAATGAATTTTTGGAAAAATAATAGTTCCCCTCTTAGCACTTACTACATTAGGAATAATTTATTTACAAACGTGGAATCCGTTAAATATCTTGGAATAATACTGACAAGAACTTTCTTGGGGTGAACACGCGTGAAATAATGGGTCGAGCTAATCGTAAACTGGAATTTATCAAAATTTAAACCTACGTTCTGATAGTAAAGCCCATGCTAGTTCTTCTATTAAACTCGTAGCACTAATGCAATAATAATAACCGCCTTTAACTAATCTAGCTGATCTCCTTTGCCCACGTTCTCATTCTTTTGCCATACCACGGATCCCATATACTAGCGGCATATTCTAAATGAGGCCTGACAAGTGTAAAATAGCTCCTTTCTCGTACTCTCTCATCGCATTTGCCTAGAACAGTTTTTACGAATCCTGATCTACAGTTTGCTACACCAGTTGTTTCCTGAAGTGATTCCCCAGTGTGATATGTCTGCAGTGATGGTGAAGCTTAAGTATTAAATAGATTCTTCGTTATATGTTTTCTTTCGATAAAGGTGAAATAAGTCAATGAGAAAAGGAATAGGATCGAAATGGATTTAAATGGTAAGGACATAAGAATTGCAACAGCAAAACACTAGAGGAAAATATGAACAGGACTGCGTCGACGAGGACACAGATACATGTAAATCAAAGTCAAGAACCCCTTATGTGCTTATTAAGTTCGATGTTGGTGACAAGACGATGATCCAGAGAAAGAGACAATTGAGGCGTGGAGAATGTCAAGGAGAGTGAGGAGAGGAGAGGTCGAGGACCGAATCGAGGAGGAAATCGAAGGAACTGCTCTCTGCAGTTCCTTCGATTTCCTCGTCGCCGAGGAAGGTGAAAGAAAATATTGGGAAATTGCAATGGCAGGAAGGTACCTACTGTTGACCAAAATACTATATGCACTAGGGTTCGAATGGTGTTAATGAAGTAACCAAAAGACCTAGAGAAAATTTAATTACATCATACTTTTTCTCATTTAAGGAGTTTCCACCGTGACACCACGATTCAAAATCCCGTAAAAGAGCTATGCTATTTCATGAATAAATACCTACCGATCCAGAAAGACACCTATACGGAAATTCATCTATAGGGTGATAACGCAAACACAACAATTCTATAAGTATGCTATTAGATTGCACGTTGTAGTTGCATTCGATTTTTTACAAGCTCTTTTAACTTTAGATGTAGATGTAGTAGTGCATGCTTGGTGATCTTCACCCCCTGCCACACACCCTCGCGGTGGCTTGCAGGGTTTAGTGTAGATGTAGATGAACTAATTTTGATTTTGAAACATGACGCACAGGATGTTGCCACGTTTAATTTATAAAGTGAGAATACATGCTCAATCCCGCTCATACGTATTCTAAAAAGGTTACATATTTTTGACTTAGTTTTAAACTATTCCATTGCAAATACAAATCTTTTCTTAAGTATATTAATATTGATATTTTTGAAAACTGTTTGGCAACAATGACACTGCTACCATTTGGAAGCATTGGTATTAATTACACCATGTCAATAACCAATGAAATATTTAAATTACATAAAAAATAAAGTACCTTGGTAAGGTATATTCCTTAATTAAGTTAGTAAATAGGCTTGTAAGCAAGTTCTTGTCACAAGTACCGTTGTCAATGATAACAACATACTGTAGCGCAACTTTCATGTAAAATGTAAATGAGCGAATGAAAGTATCATATTGGAGCATTTTCTAATTTGCTTCACGCAGTGGCGCAGTCTTTCCCTGCGAGTCGTCGCATAATACGGCGCAATATTTCTTGTGTTGGTGATCTAGCACCACAATCTCACCACTGTAAAGTCAAATGCATTCACCCAGGAAACGACAGCTGCACAAACAATACAGACTCTTACTTCAAACGACATTCACACGCGACGCACACTGTTCTTATCTCACACAAGTATCTGTCCCTCGCACAGGTGTCCGTTGATATTCAACGGGAGGGAGATAAATACACTGATAAATGCCCTGTGGAGGAGAGAAGTGATTCTCATATAGAGTCAAAGCCGACCTTGTGTTCCGGAGCCACCACCTATTGGTAATTGAAGTGATGCTGCCACCTTAACTTATCATCGCCACTTGTCAGCAATCCTGAGATTGGTTTGCCGCATCACTCGATCCTGCAAGCAGCTAATCTTCACATTTACGAATTTGGTGTGTTAGCTGGCAGCTAAAATTAAATTAAGAATAATTACGCGATCATGAACTTATGGAAAAAGAGTAGTTTTCCCCGAATTAATTAATACATCACAGAAAATAAAATATGTAACGTAGAATCTATTAAATACTTAGGCGTCACCATCACTGAAGACATGTCATCGGGGAAATAACTAGTGTAGAAAATCGTAGATTAAGGATTCGTAAAAAGGGTTCTAGGCAAATACGATGAGAGAGTACGAGAAAGAAGCTATTTTACACTTGTCAGGTCTCATTTAGAATATGCGGCTAGTATATGGGATCCGTGCGAGGAAGGTATGATAAAAGAATTAGAGCGTATGCGAAGGAGATCCGCAGGGTATGTTAAAGGCCGTTATGATAAATGCACGAAAGTTACTAGTTTAATAAGGGCACTAGGATGGGAATTACTATCACATCGCAAGTTAAAATTTAGGTTAACCCTTTTAAGTAAATTCGAAATCAATTCGTTCACAGAAGATGTTAAATAAGAACCCCTGCATAATACGCATAATGCCTCTAATCTACAACGCTTAATAGTCCAGCTATATATAGATACTTCCACCGTTAAGGCCGTTTCACACGGTGAATGATCATGCGAATGAATTCATTCGCGAATGAATTTAAGTGATGACCTGAAATTGCTTCCGCTTAGGGTGTTTTACACGGTGAATGATCATTCAAATTAATTCCTAGAATGCTATGTGCAGAAAGGATGCGCAGTGGTAGGCCTATCGATAGCACATATCGATTCACGGGAGATTTCCGACCAACGCAGCCGTATCGATGTTCGAAATTGATCGAAATGGTTTGTTTACGTCGTCTGCGTCGTCAGATACCTATGCGTGATAGATAAAATAAAGTATGGTGTATATTTAGTAATTATAATATTCATATAACGAAGATTTCTAGATACTGAGGTTTAAGTTGATCTGAAGTAAAGTAGAGCTCTAAATGATGGATCGGTATGGTTTAATTTTCGCATCTACTGCTACAAGTGCCCATTACAATGGTGGCGGCCACAATTTTGCCGGAGAAATCTAGAAGGAGGGAAAAGAAACAGAGGTTAAGGTATGCTAGGCCTGATTCAAAATGAACTGTTATTATAGGACTGTGAGGCCTATCCTAATTTACTAAGAAAGACGCTGGAGCAATTTCATACTATATTAAATCTCACCAGACATGGTTATGAAAGATCGGACACGACGATGAGAGAAGCAATTACTGTGACAAGAGATCCTCATTCAACCTTTATATACATATTTACAATTTTTTTGACATTTTGCAATTCGTTTCCGGCTGGCTGTCACGCTAAGATTTTTTAGCGACGGGCGAATCGTATCATGACCGTATACGGTTTTAACGTTCCCTGAATACTCGGCAAGAATTCATGAGGATAAAATAAAATTAATTATGCATGAAGTGTGTAAAAGCATCTATCGGAATAGATAGTGTACTATTTAAGGGTTACATACGTGCTATTTGTTCTAATTTATCCCAGTTCGTGGTAGCTGTGATAGCAAACAACAGGTGACATCCTCATAAATGGAATGATAAACAATGGAAAAGTGCCGATGGAGATATTTCAATGCATTGTTTTCTGTTATAATTTTCATGTTCTGTCCTAATACTTTATTGCTCTATACCTGCTTGTCACAAGAATTATCCAAATCTTAGAATACCCTTATAATATATTATTTTCAATTCAACCTTCGCCCAAAACGTGATTAACTGAAGAACTTCACCAGGTGAATGCCAAAATAAATTACCTATAAGAATTACATAAGATTATATATACTCCATGGGCACGCCAATTGATTGTATAAGCACGAAAAGTTCCGAAAACCAATTATAATTGCATTTAGTCCTGCACTTGTTTAATTTGAATCCTCTTCACCCTCTTCTACCCGCTCATAAAACAAAGACGGACGTCGTGCGCTATAATCACGTGATCATTTAAGGGATCATGCGAGCAGATTTCCGTATTACACGACGCATGAACTTCATGCGCATGATTTCATTCGCATGATCATTCACCGTGTAAAACGGGTAAAATGTTCCACCTATGAATTATTAGTAAGCAGAATTGTTTCCTCTCTCAAACTGAAATGCGTTGAGTAGTAAGAATGGATCCATTCTAACTATGAAATAGTCTAAATAAATAGTCAGAAACAAATAGCATAGTTGGAATGGATGCAAATAATCATTGGCTTAAAAGAGATAAGATTAAAAATGGCATTCCTTTGAGGGTATGTAATACTTAAAAGATTCATTGACTGCGCTTGTTTCGGAGGCGACAGAGAAATTGGTCTATGCTCGAAAAAGAGCCCCGAAATTTGATAATTTTCGACGTAAATTAAAAATTTTCATGAATAAGCAATATAGCAAAGTGGAATGGTTGAAAAATAAGAATGATTTAAGTTATATCCTTCAAAGAAAGAGATAATTATACATTTAGTTACTTATGAAATTTTCATTTGGTGAAATAAAATGGCTTTTTACATTTTTGAAAATTGTAAAATCTAATTAAAAACAATTTAAATACCTAATTGTCCTCAGGGATCAATCCTGGGGATTTAAAACAATGGGAACAGTTTTCCTGAGCAATTAAGGCTTCTAGCCAATGCAATTGATAACATCTCTCTAGGATTAACCGTTTCAGAAAGAAGTATAATCTGTCACTAACAACCACAGGGAAGAACAATCAAAAAGAAGCATGAAAACTATCACCTCATCATCATCAGTTTTCCAATCCTCATTGCTTAACTGCGGCCTTTCATTCTTCCTTATTCATTCATCTACATCTACGTAATACCCTGCGAGCCACTGCGAGGGTGTGGGGCAGGGGGTGAAGATCACCACACATTGACTATTGACATGCAAATTGCTGCCTCCTGGTTCGTTTCCTACCTAATTCCCTCCATTCGGTCCCAGAAATTATCCCTTTGCCTTCTACATCGAGGGGACTTCCCTTCTATTTCTCCTTCAATTACGTACTTGAGAAATCTATTGCGTCTTAAGGCGCGTACAACCCAGCTCGTTCTCCTCTATCGCATCGTGCTCCATATAGAACTTTCTTCCTCGGAACCTCTCCACTTTTCATTTTACTCATCTCTTAAATCATTAACAACCGACATCAACATCAACTCTCTTGAAGAGGCTTCCAATCTTTTCTGCTCAGTCTTCCTGACGGTGCACACCTCTGACCCAAAGAGTGTCACACTCCACACGAAGGTTTTCACACGCTGCTTCCTTGTTTTCTACGGCATCTTCTTTCAGCACAGTGGTGGTTTCTTCAAAGTTTGAGCTATTCTGAGCTAAATATTCACCGAGCTTCTTTAAATCCTACGTTGCTCCCAAGAAAGGATTCCATTACTTCCACCTGAGCTCCTTCCAACGCAATGTTTTTGCCAATTATTTCTCTCTTTCACATATGCCTTGGCTCCCGGTTTCTTCCCTATTGGCCTTCAAACAACCTTCTACGAGTATTTTCGCCATCATAACAGATGAGACCTTTAGGTCCTCTCCATTACACGGAGTATGTTAACTTCTTTGCCGTTCACTTTTTATTCCTTCGATTTCTTTTCTCTCCGATTCTTCAATCGCCTCTTTTTAAGTATATATTGAAAAACACTGGTGAAGCATTGCATCCTGGCCCTACTCTTTCTTGTCTTTTAGCCTCTGTTCCACCTGGTCGCTTTGATTTTACAGAGTTGGTAGATCATTATCATCTCGTTGCAATCTTACATTCGCTTTCTCAGTAATTTGTACTCTTGCTCCACTCGGCGTAGTCAAAGGCCTTATCCATCAGACACAAATCCCATAAACATAATTTTTTTACGTGAATCATTACTTCTACTGTAAATTTTTATCTTTAAACCGTTATCAACCGTGTGAGAAAGTGGCCTCTCCAGCAACTCGGATCTTTCTGTACTTGGAGTTGGTTTTCCATAACACTGCCTTCGTTTAAATATAAAATCCGAGGATTCTCTCGAAATCGAGTGGAATTTGTACATACTGAAGTAATACACGTGTAATTTTCCACAAAATAAAAATTTTCTTCGACCCGGGTTTCAATGTTGATGCATCATCTTCAGGAAACAAATGGTTTAGTATTTCTTGCGCGAGTTGGTTAACCCTGGTAAAAACTCACCACTTCCTCCCCTTCCACCCCCCCCCCCCCTCCCGGTCAACCTTCGGTTTTTCCCACTCATCACCCCCTTTTCCCTCCCCTACCTCCTCCTAACCAAGTACACACTGACGGTACCTAACACCATTTGTTACCTGAAGACGACGTATCAACATTGAAACCCGGGTAGAAGAAACATTTTATTTTGTAGAAAATTGCACGTGTATCACATCAGTATATTGTCTTCGATTTTTTCCTCCATTTCTCGGTTTAATATTTATTTAAAAACTAAGACGCGTGTGACAACAGGCTAGTTATAAGTACGGTACTCGCTGAGCCTCTCGTCCGCCATATTTTGGGATTGAAACCATCACAATGTCCTCGCAATCCTATAGTAGTCTCCCACTATCGTAGCTGTCTCTTGTTATTCTATCCACGATAACGTCGCCTTTTTCTTCGATGGCTTAGATGATTTCTCCGCCCTCGCCGTGCTTATTCTTCAAGTCTCTTTTCGCTCCATCAAATTCACTTATTAATACGTGTGGATCACGTCCGTCTTCATCTAGCTCATTCTCGGTTTCACTTAAGACGTCATCCAGCCGTTTCTTATCCAGGCTCTTTGTTAAGTTCCGCAATGTTATCCTTCCAACTATCTCCCACGTCTTCGTCTTCCAAGAGCGATCTTCCATCCACGTCTCCTGCAGTTCCTCTGCACGTTGCTTACCTCTATCCGAAATTCCCCTTCACTCACTAATGCGCCGTTTCCGTCGTTTCCCTTCTTGATACGTGCGTTGATTTCTTTTCATCGTTTTTTACCATCCACCCTTCTTTGATTCTTAAATGACTTGTTTTCTAGGTTTCTTAAACAGGGCAAACTCGCCGTAAATTTGTGGATTGCAGTAATTTATTCTTTCTAATATCAGGTGTGTTGCGTGCTTATCATCCATAGCCTCTTGATGTTAGGTTGTCCACTCTTGAGTTGTCCGTCGGCTACTTCGGTATTACCTTGATCAGACCACTCCACATTCCTGTGTTGCTGATTTCGTTCGTCTTCTCCAATTATTGATAATCTTGGTGAACTGTGAGAACTTGTGAATCTATGTGAGAGAGCTTCAGGGAAATAGGTCCACAGTGCACACAATTAAAAACGATAAAGGAATTAGAGTAACCAGCAGTGTAGAAAAAGCCAATGCTTTAAACACCTTCTTCCAAAGCGTATTCAACTCATCGTCACACTACGCAGTGGAACCACCACCGAACACATTCAGTGAGCAAATGCCCGAAATAAACATTTCATGTCGCGGAATAGAGCAGCAGTTAAAAAGCATAAGTAAACACAAATCACCAGGTACCGATCAAATTCCTTCCAGAGTATATAAAACATTAGCTTCTGAAATAGCCCCCTATCTACAAATAATATTCAATAAAACACTAAAGAACCACACAGTACCCAAGGATTGGAAAGTAGCTAACATTACACCTTTTTTAAAAGCGGTGATAGGGAAGAACCTAGTAACTACAGACCTATTTCACTCACGTCAATCTCTTGTAAGGTATTTGTGCACATTGTAGTCAGTTCAATCATGGGGCACCAGGGTATCGTGTAGATGTAGATGAACTTTTTGGAGAAACTAATCGGTCATATATTAGGCACGATGGCCTGATGAAGACAATCGTTGAAGGACAAGTGAACGGGAAGACCTCGTGTGAGATACCAGGAGAAGTGATGAAGGATGTGAAAGAGAAGAAACAACCAAATATGAAGAGATTAGCCTATAGAAGAACTCAATGGAGAGCTGCGTCATTCCAATCTGAGGATTGATGACTGATGATGATGATGAGTGAACTTTTAATCGTTTCTCCTCTACTTGAGTAACTACTCGATTCGGATAACTCAACCGTATTACGTACACTATTGATTTCATTTGAATTTTCCAATTTTTTATCGATTGTCTTAGAAAATTTCCGTGAGAGGTAGCCTTCTGTTTCTGAGTCCTAGTTTGCCCAGTGAGTCCTACCATTCCCAAAAACCCGAATCTGGCCTCATTGTCAGCAATAGACAGGCATTCGTATGCACCCCTCCTTTTAACTTCCTTCGTTTCTTCTGGCCTGAAAGTTTCTAAATAATATTCTTATTTTTCTTATCTTCTTCTTCTTTCGTATTTGATATCCTAAGGCCCAGGTATGTGCCCAAGCAGTGATTATGTGTTTAAATTGGTTCAAATGATATTTATGGTTCCACTACTGACTTGGAGCCATAGCTTACTCCATAGCACAAGTTTGTTTTCGCTCCTTCATGAAAATTTTAAATTTTCTTAATTTAATTTTAATAAGTTTTTAATGCATTTCTCCCTCCCGTTGAATTTAAACGGGAACATTCAGCTGGAATTAGATAGTCAAACAATTTACAGGGAAGAACATTTATGAAACAATTATTTTAAGTTAAAATAATATACCCTAATCATTTAGGATGTAGTGAAAAAATATCTGATTGTGCAGGATTTAGCCTATTTTTACATTTATCTCTCAACGAGGATAAAGAATGCAAAAATAATTATCAGAGCTCAATGTGTGATGGTACCTGCACCTCGAGTTCCCCCGCCCATCAATCCACTCGTAATTAATATTGAGGAACGCAACACCTTAATCAGGTTACAATGTTATCTGAAAAGTATGTGAGAGTTCACTTAGTAGAAAAAAATCGATTGAACAGTAAGCAAGCATTCACCTTTATGAATTATTTTGATTGATCACTTAAAGTCCTTACGAATTTATTTATTTATGTTCAAAGTCAGGTAGAGAAGCTTAAAACCTTCCCATCATATCATAGCTTGAACTGAGACTTGTTTTCGAAGATCGGCATGTTGGTTCTACTTTCCAGTATTTTCAGTATTTCCTATGGTAGGTATTTCCTCGTCTACTGCGGAAGTCAATGAAGAATGGAGAAAATAGCCACAAAAGGACTGCATACGAGAGGAGATGAGAAGCGTGCATGAAATCCTGGGAATGCAAGATGAATGAACTACTGCCACATCTCCATGATTCGCGAAACATCGATTAAAACAGTCCGAGAAATATGGAGCCGCAAGTCGGAGACTCCAAAATTGCTCCTGCTTACGTTGGGCAGTCATTTCTTCTCCGGGGACGGGGAAGAGCCGACAAGTGAAATTCACGTTCTCCCCCTAAGGACTTTCGTCACACGCATTCAGGCTGGGGCAGAATCGACGTGGGCATGTGACGTGAGGCGAGAAAGGTAGCGCACGTAAACAACGCATGAAGGCAACGGATACAAACAACGTGTACTTATTGTTACTATTACACTTGTTATACGTATTGTTGTTAATACGTATTGTTATATTACACTTGTACCTGCGTAAGGAGAAGGGCACCTTTCACCTCTAAACGTCTCGTCTACACGAAGAATCAAACAGGGCCGATAGTCTTCCTTGGGATTTTTCAGGTAGTCGATAATTAGGAGAGCCGTTGGTCGAAAGAATCCAAAACCGTATTCTAAGTTTCGGACCTCATTAGTGTTGCGACTCTCTACATCTAATTAATACCCTGCAAGCCACCAAAAGGTAAGTGGCAAGGGGGTTAATTCACACTTACATGAATGCATTACATATCAAGCATACAAAGGATTAGTAACTACATTCTAATAAAAACTTCACAATGGTGGCGTTTACTCGGAACCGAAATCGCAATTTTGTACACTAAATCGTTAGATGGAAACGAAAAACGAATTTTGGTGAAAAAATTAATCTTCCGAATTGCACGAGGAAAAAGGACATTATGAATCTGTCAGTTCGGCAATATTTTTCTCTAATTTTATGATCATGGTCACGTCTACCATAGTAAGTAGAAGTTCACAAAATATTTTTAAAGTCATCACTGAAAATATTATCTTAGAATTTATGTAAGAGATTAAGTCTAAATTTCAACCTACGATCTGAAAATGATTCCCATTTCCGTTCATTTAATATACTGGTTAAACGCTAATATAGCTATCTTACCGTCCCTTTACCATTCATGCCGATCTTCGCTGCACACGTTCAAGTTCATTATTTAGGCCTATTTGTAAGGATCCCATATACTGGCAGCGTACATATTCCAAATGAGGTCTAACAAGGAAAGGAAGCTAATTTCTCGTATGTGATCGTCACATCTGCCCAGTACTCTTTTCGTGAATCCCAGTTTACGATTAACATAACCCATTATTTCACGCATGTGTTAACCCCAAGAAATATCGTGTGTCAGTCTTATTCCAAGATATTTAATGGATTCCACGTTCGTGTCTTATTTATTCCTTATGTTGTAGGTCAAGTTGTGTAGGATGTAAAAGAGAGGCGCTACGTCAATATGAAGATGCTGGCCGATATAAGAATCGAGTGGAGGGCTGTGTCAAACCAATCCTAGGATTGTTGACCGATGATGATGTTTTAGGTGCTAGAAGAATTATTCTCTTTCCAAAAAATCATGGATTCATATTTGTTCAAATATGATTATAACTGCCATGAATCACAACAGTTTTCAATTGCTTTTAGCGTATCACTCAAATATTATTTATCGTTTGGGCATAGAATTATGTAGATTAGGTAGAATGTATACTAGGTATTGTGCAGATGGTTCGGATTCGTCCGCTAACCGCGTCCGAGCTTTTATTACAGGAGCAAACTGGGGAGACACTCGAAGAAATACCCTCAGGCGTTACTTTGTGGAATTGAAGATCATGAAAATAAAAATGACTTGGCATATTCCACACCTTTTATTGAAAAAAATCCGACCGCGGTTTTTGCAATGAAAGGTGCGGAATATACCAAGTCATTTTATTTTCATGGAGAGACACTGCATTTGCCGGGAGAGTGACGGTGAAGAAAGTGAAATGGGAAGATTGGACAAGGCAGTGCAAGTGGACGCGGGGGCTGGCGGATGCATTGTCGAGTTTCGATTGTTGGCCTCCGGGGGCGGTTTGGGGGTGGGGCGCCCTCTGGAATGGAAGGAGAGCGCCAGAATTCTGTGTAAAAAAAAACACTCCCCTCGAGGCGGCTGGAGGCAAACATGCATCCGTCTGAAGAGGGGTGGAAACTAAGGCGGCCGGGGGACAGCAGACTCGCTAAGAGGGTGGAATTTGTCCGCCGGGCGGCATGTTGGGTATTTGTCGATGCATATGCTCTTGTGTGTGCACATTGGACGGCTGCGTGGTCGGAAGAAAGAGGGTCAGGGGATGATGGGGCCGGCGGAGAAGTCACTCGGGTCAACGAGAGACAGAAAGGAGGGAGGGGGGAGAGATGTCCCACCAACAGCCGCCCTCTGACGTGTTTTCGATCAACTAAACTCGGCAACTAAGAGGAGGGAGGGGAGGGGATGGTGGATGAGGAGGGGTGGATGAGGAAGGGTGGTTGGGGGGATGAACGGAACTCAACTCGGGCGGCGAACCCGGTCTTCACCGCAATGAATGACTTGCCCTCCGACAACTACAAAACATGCCCGTTCCGAATCGCGGGCCATTACTCTTTTGTCGGGCGGTAATTTGTTTACCATTCGGCCGACAGCGGCGTCCCGCGAGATGGCGCTGCTTCGCGAGTCCACTCTACGCCCTATTGGAACGCAGCGTTGCACTGCTCGGTACTTGAAGCTGGCGCCCCAAGTCCACTACGCAGGGACGCCTTCGCAAGATGAATTCATGGCAAAGCGATGTGAGAACATATTGGGGCTCTCTCCCCGTGAAGTATTACTCTCTCCCCATGATGCTTCCAAGACCGAATTTTCAGTGGTGATGATTAAAATATTTTGCGCAGACCAGAGACATCAACAGCGGCTAAGAAAAAAACACAAGATGAAAACAACAATTTTAGAAGAAGTTCTTTGGCAGTTAGTGAGTGGCAAAGTACAGGGAAGCTAGAAAGCATAAGGCAGGAACTGTAGACACGCTGAGATTGAGTTGATTGAGATGAAAGGGCGACATAACAGTTCCCGATTGAGATATGCAACGGCGGTGGAGAGAGCCGACGCAGGGTAGCCACAGTTTCAAATTGGGAAGAGCGTAGTGAATTAGGTAGAGCAGCGCAGGTGAGCAATATTTTTATCAATATTATACCGCATGTAAACGACCTTATATATCAGAGCGATCAGAGCTGGTGAGCGATAGAATATTAATTAGTAACAACTGAAGTAAAACGGTGCCGACAAACCTAGATATTTGGGAATTTTTCTAATGCCAAAACGACACAAACCATTTTCACTTTACTTCCTAAAACATAATAGTCCAGGCTAAAATCTCAAAAAGGGCCTCCGTTATGAGTCTAGCGGCTTTTCGCACAACAATTGGGCAAAAACTCTATTCTCCCTATATCGACCCCGCTGAACCCGGAAATCGCTGTTGCCCAGCTGAAAAATGGACCGGAAGTGAGATATTCAAGATGGCGTTTAAGATAAAACATGCTGTTTTCTCTTACATATTGGATAAATTGATAGTACCAACGTCTATTAATATGATTTTTCCAGTCAGGAACAAGAATCTTGAACCAAAAATGACATGTGGACCTTATTTTTCAAGATATTTTGAAATTTCACGGAATACCCTAGGTGTCTACAGCCTAAAAGACATCTTTTCCGGCTAACAGCGCCACAAATCAGAATAATGTCTTGAACAAAAGTTTTTAGTAAATTCAATAAGATTTTATTTAAATCTACACTCGGATTCGTGCGATTTTTTAATACTACGCGTGGTATGTGTAGGAGGGGGGTTGGGAGGGGAGGGCGGGATTGGATTGAAGGCCCCTGGGCCGTTCACCTCTGATGCAAGGACAGACCAACCGTCCTCAGGGGGTGGCTAAGAGGGCTCGTGGCACTGGGAGCCCCTTCCCGGGCCCAACGTTGCTTAACTTCGGTGATCAGTCGAGAATAACTCACAAGAGGAGGCCAACCCAATCAATTAATTGATCGGGTTGGTGTGGTGGCTTCAGTACTGATCTCCGATTCCGAGGAATATCGGCAGTTGCAGAAAACATGCATCGGGAAATAGACCTCTACTTGAATACTTTCGGAAGACAATAGGGAGTGCAGTACTTTTTTCAACGCATTGGACGTAAAAATTTTGGCGCAACCTTTGCTCAAAAATGAAACTGCTGCCTACTGATGTCGGAGGCAGACTTTGACATTCCTGATTCCAGCTGGACTTCAGTTGCTTGAAGATTACCAAGGTTTGTAAACCCACATGATCAGAAAATTAGTTTTGTGTAAGATACAACCAAAAACTTGTATTTTCATCAAATAAACGGAAAGTTTGGAGAAGTGAACGCTACAGATACAGCGTGAAAGCTTCACATCATAAGCAGGTGACTATATGATCAAATTCCACAATTTCCTTCTTTATGAACACAAAAAACCGCGTGTTACAATGAAGTGGACAGCCATATCATTTATTGATGTTTTATCTCCATGGTGACTACCGGTTCGAACCCTTTTTAGTGAAATATTACTTTACGGGCATAGCACAAATAATACTGAACCTGCACTTGGTATGGCTTCAATAAATATTTGATCTACCTCTTCACACATTGTTCTGGAATACAACCAGCGAAATAAATTTTTTCAATATGTTTAAGAATAGATTTTGTATCCATCAACTGATATGCTAGCTGTAAATACTAGTTATGTGTGTCTGGAATTACGAATGATGTTGGGTAACTACTTTGATCACAGGCGTAAATGTCACACCTTCAAGTATCACATGTACTATTTAGGAAGTTATTAACATAACGCAAAATTTTGCTACACTGTAAGGCACTAGTTTTTAGATAGATTTAGATCACAAAAGGGACGAAAAACAATTTTGATAAATTGATATTACCTATAATATAAAAAGTTGTGTTCAACCCGAAGGTTGACCTTTGATAGGTGAGGGTAGAGCTCACCCCTCACCCCAAATACGTTCGAATTCAAGAATTCAGGGTAGGGGACCAGTTCCTTTCCCTGGGCCACTTGCGATTTCCTACGGAGTTCCAAAACCGAATCGCGAGGATCTCAGATAGGGTTGTCCAGATAGGCCCATGCCCGGGATTTGAACCCGGAACCCTCCAATCAATAACTAAGCGCTCTACCCACTAGGCCACCACGACCCCCTATTATACGATAAACATTTAAAATATTTGAATTCAATTGCATGGAATTTCGTACTGACGTTTCACACTTCTTCTATTTTCTGAACACAGATGACACACATCGTCAACAACAGTAGCAAAATGTCTTGAAAGCTGCAAACAGCAAAATTTGTCACAAAACCCTCCTGCTCTCAATGGAATATCTGTTGGTATGTGTTAATGCGGGAAACATCTTCAAGAACCTTGGGATTCCAATCCTTTAATCTTCTCGATTCACTCTAGAAGGGGATTGGTTTTCATGGATATCACCATACCAAGATTCTTTCCTTGAAGCCTACTTTGAGAATGGTGAATTCTTCCTACATTGAAGTTACGTTCTATTCCGTGATACCATCAGTCCCTTCCACATGAAACTGGAATAAAAGGTATTTGTGCGCCTCGGCGACAGTCAGTTTATTCAATCGATGAAAATAGTACCATGAATGTTCATAAAGGACCGTTCCAGAACACTTCTCATGTTCACTATTTTTTATCTTACAGGTGACCAGTCGAAAAGAACGTTATTTGATATTTTCAATGGCAAAATAGGATCAGCAGAAGTTACTCCCATCTGCGCCTCTCTCCTCACTCTCCTTCAACGAACCCTTCGTGCCACTGGACTCCAATCATATACAAGAGATGTCTCCTCGGAAAGGATAGTCTCCTGTTTCAAATATTCTCCTTCTCTCCAACAGGTGTCATCTCCAAATCAGAGTGAACCTGATGTCATGTGGCCTTGCCGCCTTCGGCGTACAATGAAGAAAAATTCGATGATGAGCCTTGTACATTTCTGTTGGGTTTAGTCCGAACTAAAGTGAACGGCAAACGCAAGGTTCTCCTCGGGATGAGAGGTATCTCGTTGTTTTTCCTTCGTATATGTATATAAAATACTAGACAGTAATATCCTGATGCCTGGTTTCATGATTTGACGATATTTTATTAATGCGTGCCTGATTCTTTTCATTGTCTTAAAAACTTTTACGATAGCTCTACCTCAGGGTCTCTGCCGGGATCTAACAATACGCAGTATTTTCCAAAAAAATAAATTCTTCTAAATAGCAGAACACAAATGGCACACATCGCCAACAAGAGTAACAAAATATCTTGAAAGCAGCAAACAGCAAAACTGGTCACAAAACCCCTCCTCCTCCTCCTCTCAGTGGAATATCCGTCGGTATTTCCTGCGGGAATCGCCTCCAAGAATGTTTGGACTTTTGATGACTTCTAATGATGACTTCTAAGAAAGGGGAGTTTTCTAAGAATCCACAATAACTGAATAAACGGTACCTTTTAGTAAAAATATTTAAACCATTCCCAGACAGCGTTCAAGGACTTTTATGGAAATGATGATCTCCTAATCAACATATGCTCTTTCGTAGGTAAACGCTGGCACATAAATTAGGAGTAACGATTCTAAGGAATGAAGACTACCGTAGAAGAAAAATTGATATAACCAGTATGCTCAACGAAATTCGCCAATTCCTCAATGGCTGTGGACAGCGGTATCTTTAACCAAGGTAAGATCTGTTCCTCGATGATATCTGTCAAGGCTATCAACGGAGAAGAAATTCACCAAGAATTGATCTGGCTACGTTAGTCTCGGTCGAAAGAGAATATTAGTTGTATTTATGGTAATAAAGCGAAGAAAACCAACTAATCTCTTAGCTAATTTCCAAGGCGATATTTCCGCTGATGAAGTCAAAATATTTTGCGAATTCCAATTTACTATGCTAGACAGGACCATGATCACAAAATTCGAGAAATTTATTGTTCTACCAACAGATTCAAAATTTCCTTCTTTCCTCGAACAATTAAGGATATGAACAGCTGTAAATATGATCAACAGTACATATATACAGTGTATCAACGGATAGACTTTTTTCATTGGTGTTTTCGAGTCCGTTTCCGCACTGATAGGCGCATCAGACCGCGCGGAAAGTTATAAGGATAGGAATGGAAGGGATGGGGAACCTCCTTCTCCTCCTCATCTGGTTAGAATTGGTACTTCCATGATTGTATAAGTTTGCATGGTAATGTGTAGATGTTGATGTTAACAGTGACATCTATGGTTCAGAGAGAGCATCGAACCGAAATGGAATCGAAGAATTGATCCGGGAAAATTAAAAGCGGCTTGTACCCGAACCGAAAATTGGTTATAATATAAAATTAAGTTGTTATAATGGCATTTACCGAAGCCAACTTTACTATGGTATTTAAGCTGGCGCAACTAACAGCATGATTTTTTTTAAATCATGAAGTTTGGACTGCAATGTATTTTCTATTACTTTTTAAACATGATATATGTTTGGTGTGAATTCACGCCCTGCCACATATCTTTATTGTGGCTTGCAGGGTGTTTATGTAGATGTGTATCCGTGGTGACCAGAAAAATTATCTCCATTCGGGCGAAGGAGCTGTAGAAGGTCACAACGTCAAGGACACTGAAAGGCGGTTTCGAGTTCCCCGAAACCGCCGTTCCCTTGTTTCTCCCAGCCGTCTCAACCTCGCCGCTGAATTGACTTGCTATGGACACGAGAGAGTAACCGCAAAGGTGTCCATCCACTGCAAACCAACTCCACAAGCCCACTAGCGCTCAAAGAGAACAAAATTAAAAAAAAAGGTAGGAACGCGGCCCCGGAAGGAGAGGAGGTGAATTTCTGACCAGTTACAGAGATGAGGCTGACAAAGTTTCCCATTCTTGACAACAGTCTGCCGCCGCAAGGTCATCCTCCGGTCTGCAAGCAAGTGGGAACATGATAACGGAGAATAATAATTGACAGAGAAATGGGGAAGTAGATGAAAATGATTGGGCCCCACCCTTCCTCGGTTTCAACCAGTTGGAGAACACCAAGCCCTCGCTCCTACCTAGTGCCTGATCAACAACTGCAGCGCTGTTTCCTCCCATGCCTACCAATTCATCCGCACTGAGTGACTCCTCATCACAGCACTCCCCAGCAACACAGACACAATCCCAATGGAAGTCTTGCTCATCATCATCGATCAACAATCTTATGATTGGTTTGACTTCCACTCGATTCTTCTATCGGCCAACCTCTTCATGTCATTGTAGTTTCTCTTTTTGACCTCCTTCACAACTTGCTCCATATTTCTCATACGAGGCCTGCATTTTCCATTTTTCCCGTTCACTTTTCCGTCGACGATTGTCTTCATCATGCCATCGTGTGTTAAGATATGGCCGATTAAGTCTTCTTTTTTAAAGTTTACGGCGGACTTCTCTTTTCTCCCACTCTTCTTAAAGACTTCTTCGTCTGTCACTCGATCGATCCATTTTATCTTCATCATTCTTCGGTAGCAGCACATTTCAAATGCTTCCAGCATGGACTTCCCTGCTGTTGTCATCGTCGATGCTTCGCTGCCATACAGTAGCTTGCTCCAGATGCATGCTCTAATGAAATTTTCCCTCTTTTCCACTTCTGAATGATCATGTATGGCCAAAATTTTTTCCTCATGAGAAAACAGCGGAAATCCATTATATCTTCATCATTCTTCTGTAGCACCATATTTCGAATGCATCCACCCTTTTCTTCTCCGCTGCTGTCATCGTCCATGCCTCACTGCCGTAAAGAAACATGCTCCAGATGTACGTCCTGATGAAATGTTTCCTCATTTCCACGCTTGTATTTGCAGCTGTAAGGAGAATCTTCTATTGGTTGAATGCCCTTTTCGCCTACGAAATTCTACTGGCATCTACTGGTTACTCGGCATCCCAGGTAACAGAAATCTTCCACCTCCTCAATTCTTTGTTTTCATAGTTTAACATTTGTCCCGGCTTTTCTCCTACTGCACACCAATACCTTAGTTTTATTTTTATTGATCTTCAAGTGATAACTGACCAATGTACTTTCCATATTTCCAAGTGCCTTCTATAAATGTCCTTCCGCGTCTGCTATGTCGTCGGCGAATCGCAGCATGCTAATTTTCTCCACTTGGATATTCACTATTTTCTTGGAATAGGTCTTGCTGCGATGTTATGAGGAATTGAAATTTCGCGGTTTTCCTCACAATCTGTCCAGCCGCCATGTTTCATCTTGAGTTTGCACATCACCAACTGAAGGTCACTAGCTTACATTCCACCACTTTCTAGTCAGCACTAAGTAGTGAGTTATCGTCATTTTCACGCAAAAAACTTTTAAGATATGTGTATGCATTTCCCGAAGTTACCTGCTCACTATTCATGTGCTTCGGCGAAATTCATACAGGGACAACTGTGTAACACATAATCCACGGTTTGGGGTGAACTTTATGCATCGGAAAACATGAAAACTAATAAATAAAATTATAAATTTATGCATAATGCACAATTTTTTAAATCCGAAGCCAAATATGCAAAGTACAAGGTGGCAAGTGCTAAGGGCTGAATGCATTTAAAATATGAGAAAATAGAGACACGACGGAGGACAGCATTCCAACGATAGTAATTAAGGTTGCCTTTCCTCCCACAGATTCTTAAGACTTGATTGCGTATTTTCTTGGATTCCTCCCCTGACTGTCATTTGGACGGGATTTTAGTGTCTCCTCATGGTGTACCGCTATCCTAGGAATGTCTACCAAAAACCTAGAGTGACAATGGGAAACGTGCGCTGTTTTTGAATGAGAAGTTTATTAGCTAAAATGTGCTTGAAAAAAAAAAATCGCTGGAGAATTATGTTTTGTTACAAAGATATTATTCTCTAATAACTGTACATTGTCGGCCTCTTAAAAACACGACGTCATAGTATGACGTCACGGCACGGTATCACTATGGGCGTTGATTATCTGTTTACGCATGGAGGTCAATTGTTTAATGAATACTTGGAGAAAATGTTTGTATTCATCTCGTTTGTTTAATACAACAAAGGAAAACGAATGAATTTCGATTTTTTATTTAAATAGTGTGGATAGTACCGAGAAAATCGTCAATAAAACATATACTTCCTGCACTGTTTGTTTCCGTCCAAGAATCTCTGCTATCACAATGCGATCGCACTTTTTTTAAGAAGGATGCCACTCCATAAGGGAGCCAACCAAAGGCAAATTCATGGATTAAGCTATTTTAAATCCTTTTTTCAGTCACTTTTTCGATTTAGATACGGCTAAAAACCTCAAAATCAACATATCCGCTTAGTTTACTTCTAAAATACGCGTCAGTTTCTATAGCAATATGGCGTCATAAGGCGTTTCAGGTCACGTGACTTCCGTCAATGTTTCGGGAACTTTTAATTGGCGTTTCATAATCTTCGTGGTTGACATTGAAATTTTCGGCCTTATCTTTAAATTTGTGATAAAATTTCCCATCAAGTACATCATTAATACAGGAGAAACTTATTTCATGTATATTCCCCATTATTAGCGGAAGAGGAGTTCCATGGTACAAATTTGGCAAAAAATCTTCGCATTTGGGAGGAACCAAATTTTTGATTCCACTCTCTCACTCCGGCTCGTAAATATTCATGGCACTGGCTTCGCCATTGGGGGGGGGGGGGGGGGCACGTAGATGACGAGGATAGATCTGGCGGGGAGGAAGGCAGAGAGATTGAATGCTTGAAGATTAAGCCACCTCCTCGAGGCAAGGACGCAAGAGGAAAGAAACCGCCAACGCTGAGAACGGGGCAGGAAAATGGTCGCGCTCTGAAATTGAATTCATCTTGCTGGAGAGGACAATGAACTGCGATCGGGGACAATGGGGACGCTTACTCGGAACCGAAATCGCTATTTTGCACTAGAAATTGTTAAAATGGAAACGAGAAGTGAATTTTAGTGAAAAAGTCAATGTTCTAACCAGAGCCATTCTCTCATGAATGAAAAATTAAAATAAGCAAAAGGTGACGCTCACCGAACGAGCTACGTTGAGGATATCTACGTCATTCACCTGAAGAGATCCTGTCGCACCCTGCAAATAAACCAAAACTGCTAAACAAAAAAATATTTTCATATGCTTACATTTTGGCATGACTAAAAGCGTGCTTAAGGTGGCTCCACCGAATTATGAAGTAGATGTCATTTTTGTGAAAATGTCAGAATACATCATTTTTTGCCCCTTCTATCGATTGGCAACAAAATAATTTGGCCTTACCATAATATATTTGAAGAAAAAAGACACTGAAAATCAGATATTTTATACGTGGCTATACGGCAGAGCATGGCTCTTGCAGTAATATTTGCAGATTAATAATGTAAGGAGAAATGTCGTTTTGACGAAAAACTAATATAAGATGCGTGATATTACGTAGAATTTAGCATTGTAAAAAAGTGCTCGCCTTACCACACTTGTTTAATTGATATTAATTAATGTTTGCTCGAAAAAAGGCAGAAAAGCCTTAGTTACGTGAAAGTGGCGCTACAGTATGTTGTTATCATTGGCAACGATACTTGTGACGGAACGTGCGTACAAGCATATTTACCGTCTTAATTACGGAATATACCTTACCAAGATCCTTCTTATATTTTTTACGTGATTTAAATATTTGATTGGTTATTGATATGGTGTAATTAATATCAATGCTTCCAAATGGTAGCAGCGTCATTGTTGCCAAACAATTTTCAAAAATACGAATATTAATAAAATTCAAAACAAAGAGTTGTATTTGCAAGGGAGTAGTTTAAAACTAAGTAAGAAAATATTTAACCTATTTTAGAATACTTATTAGCGGAATTGAGCATGTATCCTCACTTTGTAAATTAAACGTGGCAACAACACGCCAGTCATTTTCCGAAGTCAAAATGAGTTAGAAGAGCTTGTAAAAAATAGAATGTAACTACAACGCGCTATATAATAGCATACTCATGCAATTATTGTGTATGCGTTATCACCCTATATATGATTTTCCATATACGTGTTTTTCTGGATCGGTATTTATTCATTAAATAACATAGCTCTTTTACGGGATATTGAATCGCGGAGTCACGGTGGAACCTCCTTAAGTTAATTTGCTTATTCACAAATTACGATGTAGTCGAATGACTTTCGAATTACCCAGCATGAAATCTTACAGTGGCTCCACCGAATTATGAAGTAGATGTCATTTTTGTGACAATTTCAAGGCACACAATTTTTTGACCCTTCTATCGATTGGCAATAAAATAATGAGGCCTTTCCATCATATATTTTAAGAAAAAAGACCTTGAAAATCAGCTATTTTATGCATGGTTTCGTCAATACGGCAGAGCATGGCTCTTGCAGTAAAATTTGTAGATTATTAATGCAAAGAGATATGTCGTTTTGACGAAAAACTAATATAAGACGCGAAATTATATGTAAAATTTAGCATTGTAAATAAGTGCTCGCCTACCGCTCTTGTTTAATTGATATTAATAAATGTTTGCTCGAAAAAAGCAGAAAAGCATTAGTTACATGAAAGTGGCGCTACAGTATGTTGTTATCATCGGCAACGGTACTTGAGACGAAATGTGCTTACTAGCCTATTTACTAACTTTATTAAGGAATATATCGTACCAAGGTCGTTCTTATATTTTTTATGTAATTTATATATTTCATTGGTTTTTTACACGTAGTAATTGGTACCAATGCTTCCAAATGGTAGCAGCGTCATTGTTGCCAACAGAGTATCCCTGGTTGCCAAACAATTTTCAAAAATATCAATATTAATAAAATTCAAAACAAAGAGTTATATTTGCAGGGGAATAGTTAGAAACTAAGCAAGAAAATATTTAACCTATTTTAGAATACGCATGAGTGGGATTGATTATGCATTCTCACTTTATAAATTAAACGTGGCAACAACACTTCAGTCAAGTTCCGAAGTCAAAATAAGTTAAAAGAGTTTGTAAAAAATAGAATTCAACTACAACGGGCTCTGTAATAGCATACTCATACAATTATTGTGCATGCGTTATCACCCTATAGATGGTTTTCCATATAGGTGTTTCTCTGGATCGGTATTTATTCATTGAATAACATAGCTCTTTTACGGTATTTTGAATCGCGGAGTCACGGTGGAACCTCCTTAACATCTACTTCCATTGGCAGAATCAGCTCTGTGTCCCCTATTGTGATTGGGCAAAGGAGCTTCGCAGCCTCAGTTGTGATTGGACGAAGTTAATGCCGTACAACGTTTTCGCACGCCTACTTTTCCGGAAGGGCTAAAAACATAAGTTTTTCGCCGATTATAATTCGAGAACTACTTGACGGATCGAAGAATGGAAAAATACGGGTCTTTTTTTTTTAAACTCTCCAACAGATTCGGCAATAAAAATATTGTATGGTAAAACGACCTCAAATAATGAGGAAAGAAGGACATTTTGAATCTGTCGGTTCGGCAGTCAATTTCTTTAATTTTATGAATGCTTTCTTCCACTCTTCTTTAGACTTCTTCGTTCGTCACTCGGTCGTTCCGGTTTATCTTCAATTTTAATATATTCACTATTATTTATATACAATTTATTACCGCTAGCTGCAGCAGTACAATCCGTTCACATCACGTACGCACACCTGCGCTCCGGACATGGGACACGTACTACAGGGGAGTGCGCTGGGTTCAAATCGTTACCAGGTGATCAACTAGATGACTTAAGGGTGGAAAATGTGTGAGAGGAGACGTGGGCATAGTCAATGGACTGGACACGGAAACAGGAAGGCCTGGGGGAGAAAATGAATGGGGAAGAGCGTGAGGGACACAGGAACGTGCTGCCAAGGATTCCAGCCACGGCACTTGGAGGGGAGTGGCCCTGGACGTTCCCAAGACAGTAGACTATCCCCAACGACGGTCATTCAACTTGATAATCAAAGGAAAATTCCCTTTTTACACTGACTTAAGTTTCGCGAAACCATTTATGAAGTTACGAGCGCAGAATGACAATGACGACATATGACGACATCAGATGATATTCGAACAAAAAAATATTTATTTTCGTCGTGGCCATTAAATGTGAAGGCCAAATGAATTACAACACTCGGAATAAGTAGAGAAATGAATACACACCCTCGGGGTACAGGAGATAGCATAAATGAAATAGAGGAGTCGAAAATAACTATAATTAGTCTAAAACACGTAGGTTGGTTTTTGATAGGTAGAGTGAGAGCTCACACCTTACTAAGCCATATGTACGCGAAATTCATACGTAGGGGGGTATTTCTTTGGGCCATCTGCGATTTCCATAGAAGTTCTGACTCAGAGAAATTCGACTAGCGAGAATGTTCGGTGGGAATATGCAGAAAGGCTTCTAATCGAGTTTTGAACCCGGGACCCTATGATCGGTAGCTCAACGCTCTAGGCCCCCCCCCCCCCTTAGTGGGAAATAATGATGAAATATTTGCGTATTTTTCACAAAATTTAGACGCATGGGTGGCTAATTAAATGTAGTTATTCGAGTTATAATCACAGAGGTTAAGGAGCGTTTACACGTAGCAGTTGACTGTTATGATAGTCAACTGCTAACAACTGTTAAGCCCTACTCGCATGTGTAAATATCAACTGCGATGCGAGTTCAGATTGATACTGGACACATGTCGAACACTATCGATCCTAGTTCGAACTATTAACAAAGTTGAATCCCTTCTACTTTCCAGCGGAAACGTATCCAACACCATCGCAACAATCGCCAACGGAAAGCAATACACGATGTCTGACATCGGGATTTTGGATATAATAATAAGGATATCCCTCCCCAAAGGGAAGATTCTACTCTTTAAATAATGGGAACAAAAGATAATCGTCAATGGAATTTATTGCTTGAAGAATATCATGAAAATTTAAGCATCAATCATTATTGAAATATAACTCTTTTTACTTGTTATTGCAACGCCTAAATAGCGGCTTTAAGCTGCATAGAAATTGGTGCAGACGTCTCATAGCAGTAGCGATATAGATATATCGCGCATCTCGCGACTGTCATAGCAGTCAACTGCTACGTGTAAACGCACCTATAAACCTGAAATCGAGGTCGAATTACGTTTATTGAGTTATCACTATTACTGAAATCGAATTGAGGAGCCGGAATAGAAATTCCGTTATTACATATTTCCCCAATTTATCGGGAATCACACAATTTGTCGCACAATTTACTTAAATCACACAATTTAATTTCCAATACTTTCATCCCTTATCAATACCACAAGCTCTGCACCCCGCCCTTCGTATTTTCTGCCTACCGTTGCGCAGTACAAAATCCCTCTATCCCCCTTACCATCCTTTTTCCTCACAAGACGTTATCCATCCCCTTCATCCTCTCTTCTAGGAATTCCTCCTTCATCTTTCCTCAACAAAAACTAAACATTTCGAGGGGGACGATCCACGTGTTGAACAGCGAGCCATTTTTTTTCACTCTTCGTAAATATCATATTTCAATTGTAAGAATTTTTTTCTCCGATACATTTTTTAAGTTATTTTAATATTAGCTCTTGGTTTGGTTTTACTTTAGCAACCTGATTGGAAACGAGTTGTTGATAAATAAACTGAAAAGGATTTGAGCTTCGGATTGTTAGAAATGAGAGGATTGAGATGGGTTTCTTGTGTGAACACAAATTTTTGTGGATAATAAGTTTGAGAGTTGGATTATGTGGTATTATCAATTGCTCCTTTTATACAATTAGTGTACTTCGAACTTTGGCGGTAAAATCTCGAAATTATCTGGCGCCACAGAATGTAAAAAAAAGCTTAAGCCCCTCCCCCCCACTCAAACATCAAGGCACTAAGTCGGCCACGCTGTTGGAGATATTTATTTTTCAATATATCTTATCAAGCACTTAGGGAGAAAAACTGTCATTCGTCTTCCCAATCAAAGGAATTTCACCTTTCTACACTGACTTAAGTTTCACGAAATCATCTCTGAAATTACGAGCAAATGGTTAAGTCAAGTGAAACCTCATGTGATTATACGACTTGTGTTTAGATGAAATCTTGCCTGTAAATTACTACGAAGGAAATAGAGAAGCTTAGAGGTTACAGAAAGCTAGAATAAATTTAATTGATATGTTGTGGGGAAACATAATGAGAGGGGATATTGTAATGCGCAACGGTAGGCAGAAGATAAGAAGATGGGACGCAGAGCTATTTATTTCAACGAGGTTACGAGAAATGGACGCAGTAACCCGGTGGAGGACCCGAGAAAATTCACTCAAGGAAAAACGTTATCTACGTCTTCATCTAATCTTTAAAACAACCCATATCACCACGCATTTTCCTTCCGAAAAGACTAATATTCTAAGACGCATAACGCTAAGCTTCATATCTGAGTTTGATCTCACCCCATCAAACGCTCAAAGATTTCTTTTAAATCTCCCCTTCTTCTCAATATATCCCTTAACTAACACACGATTTCTCCACATGCATTTAATACTATGACCGCATAATCCAAAAGGAAACCCACATTCCTTAGCTTTTTATCTACGCCAATAATTTACTCCAACATATCTATTAAATTTATTCTAGCTTCCTATAACCATCTAAACTTCTCTATTTTCTTAGTAATAATTCACGTACGAGATTTCATTAAAACACAAGTCGTAGAATTATGTTAGGTTTCACTATTCGGCTATTCTCGTTCATTTCATTGGACGTTTAAAATGCCTGTGCAGTATTCGTTCAAGCATTCAAACAGTAAAACTGACAAGATGACCATCCTCAGCAGGTCGTCTCCAGTGGACCACCCTACCAGCCTCCAGCACCTCTCCCCTTCAAATTCCCCTCCACCACCCGTCGCAAATCCTCCACGTGCACCCCCTTACACTCTCCACCCGCCTCTCACGCTCGGAATCTCAAACGACTCATCCGCGTCCATTTTAAAAAACCAGCAATGTCCTCGAATTGGCCCATTCATTACCTCCCCCGCCCACCCCCAAGGAAGCCCTCGTCCCACCTTCTCTCCCTCCCCACCCCCCAGACACTCTGGCCTGGTCACGAGGAGCATGGAATTAATGATGCACGGCCCGACTCGGCCAGGGAAACACAATTCGTGAACTTCCGCGCAATTACAAGACGGAACTTCTCCCTCATCAAAGCGTCTCTCCACCAGTACGGTTCTCCCCTCGGAGGAAAAAATCTCCCATCTTTTTTGGAGACGGATCATTAAAATTTGGCCTTATTTATGCTTCAGGCCGAAGATAAGGATCTCTAAACCAGTCTCAATTTCGGTCTTTCATCAAGACGATTACTTTCAAGTGGTCTCTGTCGCTGCCAGCGTACCATTTAACCATGAAATATGCTTCATAACGCTTTATGCAATTTAATGGCTGTGACTCGTTACCATTCTGATTTATTAATTTCTCTCCCCGATGACACATTGCTTTATTCAATCCCATGCCGTACATCACACTAGCGGTTGCCGGCTACGGTTGCCGTTGCTGGTTACGGATGGTGTAAACAGTTCCAATCACACTGACCGCTTATATAACCGGCCGGTTGTGCAATCGCAGCCAATAGGATCTCGCCTCACGGTCACGTGCTGTTTCTGTTTACATTTTGTTCCTATGCTCCCTGAAATGCAGGATTTATGCCTCAAATGCAAGATACAAATGAATTACGCACATTTGATCTCACCTCGATAAAATATATGCTGTTATATTATATCCTTCACAAAAAAATAGATGGTGCAACAGAGTTAAATACTGTTTAAATTGCGTTCTGAATATTTTTAAAGTTTAGGACGTACTTGAAACGGTAACAATGAAATTATGGCGAAATGTAAACACAGCACGTGATTGCGAGACGAGCTCCTATTGGCCACGGTTTCGCAACCGGCCGGTTGGAAATAGACGCACTACTATAACCTATACCGTTGACAGCTGGTTGGCGATGATTGGTCGGCTGACCCTCCGGTCGCAGGGTTTTCTGCTCTACCCACTAAGTTACCTCCCCTCAAGCATGGTGAAGTTCGTGTTAAAATGGTAGTACAGTAAAACTCGTTTATAACGATCACGCTTGTAACGAAATCCGGCCTATAAGGAGGTGAGTTTTCGGTTCCTTGGACTTTCCTATGGTCGCAGATGTTAAATATCCCGGTTTTAACGAGTACGGATGATGCGAAATCCCTGATATAGCGAACTATTCTTTAGTCCCATGGTCAATTTTTGCCTCTTTCAAACGAATTTCTGGCCATCACTGTAACATATAGGATCTTTCCCGCACCATGAGTTGTTCTCCTGCATAGCCATCACTTTCGCCTCCCTCAGAGCAATTACGTACCTACTGATATGCATCTGTTAGTCAAAGCCTGCACTTCAGATGTTCGTTGCAAAGGAATACTCTTTATTGTGAACTCCCTAATTCTCCGTGAAATAATTTTATAATTAATGAAAAAAACACAAACAAGTTTCATGATTTTAGCTAAATGGATGATAATTAATGCCACAACACTGCAAAAACTAACTGTAAATTTAGTCAAACTGCGCCACAAAATCAAACTGTAAAATCAGGGTTTATAGGAGTTTTTCCTTTTCATTTTCCCTGACTTTTCCAGGATTATAAACCATTATTAGTGATTTTCCCTGACTTTTGAGCGCCTGAATACTCCAAGATTTCGGTCATTTATAGAGATAAAAGTGGTAGTGAGGAAGCAAAGAAGTCTAACCTTATGAAAAATTGTAAAAAAATTGTATTAATCATATGAACTTCCAGTAATAAGAGATCAAAAACTTTAAGTCAACAAAATAAAAATTATCATTACTTACATTGATATGCCTTCAGAAAGGGTTTTAATTGCAGAAAAATATATGCAAAGAAGGCTAACCTGGCTTTTCCTCAAAACCTGATGTCATGTTAAAGTAGCTCTTTGAATCAATCTTGATTTTTTGTTACTCACATCCTTCTATAAATTTGGCTAAGTGACTTCAAATTTGACTGAGAATAACTTTTTCGTCACGAGAGGGACAAAGCGAAGCATTCCTGGCGAAATTGCTAGCGAATGAAAGTAAGAATATGAATGCGCACACCTTTCGCCAATATTTTCACCAAACCGCGCAGGCTATAGCCAGAAAGAACCAGAATAGGGCTGCCTCCACAGCGAAGCCGGCCTGAGGCCAATCGTCCCCTCCTTTACCCCGCCCTCCGATCCTATGTGCAGTTTTCGATCTCTTGGCATTTTCAGGTGATAAATTCCGAAATTTGAATGATTTGCGATTTTTCCCTGACCACACATTAAATTCCCTGACTTTTCCAGGATTTCCAAGGCCGTTTTCATTTTCCCTGACTTTTCCAGGTTTTCCAGGATTTCCAGGTTCCTATAAACCCTGAAAATGCATATCTAACTCGTCGAGCATTTGCATTACATTTTTCATTTAATTCAAACTTTAGCAAAAAAGAGTCGATGATGATGGGCGTTACGTGGTGTCTGAGGCTGCATAGGCATATTTTTCAAGGCAGCGAATCATTCTGAACAGTTCCTCGCCCATGTTCATCTGGCACATGGTTTGTCGAAACATTTCCTTCCCTTCCATCCCATCCGATAGAGTCACTGGCGGGCGTTCCTCATCCTTGATATTTGATATCTATCATATCAATGGATATTTGATCAACAGCTTTGGATTTTTCACTTATTTGCCGGTGTAAAGTCGCTTTCTCTTCCTAAACCAATGTAGCCGTCGATTGATTGCTGCAAACCCTTAAATATTCAAACGATCCACTAATTTTTCCGCTTCCTCTGCTGACTGCTAAGATGTATGTCTTTGGCTCTGGCTAGATAAAACGATTCCGCAAACATGTCCTCTAATTCCTCGAATTCTTCGCTGTTTTTGGTTTCCTTATTTTTACGTTGCCCTCAACTGCATCATTTTCAATGACACATCCTTGAGCTAAATCAATAGAGAGCATATAAGATGATATGCTGCATTTCTTTATTATCTCCTTTTCGAAATTTTAGGATTATTGTCTACGTTGTTTTTATCTTCCCATCGAATGATGACATTTGCTCTAAGTTTTGTTACTTGAAATTCACTTTCAGCCTGAACCTAAGACATTCTCGTTAATTTATCACCGCAGTTGTAAACAATCACCACAATGGAGGTCGATTTCCGAGGGTCTGAGTCATAATGTTGCGCCGCGTAAATTTATAGAGTAGTAAGATGTGCCAGTTCAGTGGTAATCTAACGCGCAATTTATCAGCGTTTTTGTCACAAAGTTGTCAAAGAATCCCAATCTACATTTAAGTAAAGCCCAGAACTTCTTGTAATGGGGGTGTTTACTCGGAACCGAAATCGCAATTTTGTGCAGGAAATTGTTAGATGGAAACGAAAAAAGAATTTTAATGAAAAAATTAATCGTCTAACCACAACCATTCACTCATAAATCAAATTTAATAAAAGTAAGCAAAAGGTGACGCCCACCGAAAAAGCTGATGTGATAACATTGACGTCAATTTCCTCCCGTCCTTGAATGCTTTTAGGGGAAGGGAAGGGAGTGGAGGGGGTTCTCGGAAGGTGTGCTCGCACAGATGCTGTCGCAACTGTCCTATTGGCAGAGTCAGCTGCGTCCCCCCCTTTGCGATAAGGCAAAGTAGCTTCGCGGGCTCAGCTGTAATTGGACGAAGTCGTTATACGTTAGAGGTTGCACGACGCCCACTTTTCCGAAAGGGTTAAAAACATCAGTTTTCGCCGCTTATAACTCAAGAAATAATTGACGGATCAAAAAAACGGAAAAATACAGGTCTTTTTTTTTACAAACTCTTTCCTATTCCGCAATAAAAAAATATGGTAAACAACCCCATTAAAGACCATCTGACTCAATAACGAGACTGGTGGCGTACATGCAACCGCCCGCAAGTCGGAGGTTTAGATTATTTTAATATAACTTCATATCCCTTGTTGTGAACATGAAGGTAAAATGCCTTAATTGCTGACGATATCACGTTTAGCTTAAGAAAAAGTAATATGCTATACCTTGATTACTTTGCGTGAAAGATGCTGATCGTTTGGAGTCGTCTAGAGAGCATGCCTTTTCTCTTTCGGCAATATCGTGTTTGGATTTAAAGATGCTTGATTACTCTATGCGAAAGATGCTGATCGCTTGGAGTTGCCGAGAGAGCGTGCCCTCAAACTTACTCCCCTGTCTTTTTCGCGACGCAAAATGATGACTGATTTCATCGGAATGCAACGGACTAATGTGGCCTGACATCTCGAGTTTCGAAACGTGATCTTTCATTCCTTTCTTACATTTTGCATCGAAAATGTTGAACAGGAGTGGTACACAAAATTCTTCACTTATTTTCAGATTGCAGCATTTTCAATTTCTTGAAGGAAATGGAACCTGTAAGCCTCACATTTAGATTTTAATGTCATAGTCCACGTACGCGAAATGTTAAAGGCGTTTCACGAAAGAGGTGATGTTTGTCATCAGAGAAGTGTAGGTAAATATTTATTGCCAAACGGTTCATACCAAGGCAATCTTACACCAAATTATATTATATATAAGTTAATGATATTTAAAATTGTCATTCATTATGAATTATCACTCAGGAACGGATTAGTGCAGCGTTTTATGAATGATGAGCTAGTAACTATCGGTAAAAAAATTACATATGAGTAAGAATTATTAGGATAAGTGAAAAAGGTTATCCTAGGGGGGTGATGTAAATAGCTAAGGATCTGTTCCGTTAATATAGACAATTAATGACAAAAAAGCTTGCTATTCTACGTCGTGTACAGCAAAAATGCTTTAGTTTGGATGTAACGAAATCCCGTTTATAATGAAACGAAAGGCGGGTCCCCTAAAATTCGTTTTAAGCTAGTTTTACTGTACTTGCACAGCAAAAGTAGTCTACTTTTTGATCAATATCCCATGCTTAACAAGACATGAAACCGGAAGCATTACTAGTAGGCCTATTCTGTAACTTGAGGGCGCTATATTACGCATCCGCTATTTCTCTTCGGAAATTACGCTTTTTCCGATTCTGTAAATACCGCCGCGCTATGTTACGCCCAATCCAAGGGCGTAACATAGCGCTGTGGCGTAATCTCTCGAGAGTATGAGAAAAGTAGTAGGGCAGATTCCAAGCGGCCAATAGGAGGCAGCAAGAACAAACAGTTTTAATTAAATCTGTATTATTAGGGTAGAATTTATTGAATTATGCCTCAAGAATTTCTTAAAACTTTAATAAAAACTTTATTCTTGATATAGACCCTCAAAAATGAAATATACGCAAAATATTGTTTGCGACCGTGACAAAGTAGAAATAGTTGAATATCGTGAAGCAAATATTGACGAAGTTTTTGTTCAGCGGACGACAGAATTCGGGTTATTGTTAATGTTGTTCAATCGTGAGTTAGCGGTGTTGATGTGCTCAATTTTGAATTGTGAATGGTCTTTTATATTCATTTTCATAGTTTGACAAATTTTTCTGATGATAAATACATTGAAACCCTTCATCATGCAAAGTTTAGTTGTTTACGATGTTAAAATAATGTGAAGTAGCCCATTGAAACGTTAGTAATTACTCATTGGACGGGGAATATTTTTTTACTGAACCGATGATTGAAATACGTGTTAAATTCCGTTAATATTTTCATGATAGTATGTGAAAAATTGTATGAAATCCTAGAATGACAGGATGTAGAGGAGGGATTTAAAAAGGGACCTCCTCTGACTTAAAGGATAGTAGCTGCAACGTTGCTGAACAGCAAGCAGCCAAAATATCTCCTATGAGAAATAGCCCCTTTATTGAGCTAAACAGCACGAAATGATTGTCAGCTGCACAGCTTATAACGTTATATCTTTATAAGTTTGATTGTCACCATGTCATTTAATTGCCTATTTTATATTTTCCTATTTTACATTTCGCACCAGCTAATTATGCAAAAATTAATATTGATTCGTTTAACATATGGAGTAGATATAAATACAAAATTTAATTTTTTGTGCATTCTATCCAAATATATGCCACAATGTAAAAGGTTATAGCCTATATTAGCAATCAACTCATCTCATATATGTGTTTATAGATGTTCATGATTGCTGAATTTACGGCTTAGCTTTCGTATTATGTTTTGTAGGGTGAAATAAAGATAGTTCACATATGTTCGCATATGCGAGTGTATGAAATCGCTTAGATACATGGAAATTTCTTTGGATACCAGGTAAACATCGAATAAGATACGTTTAACCAAATTAGCGTCCTTTCTGAAGTTGAGGAATCAAATATGAACGCGAATACAATATTTTTAGGTTCATGGCTACAGTAAAATAAACTACAGCATGGCTTCCAAGTTTAGTAAAGTCATTGATGGGGTCTCTATCTGAGATAACGCGAGCCATAGGCTGGCGTTATTTTTGGTGCTATATAGCGACCCCCAGGGGCCGCTATTTAGCTTACAGAATCAGGAAAGCGTTATATTCCGCCGATCTCTCCAAAATAACGCCCTACGTCATAATAGCGCCGGCGTAATCTGTTACAGAATAGCCCTATAAGAGCAGAGATTTATTACTTCATGCGAACGACGAGATAAGGTTTTTACCGAACAAGACTGAATAAAGCGTTTTGCTTGTAATGACTTATTTCGTTTCGTTCTGCGAGCAGTGCAGCCGATTGATTTCTTGGTAATGGATTGGACTCAAGGGAAATGTATGAGCATAGCGAGGCACAGAATGTCATTTCCATTTCCCAGCTCGTTGAATATCTCTAAAGTAAATAAATGTCCACTCCTTACATTTTACTCGCCATCCGACGAGTTTGGCTTAGAGCCCAAATTAGAGCTTGAACCCCTCCTATCAAAAGAGATCAGCTAGATTTATTAAAGGCCGTTGTGATAATTGCATTAGTATTACGAGTTTAATATAAGAACTAGGACGGAAATTACTATCGGAACGCAACTTGAAAGTTAGGATAAACTTTTTAAGTAAATTCGAAGCCTATCCCACACTGAAGCCCATATATTTCCCATATATGGAACATACATGGGAAATATATGTCCCATATATAGACTTCAGTGTGGGATTGGTTAAATATGACGTTAAATATATATTAAGAACCGCTGAAAATTATTCTAGGTTAGATCTTCAGCAAAGCTATCCGTTGTTAAAGGCCGTTATGATAATTGTACCAGTATAAAGCGTTTAATACAGCAACTATGATGGATGTAACTATCAGAAAGCAGGTTAAAATTTAGGTCAAACCTTTTAAGTAAATTGGAAGCTTATTTGTTTATAGATGACTTACTTATAGATTAAAAACCCCTGCGTATTATACTGGGTTCCATCAGATGAACAAGATTACAGAGATATATTGTGGTACCGATATATTTAAAATGTCATTTTTCCCGCGAACCATAAGAGAGCCCAATATGCAGCATAGCAAAGGGATATGAAATATTGTTAGAGTAGTCTGCAGTGCATGTATTAACAACCAATACACTTATTATTATGTAGATACTAACGATATAGCAGCATGAGACCCTATTATCTAGCATTTTTCCATGTAGCTACTGGCCAAGTTACATGATAGTATTGCCTTTTTGGCGATCTTCAACCACTCCCACATATCCTCGTGGTGGCTCGATGGGTATTACGTAGATGTAGTTGTGTCACTGCTTGCACAACTCCTGGCAAAACGCAATCAATTTTAAAGGTAAGCTAAAGAGAAGATGGAGAGGCCCAGGAATATAAGAGGAAGTTTTACTACTTAACACTTCTGTCGAAGAGGACCCTGTTAGTTAAATGAAGCAATGCTCAAAGATACAAACTGCAACTGAGATATAAAACCATATTTATATCAATAATCGAAGGAAAAGAAGGAGAAACCGAACGCAGTGGATAGAATATGATTCAAGATTCATCTACATTTACACATTTCCCTGCAAGCCACCAAAAAGGTGTGTGGCAGGGGGGTGAATCCACACCAAAGATGCATTACGTATCATGCATGGAAATAATTATTAATTATATTCTTGTCTAAACCTCACGATTTAAAAAATATAAAAATAGCAAAGCAAGCATGCACCAACATGCTGTTAGTTGGGTTAGCTTAAAGTCCTTATACCAGCATGCAACTGCCTATGCTATCTATTGATACCCTCGTGTTTATACTACTGGATATATTTACAGCTATTCATATCCCTAATTGTACGAGGAAAGGACATTTTGAATCTGTAGGTTCGGCAATCAGTTTCTCTAATTTTTTTATTATGGTCCAGTCTACCATAGTAAGTTGGAGTTTGCAAGTATTTTTTAACATCATCAGTGAAATATTGTCTCGTGATCAAGAAGTGAAAAATCTATAATGTGAACATTGCCCTGTATCTCTCACATACACATAGCGTAGCATTAATCGTGCATGTGGTTGTCAGTGAGACTAGCGTAGATCGGGAAAGCCGCTTTAAACGGCGTGAAGGATATATTTCGATGCAACTAACATACACTTTCCGTTCACTGCGTTTTAGTTCTCTCAGTTAAGATGAAACCCTATTTGTCATAACATTCTTTGATTCCACAAAGGATTTATTAAACGTGTCTCACCACACGGAAATCGCGACGTTCAAATATTATGTAATGGACACAATATCCTGATTTAGAGCGTTTTTTTTTCAAACAAAGTCAAATCAGCAAGATATTCCTCAGAGAAAAAAATCATTCGCCTTGATCGGGACTCGAACCCGGACCCTTGATTTCCGGAACCAGTTGAGCTACCAAGACGTCCTCTTTCTCTGTGGAAATTATAGAGGCTTTAAAGGAACAAAATGTTACCGGACTGCTGGACATATTATGTCACAAAGCAGCCGAAACATTAAAAACAGCGCTTATTCAAATACCTTGCCAGTTATGGTTTCGATCACGAAACGGCTGAACCCCTCAAAGTAAGCTTTGTTTTCTTCTAAAATAAACGTATGTTTCCGTAGAAATATGGAACCTATACAAAGTGAAGAGATGGAAAGGATATCTGGAAGAGTTATACAACGGAAACCATCTCAGCACGACATTAATCGAAGACGAAAGCGAAGTCGAAGAGGATGATATGGGAGCATCTATATCAAGATCGGAATTTGACGCAGCAGTAAGGGACCTTCGCATGAATTGATGATATTCCTGCAGAACAAATTAAAAATGCAGGGAGGAAGTTATTAGCCCATCTTTAGAAAACCATCTGCGAACTGTAATCAACAGGAGAAATACAACTGGACTTCAAGAAAAACATCATCATTATTATTCCCAAAAAGAACGAGAGCGGAGAAATGCGAAAATTTAAGGACTGTACTCCTTACAGCACATCATCGAAGATACTGACCAGGATCATCTACAGAGGAATAGAACGAAAATCTGAGGAGTTTCTGGATGAAGATCGATTCGGATTCAGGAAAAGTACGAGAGAAGCAATAGGCTGCTCAGAGAGAAGAGAATGGAGAAAAACAAACCGACCTTCATTGCATTTGTGTATTTAGAAAAGGCTTTTGACAACGTGGATTGGAATTCAATGCTTGATATTCTGAAAGGAATTGAAGTGTCCTACAATGATCGAAGAATTATACACAGTTTGTATAAAAAACCAAGTAGCTGTGATATAATCTGGACCCAGCTGTGAAGAAGCAAGAATAAAGAAAGGAGTGAGACAAGGCTGTGCACTGTCTCCCGTAATTTTCAATGTTTAAATCGAGAGAGCCATCAACGAAATCAAAGAGAAGTCTTCTGGAGTGCACATCCACCGAGAAAAAATTAGCATGATGCGATTTGCAGATGGCATAGCACTCGAAGAAGAGACAGAGAAGGTTCTAAATAAGACTAATAACCATGGAAATGACAATGGGCAGATACCATCAGAAGATCAATAAGAATAAAACTAAGATATCGTTGTGCAGCAAGAGAGAAGAGACCAAAACCAACTAGGGAAGCAAAAACAGGAAGAGGTGAAAGAGTTCTGTTACCTGGGAAGCAGAGTAACCAACGACGGACGAAGCAAGAAAGAAATAGTAGAATAGCTCAGGCAAAGAGGGCATTCTACCAAAAGAAGAACCTACTTACATCTGAAAATACAAGCGTAGAAGTAAGGAAACAATTCATCAGGACGTACATCTGGAGCATGTTTCTTTACGGCAGTGAGGCATGGACGATGACGGCAGCGGAGAAGAAAAGGGTGCATGCATTCGAAATACGGTGCCACAGAAGAGTGATGAGGATAAAATGGATCGACCGAGTGACAAGCGAAGAAGTCTTAAGAAGAGTGGGAGAAAAGAGAAGCCTGTTGAAAACATCATGAGACACGATGGTCAGATGAAGACAATCTTTGAAGGACAGGTTGAAGGGAAGAATGACAAAGGAAGGCCTCGAGTGAGATGTATGCACCAAGTGATGAAGGATGTGTAAGAAAAGAAATACGTAAATACGAAGAGATCAGCCGATACAAGAAATCAGTGGAAAGCTGCGTCAACCAACCTGTAGGATTGATGACTAATGATGATGACCGTTCTGTGACGCCACTATGCGTCTCAGATCTCGTGACGATCGTCGAATATCAGGATTTTTTATAGCATTTTGTAATCTCTGCGGTTCGCATGGAAAATTTTAGCTAATACATTTGTGAGAAGATTTCGTATCAAGTTCATCATTAATACAGGAGAGACGAAGTCCATGAATATTACCCACTGAGTTATTGGCAGCGCTCAAAAATACGCTTAGAAACATTTCGTTCCATTACTACACGAAAATGAAGTCGGCTTCCACGGGAGGTACTGTCGCTAAAGCTATTCCACGTAAGACCCTGCGGTATGTTTTAAGTAATCCGGTTTCAGTAGGCAGTAAGGATTTGTCGCTTTCCATCTCAAGGAAATCGAGGTAAGAAGGCTGGTGTCCAAGCATTTTTTAATCCTCACGTCTTGATTCTGCGATGTTCCGCTCGCTTCTCTTCGAATGTAAAACCCGACAACATGTCGGAGAAGCCGAGAACATGGAGCCAACAAGACAAGGATTCATCACAGGAGAACTTCATTCAACCAATATCATTCGTTGCGACACTCACTGATCCAGTTAGCGCACCAGCCGCACCTCCAGAATACCACATTCGAAAATAAATCGATTTGTCGATTCCGATATCGATAATTCAATACCGAAAAGACCACCAAAGCAAAGCCCTTTTCACGCCATCAAATTTCCATGCACAAAATCATTCAATATTCGTCTAACGAGCTTTCTTGAATCAACATTACGTCACAACCGCGGCCATTTGTCTTCAATGCTCTCGAAAGGCTCTCCCATCAAAAATTTTTAATCTTTAACGGTTCATATTTTTCTTGAGTTTTTAACGGTCTTGAAGTGTTTCCTTGAAATGGAAACAGGCTTCGGGTGACGACGATACAAAACGCAACTACGACGATAGAAAACTCGCACGAACCAATAATAATGCCATCGAGGATGTCCGTAATGATATAAATTATGTTTTTAAAAAAACTCTAATGTTATACAACATATTAAACATTGATATAAAATATAAATTCTTGAGTTCGCGATCCTAAAACTAACCTGTACTAAGTTTCTCGGAGGAACAAACATGTTCCAAACTTTTTTCTAACTTGATAGTTTATCCGCACAAAAAATCGCGGCTGAAAAGCTATAAAGAGTCCAAACACCTTTCTTTGAAAAGGATGACTTCTAGATCTAAGCTTTAGATACAAATCCATGCTTACAATTGGCAAAATTATGTAGACCAATCATCACAAATCCTCGACCACTCCATAAACGCCATCCTGGATGCCGCCGCGAACGGCGTCCCGCAAACATTCCTCATTAGTCGCAGCCGCAAAACGATATATTTTCTAATGTTGAGCATAGCGAAATCTTACCTTTTATCCACCGCTGGAGCGACGAGGTCCAAAAAAGCAGAGGAAACTGTACTCACCTGAAAAGGAAATTCCATAGGTAAGAAACCAGTTTGCTCAAGGAGGGGATAACAATAAATTTTACATCAAAGGAAAGAACCTGTGAGCGGAAAAGTTGAGAATATAGTGAAGTAAGAATAAAATATAACATAATGGCAGAATTTCAAGGAAAACTAAAAATACGTAGCCTGCTTGGGAAATTTGCTTCAACTGATTATGGGTTTAAATGGAATGTTATTAAACCCTTAACCAAATTCCAAGACAAAATTTTCACTGACGACATTAATTTTATTTTGAAAACTCCAAATTACCATGGTAAACTGGACCATAATCATAAAATTAGAGAAATTTGATTACCGAGCTGACAGAATGTCCTTCTTTTCTCGTATAATTAGATTTTATAGAATCAGGTTTGGAACTTCGTGATACCAAGTTTGAGACGCCAATTCCAGACAGTTGGCTCTTTTATCGCCATGGTAACGAGGTAGCAGAAAAAACAATTCTGTTTTCACGGTTCGACACTGGAAATACTCCTTAGCTGTAAATATATTCACTGGTATAAATGCAAGTACACAATGGATAGCATTGCTAGTTGCATGTTGTTGTTAGGACTTCAATTTAACCCAACTAACATCATGTTTTTGCATTCTTACTTTACTATTTTTTGTTCATTGTGATGTTTAGACTATAAATTAATTACTAATCCTTTTTATGCATCATATGTAATGCATCTTTGGGGTGAATTCACCCCCTGCCACATTCCTTTGCGGTGGATTGCAGGGTATTGTTGTAGATGTAATTAAGACGGCAAGTACAATCGAGAGCCAATGAAAGATTTAATCTTCAAATTTTAAGTAAAAACATTATGAACTGCATTCACAATCAAGGCATTGAGCATAGATACACGTTATACACCGTCTCCAAATAATACAGTTGTGGGCGACTTGCTTAATATTGTATTCATCGAACGAAAGGAAAGTTTCTCGTAAAAGATATTTGTGCTAATACCACAGATATAGAGATAACACTGACTAACACTGAGCTAACGTTACTAAGGCGAAAGATTTTCGTGCAGAATGTGCGCACATCCCACTTAACTTTATACCATGAACACAACAAGCAGACAACGCCAAGGGCTACCCCTCTCCACGGCTCGAGATGTCGCCACCATATCTCCCATTTATCTTACGAGCCGTCGTGACATCATGTGAAGGAGCGCTTAGCATCACATTGAAGCACATCGCCAACCAGCACATCGTAAACCAGTAATTGATCTTCCAACTGAATATGGTGTGGTGCAGGAACGTCTGTCAAACACAAATTTACGGAGATTTTAACGAAAATATTCGCTATCTCTTCCGAAATGATTGTCATACTGATAGATTCAAAATGGCATTTTCCCCCGTACATTAAGAGAACAGAATAGGCAGCATAGGAAAGGGATAGATAGGGGAAACACTTTAGAGTAGTCTGTAGTACATGATGCATGTATTAATCCCTTAAATACTATATACACTAACAATCTAGTTGCATGAGACCCTATAGTTGCTTGTTTGCATGTATAAGTGCTTGCTTGGTGGTCTACACCCCCTGCTACACACCCTCGCGGTGGCTAGCAGGGTATCGTGTAGATGCAGATGAAGAAATGAGGAAAAAGTCCTGAAGGAAGAGTCATTTGGACTTCTTTCCCTCGACAAAGAGGAGACGCACAGGAGTACAGGAGCAAGACACGCTCTACATATTGGCAATGTGTTACGATGTAGAAGAGGGCACTGACTGTTTACCAGAAAGCAAAGAAAAAAATTAGTGGCATCTCTTCACCTGGACAAGGAAGGCCAAAAATAGCTTGGACGGGAAAACAGGGATCGGGTTGAAAATAAAACTTGGTGCACCGAGAGGTGGGAGAGGCTGACCGCGTCGATATTTGGACGAATATGCAACTTATGAAACAAAATGCCGAAACACTATGAGACAAATAATATACTACTCCCTTCCTCCATTCGAAATAAAGCGGCAAACTTGGGGAATGCCAACGAAAAGGTTGTGATTGTGGACTACAAGAAGACTACCGAAATTTGTGATCGGTCCGCAGGGCTCTTCGCAGACGAATATCTGCCTTTTCTGGCAGCTTCTCCAGAATTCTATTATCCCGTCTCCAAAGGAGAAGGGATAATACAGATACATAACACATTTTTCGGATGAAAAATGGATATTTTCATGCACATTCAAGTACAAGGCCAGTTGGAATCTGCTACAAAAATTATTGCGATTTTATAGTTTGGTCCCCCATGGAAATAATTACTGAAATAATAGAACAGTATGAAACTTTGTGGGCAAACAACATGAGGGAAAATTTAAAAGAATGTCATTTTAATTTTCTTCTGCTCACAATATATCGGCAAAAGCAAAATAGATAATTACTCCACACTACTGTTTATATTTTATAGTTATATTTAGATACATACTATTAATATCTTTTCTATATTATCTATTATACTTATTTATTTTGACATTTAGCTGTTTTCAAGCGAGTAGTTATTCGCATTTTGTTTAACTTTCTTTTCCGTGATGAATGAAACTCAGTGTAAGAAAATGGGGCACATCATATGCAATAGCTAAAAAAGGCATCTAAATCTAATTAATACCCTACAAGTCATCATAAAGGTGTGTGGCAGATGGTCAATTCACACCAGACATACATTACATGTCATGCATAAAAAGTATTGGTAATCATATTCTAGCCTAAACTTCACAATTAAAAAAGGGAAAAATAGCGAAGCAAGCATGCAAAAATATGCTGTTAGTTCCGTAATCCTAAAGACCTTATACCAACATGCAATTATCTATGCTATCTATCACTACACTCGTACTTGCTATAATGGATATATTTACAGCTATTAATATCCCTAATTTTACGAGAAAAGAAGGGCATTTTGGACCCGTCAGTTTTGCAATCAATTTGTCTAATTTTATGATTATGGTCTATAGTACCATAGTATTTTGGAGTTCCCTAAATATTTTTAACGCCATCAAAGAAAATATTAAAAATTGTTAATTAATTACGCAACGCAACCTGAAGATGATGTGAAACTACATCGAAACCCGGTTCGATTTTTATAATAAATCAAGTGGTATCAGTAAAAGTCTTTTCTTCCTCTCAGGTACGTAATAAGGTACGTAAAAAAAAATATTTATCTGATCAGGTAAAAGTGTAAGTCTTCGAAATTTCCTGCAATGTTTTCATTGACTTGATTCATGGAATTTGAGGACACTCAAAGTGGACGTGAAATCGCTTTGCTCCGGTGTTTTAGTGCGGAATAGCGGCTTTCCATGCCGAGGGATGAAAATTTGAAAAAAGCAATGAGTTTTACATTCGACCCCACGGATAAATATACGTCGGGAAAAAAAGAGTAATACGTCTTTCGTCGGAGATATCCTTATCTTGCTTTCCCATCTTTTCACGTGGTACACCCGAGAGTCACGTTACATGGACCGACCGCTGTTGAATTCGATAGTGCGCTTCAAGCTGAGTTGACTGCCAAGTAGTATCAAAAGGAATATTTGGGTGCTCGTATGACTTTGGTTCACTAAGTTTTGTAATTTATGCTCCTTATTAAAAGTCATTGTTGTAATGTCACACCAAGATTGGTAGGCACCCCTCAAAGATAAATTTACTCTTATACCTCCAACGCACTTTGCTCCAGAACTAATCAACCGCTTGAAGTCCTCTAGTATTGAGGCCGTTGTACGCGATGAATTTTCTTGCACAAGAACTTTCTCAATACGCAAATTACATCATGTACCAGAGCTTTGTACAATTTCTTGTACATGACATAAGGACATGCCATAAATTATTGGATGAAACCATCAAAGACCCATTACGTAGCCTCTGCGCATGACATGTGACGGTAGTGATGTGTTCGTTTACCATTCGTAAGGTGGGTGTTTTGTGTTTGTGATCACTTTTATCCCTATAACTGTGGCAAAAGTAACACTTTTGCTGTACATATCGCGGTATTCCTTGTTGCTTCCATATTATGATATTCGTCGTTGAGGTACCAGAGTTCTATTTCTCAAAAGATGAGTGACAAACGTTAAACCTCATCAATGAAATAAGGGAGACGTTATTGAACCATATAAGGAATAAGAGCAACCAGTGTAAACATAGTATTCAGAGGATAATGATGGGTTATATGAGCCGATGAAAAAGTGCAAGTAACTACTCGTATAATTTCATTTTATTATTGCTAGGATTAAGACTATAAAATTATCGTAACCCAAGTAAACGTGGAAGATTTTTTCAAAATATTATCGTCATCATTGCTAAAATTCACTTTGGTACAAAGGATATACAATAATACTAGAAAAATACTACTTTATAGGTACTTCTTAAATAATTCGTTTCACTTCGGAAACTTACAATGCTTTGGCGGATATCGCAATTCAGTTGTCCAACCAAAAACGATATCTGCGCATGAAATTTGTGCACAAATTGGGTATTTTCCTTCCTCATAGATAACAGAATTCATTCATCGCGATTCGTGTCCTACCATAAATATATTCATTTTACCCAAAAAGTTTGGATGGAGAAATCCCAGTGTACAAGAGAATTAAAAATTCATTTAAGTCCATTTGCCAAAGCACAGAAATGGCGGGGTATGATGCTTTCTTGCTGACGTAACAGGTTTATATATAGTTTACGTTGCGAGGCATAGGAAATATTCGTCTCCTGTACTTATCATTGTATCTCAGAGCCCCTCATCTATAGCATGAAACTGATTTAACAGCCTATGAAAACTATGAAAGTTCGAAAAGTGAACACCAGCGGTTTTTAAACGAATCAACCGAATAAATAATTTTAAACAAGTAAAAAAAGTTAATAGTAAGAAATTGACTAAATAAAATACGAAAACTTATTGGAAATGTTTCATTTCCATAAATTATTTGACCGGAGAATATTGAACGATATTCTATTTTTACATGACGTAATAAATAAAGGAGAATGTGGCATGCTGTTGAATCGATTAAATTTCCATGTTCCATCTAGAAACGGTAGACATATGATGACATTTTATGTCATGAATGTTTTATAGTGAATACTGTAAAAATTCTCCTATTAATAGATTGTGTATTACGTTGACAAATATTGCAATGATCTGAATTTGTATCAAGATAGATACATTTTTAAAAGAGCTAATTTCGAAACTAATCACACTGAGGTAATGTTGTTGATGTGTAGAATGAATAATTCATACACGTGTTTAAACAATTGATATTTATAAATGTCCAATGTTATTAAGATTTGTATTACCTTGTTTGTCTAGCGTTTTTGACCAGTGCTAATAATATTTGTATTATCTTGTTCAATCGTTAATTTTTTACCCTGTAATTATATTTATATGTTGGGTAAACATTAAAAACAATAAATAAATAAACATACCTCCGATACTATTTATAAGCTTTAACGGAGTGCACCGTCTGCTTGGAAGCGTCCGCAGCACCACCTAGTGGCTGGTAAAGTAAAGAGTGCCACGTGACACTTGCGTTTGAAGCTGTAAGTAAATTCTTCTTTAGAGAGAATGATCTCTTTTCCTGAGCTATTCTTACTACTTATATATTTCTTACTTTGTCTATCGTCGGTTACTCGGCTTCCCAGGTAACAGAACTCTTTCACCCCTTACAGTTTTTCTTTTCCTAGTTAAACGTTGGTTTTGGCCTCTTCTCTCTAAAAGCATTTTGCAAAAATACATACGTGTTTTTGGAAAATGCTTCAAACTCATTGAGAAAGCCATTGTAAATTTTTACGCAAAATTACCTATTTCGTCTCAGAATAAAGGTCCATGGGCTACAAATTGACGGCAAAAACCCCAATTAAAGGGTCAGTGGGATCTATAATTTGATAGACACCTTAAGGGAAAAAAGCGGAGCTGACAACCGGTTAGAGTACATTAGTATCGCGAATCGAAATTTCATGCATTTACACTCCGGGCGTTGGTACACTTTTCCACAAGATCCATCGTTATAATAGCATAAGTTAAAATACAAAAGGAGGCATCTCAGAAATTCATATTTCTTCACGTGTGCTTAGGCCACAGAGGACGGGACAGCAAATCAAGAGGGGCACGAACTACCAGCATGTCACGCGAACCTAATTTCATTACTTCCCGACATTAATGCGTTCCAATTCCCCCACATCATCTAATCCTTGATACATTAACCACATGACTGGAAGCGAGTTCTCTAGAACTTCAAAGAAGTAGGATGACTGAGTATATTAATTAAGTAGAGAGAGAAAAAAAGGCCGGCGGATGAAACCTCGGTCACGATTCTTTCCCGAGGAAATTCAAGAACCAAAGGCAGACGAGGTAACTTGTTAGTGGCCACACTTATCATCAAAGTCATCAAAGAAGGCATTTTGAGTCCACATTAGCGGAGAAGGAATTCTACCAAAATAAGAAGCCACATACAGTAGGAAATACAAGCGTAAAAGTAAGGAAACAATTCATCAGGACGTTAATTTTGAAGCATGTCTCCTTAGGGCAGTGAAGCATGAACGATGAAAGCAGCGGAGAATGACTCGCTTTGTTTATCGTTTTTTAAATCGTGAAGTTTATGCTAGAATACTATCACTAATCCTTTTTTATGCATGATAAGTAATGAAAGTTTAGTGTGAATTCACCCCCTGCCACATACCTTTATGGTGGCTTGCAGAGGGTATTATGTAGATGAGAAGTCAAAGGTTGGAGGCATTCAAACTGTGGTGCTACAAAAGAATGATGAGAATAAAATGGGTCGACCAAGTGAGTAACGAGGTAGTTCTTGAAAGAGTGGGAGAAAAGAGAAGTCTTCTGAATACCCGGAGAAGAAGACGGGACACCTTAATCGGCAAAATCATGAGACATGAAAGCCTGATGAAGACAATTGTTTAAGGACAAATGAACGCGAAGAATGGAATGGCAGAATAGAGTCTCGTATGAGCTATATGGAACAAGTGATCAAGGATGTGAAAGAGAAGAAATGCGTAAATATGAAGAGATTACCTGATAAGAGAATTGAGTGGAGAGTTGTGTCAAACCTTTCTCAGGGTTGGTGACTTATGATGGTAATGATGAGGGGAAAGACTGAAGTTAGCATTTCTCTACTCTAAGTCAAAGAGAAGACACCACTCTTAATCGGACGAAAATCTATCCTTTGGTGCCCGGTGCGGTTGATCGGAGACAGTAACACCAGACGGTGATATTGAGTGCCTTTAGCGCTCATACGATGCAGGTCCCCGGCATTGGAGTCGAAACCTCGAACCGCAACACAGCGTACCCACTATCCTATCCCTATCAGCCCACCCAACCCCGCTCACACCCTGTAACGAATCGCATCTCTTTTTCCCCTAGACTGCCTGCCCGAAACAAGAAAGAAATCCTCGACCGCGCTACAGGTGAAAGGAGCGTGATACGGCATGTCTTTCTACGCGAGGATTCAGAACTGATTGCATGTTTTGACGCGCGGCTACAGGAGGCGTGTATATATTATGAAATCAATCTGCGGAGAAACCGCAACGCATACAGTGGAATGGTGGAAGCGATGACGCTATTGCGAAACGGCTGCCCTTCACGGGAAAGCCATACACGGATGATTATGGTTTAATTTATAATGAAATATTAATCATTTTCTTGATCTTGCGCCTCAGCCCGAATGCCGCCATAGTTAATCACAGTAGAATGCCGGCAAAAAGCCCGAATAGAATAGCACTACTCCCTACGTGAATTTCAATGACTTAAGGCCGTTTAACACGGTTAATGATCATGCGAAAGATATCACGCGCATGAAGTTCATGCGTCGTGTAAACCGCAAATCTCCTCGCATGAAATTCATTCGCATGATACGAGCGCACGACGTCCGTCTTTGCTTAATGAGCGGGTAAAAGAGGATTCAAATTAAACAACTGTAGGACGAAATCCAATTACAACTGGATTTCGGTACTTTTCGTACTTATAGAATTCATTGGTGTGCCCATGGAGTATATATAATCTTATATAATTCTTACTGCTAATATTCATGGGCCAGGTGAAGTTCAATTATTCGCGTTTCGGGCTAAGCCGGAGTTTATAATAATATATTATGTACGTATTCGATTCTTTTTATAATTCTTGTGACAAGTATAAAGATGAAATATTAGAACAGAACATAAAAACTATTAACTGAAAATAATGCATTAAAATATTACTAGGAGCACTTTTCTGTTGTCTCTCATGCCATTCATGAGGCTGTCACCTTAATGTTGTTTGTTATCATAACCACCACGAACTGGGGTATATTAAAACAAATAGCATGTATATAAAATTTAAATAGTTAAATTTCTTATTCCGATAGATACTCCTATACACTTCAAATATAATTGAACTTTTTGTAACCTAATTCATTCTTGCTGAGTAACCAGGGAACGGTACGGTCATGGTATGATACACCCGTCGCTAAAAATCTTACCGTGACAGAAAGCCGGAAACTAATTGTAAAATATCAATACAATGACCAAAATGTAAATCAAATGGGTGAACAAGGTGTGTAACTCTTGTCACGGACATTGCTCCTCTCGCCGTCGTGTCCGATCTTTCATAATCATGTCTGGTGAGATTTAATGTAGTATGAAATTGCTCCAGCGTCTTTCTTAATAAATCACGTCAGGCTCCACAGTCCTTTAGTAACAGTTCATTTTGAATCAAGACTAGCATACCTCGACCTCTATTCCCCCTCTCTTATCTGTCTCCTTCTAGCTTTCTCGGGAAAAATTGTGGCTGCCACCGTTGTAAAGGACACTGTATCAATAGATACGATAATTTAACCAGACCTATCCATCATTAGTAGCTCCACTTCAGCTTAGCTTAAACCTCTGTCTCTAAAAAGCTTCATTTCACTGATATTATAATTACTATATATAAATACACCACATTTATTTCACCAATCACTTCACACCATATATATTTCACATTTATTTCACCAATCACGTAAATCAGATGACATAAACAAACCATAACGACTATCAAAATAGCTGCGTTCGGTCGGACATTTCCCGTAAAATCGATACGTACTTATCGATATGTACATCGATGTAAAATCGATACGTACATACGTACGAATCGATACGATAGGCTTACCACTGTACATTCTTTCAGCGCAGAACATTCAAGGATTCATTCGCCAAGTAAAACGCCCTTGAGCGGAATCGATTTCAGTCATCACTTAAATTCATTCGCGAATGAATTCATGCGCATGATAATGTGAATTATCAATCGCCGGGTAAAACAGCCCGTAATCATACGCATTATCTTCGCCCGTAAGTAGTGTTGAGCATGATCCAAGATGGTACTCATCTCATCCCCCGGTCAATCCTCAAGAAAAAAGAACAATTGGTGAAATAAGCTCTTCCAGAGCGCGTATTTGGGCTGAGAACCTGAACTACACTGTCAATCTAAAGCTGTGTGCAGAACCATTGCCGCGCGATCAAGAGATTGAAGATAAAAGCTTGAAAATGCGGCTAAGACCGGTAGAAGGAACCTGAAATTATTTTCTAGAGCATCTACGAAAGGAAACAGGTGCGTCGATTAACCGTTGGAAGGCCTTGGGTCGCAATGTGATCCCATCACATAACTAGCAACCTGTTCCGAACACAAGAAGGAACACAAAAGGAACACAAAAAACACTGAATCAAGCGAATTTAATGATCGAAAAAAATAACACTTATTGCCGCTTCGTGCAAGCGTGGATTTAGAGTTCATTTTTATAGATAATGACTTACAAATTCTCTAGTCGTTATCTACGAGGAATATACTATCAAAATTTTGTCTAATTAGATGAAGAGGGTCAAATAAGTTGTTATTATTGATGATTTAAATTCTAAAGATTTATCTTTACTTGATACAATCAATGAGTTCAATTAAAAATTCTAGGAAAATTAATGAGTTACGACGAGTTTTAATTGAACATCAAATCACGTTCGAGTATTGAGTACATAAATTATTGCCAGTGATCAAGATTATCTCTACTTTTCTCCACCAGTCATATTTTAGGAAAATAAAAAAGGGTAATTATAAATTACTTTCCACGGCGAATAAACATTTTCAAGTTAAAATTTACACAAAAAAAGGTGTTATCAACCATGTGATGGAATTTCATATTAGGGTAGTTTCCCTCATCAAAGATAACAGGATTCATTAACTGCCATTCGCGCCCCATCAGTAATGTATTCATTATAGGCAGTTATTTTGGACTAAGAAATCACATCTATTGGGACCCCATAGTAAAAGAGGCAGAGAAAATTAGAATGGAGAAAGAGACTTTGAACAGAAACAGCGGTTTCCAGCTAAGCAGCTTGTGGAAACCAGCCTCGAAACGACTGATTAGAGGGAGCTGGAAGACCAATCAGACCCGATTGACCTAATACCTCGGAGGACCCTATCAATACACGGCTCACACCTTGGCTCAAACCATTCACCCTGAAGACGATGGCAGGCTACGCCATCAAAACGTCGGTGCCCATCAACATCTTCACCCGGTTGGAAACACGTGAAAACCTCATCACAAGGAGTCTCAGTTTACAAGAAAATTAATTTTTAATTTCAAGTCCATTAGAAAAAGGTCAGAAATTGCACGACTATGGTAGCCTTGTTGCTGACGTAACAGGTTACATTTTACATTGCAAGGCATAGGGGATATCCATCGCCTGAAATTATAATTGTATTTCAGAGTCCCTAAGGTTTGGTAAACGTGTACATTAGGGTGTCCTAAAAAATCGAAGTCTTTTTTTTTAACGCATTCTCTCTTCATTTATTTATACGATGCCAAAACTATTGTGAATAAAGCTTCATAAACGTAGGACCTCGGCAACCCGTGCCGACTTGTATTGAAACATGTCAGTACTTGACAACTAAGGCGTCACGGAAAACCTTCCATATGTTAATGCGAATTTAGCGAAAAATGTACAATGTACATTGAACATCGTGTGTGAATAAAGTAATGACACTGACAGCTTAAGTGTTTAATTGGGCAACAGTGATGACTCGGGGCTTGGAGGGGAGTCAAATGAACATGTGATACACTACCAGTGAGAGCTGGAACTCTCTGGAGAGCTGGAAAGGAGACACGTTGGTTCTCCCTAGTGATTATTTAGTGAAGCAGGTTTTGCTTGTGCGTTCTGACAATGTGCTAACGCGTCAAAGCCGTAGACGTGTTTGTAATCACTTGTTATTTTATTAGTAAATATGTCAATGGTATTACGTAGTTCAAGAAAGGGTATATTTTTAATAGGGGGCGTTATATATCAAATAAACTGTCCTCGAATGGACAAGCTCTGGCATTTTATTTTGTAATATCCGTGAAGTGAATTTAACTGTCAATGAAGGTGCAAAACTCACTATTCGCGAATGCATAATCTTTTGGGAAATAGTGCGAATACCTGCCAAATCTTTTCCTAATTGTGTGAAGAAACTTGTGAACCCATGTCAAGTTTGGACAGAGTTACAATAAAATGCACAAGAAAACCAAACCGTATTTAGGCAGCGACGACTTTGTTTGTCAACAACTTAGATAATTTGTTTGACGTTGCACAAGCCGATGCGCTTCAATTAGTGAAAATAAATTAAGACGAATCTTCTTACAGCGACAGAGAGAGTCCGGTCGGCCTGGTCACTAAGCTGGAGTGGACACAAAGCCGGCTAATAAAGAGGAAAGGGCGCACCTAAGAACCACTGAAGAAGAAAAGCAACGTGCAACATATTTCTCCAAGCCAACTCCTTCGACATCATCTTTTGACCGTAACAATACGAATATCTTATTATTCTGATGAAAATGACATTCAATTAATAGAAACGTTTCTTACTTGGATCGAGAACGTACAACCCGGAACCAGTAAAACAACTATGCGGAAAAATTTCATTACTCCAAAATCAGTAGCAGCACTAGATAGATGTCAGTGAAGAATGAGAGATTCAGTGTTTATTCCTGAAGCTACCATTTAGGCACTCGGTTATAATACTGATGAATTTTCTATAAGTAAGTCCTCGATTCAAAGAATTTGAAAGAAAAAAGAATATAACGATATTCATTCAATTTTTTTGATTTTAAGAGAAAGTTTCACCCTGACAACCAAAGGAATTGTTGAAGTTGACTCTAACACGTATTCATGGTGAAGATAGGCCTATATATTAGGAGATCAGAAGGTAACATTGCAGAAGATTCGTGAATCAAAATAGGCCATTTCTTTAGGCACGTACTGCCATGGGAGAGGTCGTTCGATGCAAGGAGGTTTTAAGGAACTAGCATTATCCTCTCTAAAACGAATAGGCAATCTCTCGATTAATTACTTTGCAGGTAATCAGACCCTGATCGAATACATAGCTTCTGTTAACTCGGCAGCATAGATTATAGACCTATACTCGATAAAAACATCATCTCAAGAAAGTTATGGTCCATTACACTCTCTGATGCAACAGAAGATTAAGGCAGGCTGGCTAGCTGGAATCTGATGGAAAGCCAGAAGGACGAGTGAGGCGAGACGGAGAGTCTTCAAAGGGGAAGTGCTTTCGTTTTCAGAAGGGAGGATGGGAGTTGTGAGGGAAGACGGGGGGGGGGGTATTTAGGAGGAGAGGGCAGAGTAGAGGGATGGAGGGAGTAATGAAGGGAGATTGGATTCTGAGGGAGGTCACAAAAGTAAGATGGCGAGGGAAAGGGAGCAACAGACCTGGGTTTCGGATGGAATGGCATTATGGTAAGGACAACCGCCGGAAGTTCTGGGCGACCGTTTGCGGCTTCTTTTCACTCTCTCCGTGTTTATATCACCATAAGTATGCCTAATATAGAGGGCTCACCGCATTGGGAAAAAAACTGTCACACGTTTTGTAGGTAGCACTGGAAAGTTTCCATGGATGGCGAGGGAAGAATTCTTCAGTTTAAGTCACATATACCAAGGATAGAATAAGAAATAGGGATATGTTACTAATAAAAGGACGAACACAAGAAAGGTGGTGAAGATGGAATCAAGCCAGATCACATCAGAAAAAAAGTTTGACACAGCCGGGAATTGAACCACGAACCATGCGATGGAAGATATACATATATCTTCCATCGCATTCGTTTTTTTCTAATCGACTTTAGCGGCACAATCAAAAAGTGTCTTGTCGACTGCTCCATCTGCTCCCTGAAGCGGTGGACTGTGTTTTAATGAAACAACAAGGTTCCTGAAACAACAAACTCCTGTAACAAGATATGTTTGCTTTAATAGTGAGGGAAATATTAACTTATCAATGTGGGTGTTGACGTCAGGTAAAGGCATATCGCACCATTATAATAAAGTAAGAAAACCAGAACAATAACATAGGTATGTTAAGTGCCGTAAGGATGATTAGAAAAAGGAAAGCAATTGAAGCGATATATATCGTTTGTGACGTAACTCGAAAAATTATTACCATGCCATCTATGGAAACCTTCCAGTACTACGTACAAAACGCATAAAGGCTTTGTACTATGCGGTAAGCCCTCTTTATTGTCCTTGCTCTATAATATCACTCAACTAAGGGATAACTATATAAAATAAAGACTTGCAGTTTTCTTTATTTGACTCAGGAGATGTCATTTCATATAACGATTGAAAATAAATAATTTTATTTCACTAGGCTGGCTAAAAACCAGGCTGAACTTTGAGAACTGGAAGAGTAGGATTACTCCAATAGAACATCCTGTCCTGAAAGACACATTTATATGCTGAAGCTCTGCCCCCCTGTCTAACAATGGCAACCGCCTCCTTGATTCACAACTCCTTCACCTTTTCTTTTGGCGGTATGCAATACATTTTTCCCATTCATTTCTTATACTCATACCTTCCCTGTGCATTGTTATGAGAGTCAACTTTCATCTACTTGTACGCTAATCCCTGCAAGCCACCTCGTGGGTGTGTGGCATGGGTTGAGGATCACCACAAATATCCACTATTGACATACAACTGGGCCACTACAGGGAAGATGCGACCTAATAGGGTCACAACCAGCTAAATGTTTAGTATCTACATAGTAACAGATGAATTTGTTATTAATACATGCATCATTCACCACAGTCTACTTTCCAATATACTACCTACCTATCCCTTTGCAATGCTGCATATTGTTCTATCTTATGGTACGCGGGAAAAATGACATTTTGACTAAATGACATCTATCGGTACGACAATATATCTCTCCAGTTTTACTTATCAGGTCGAATCTATATAGCACGCTGGTGTTTTTAGTATATGTCTATCATCTTCATTAAAGCTATCCGTTTTAAATTTCTGTAATACACTTCTTCTGTAAATTAACCGACGATCTGATAATGATTTCCAACCTAATTTTTCTATTGATTCCGATACACTATTAAACCTATTGTAACACCTTTTAACAAACCTAGCTGCTCACTGCACACTGTCTAGCTCTCAGATCAAACCTAATTCATTCGGATCTCATATACTGTCCTCATATTCAAGGTGGAGTCTAACTGGTGAAAAGTAACATCTCCTCTTTGTCTTCTCGTCACATTTTCTGATGACTCTTTTAATAAATATTTTCCTTAGGTCGTCAAGGAGAAGATTACTGTATATTACAAAATATCACCAAATATCTTAAAACTCTATCAAAGTGTTGGTGATTTGGAACAGAAAAAAAAAACATTTCGTTAAAGGAATCGGCTTATTTACGGTAATGTGCGGCTCATACCTGTTGTTTTTCGGTTATAAAATAGGATTTTAATTTTCAAAAGGAAAATGACGCCGGACGCTGAAAACTATATTTACCTTGAATGGGAATATCGATAAATCAAAGGTGTGTGAAGTAGAACCGAGACCTTCGGCTGCAAAAAAGTAGACTATACTCTGCAGGTTAGGAACATTTGCTTTGTTTCAGGTTTATGCAACTTTTCGAAAAAAGGTGACGGATTTCGGCCCGACTTTTATGTCACAGAATACCCTAGTTTCCTGCGTCGTCAAATAACACTGCTAAATTTCTTGAAGCAACTGATGTAGTTTTCTTCGATCGTAGTAAGCATAAAGAATGAGTAATTAATGTAATAATAAGTGAAGAGTAACATTATTTTTACGTTACAGTATTAAATCCGGAGCAGGTATTTGTAAACACATGAATGCAATGCCTCAATAACTATTAACCCATTTAGGATATTCCGCAACCCTTCATTTAGAATATGCCACTAGTGCATGGAATCCGTACGACGAAGGTGTGAGTCAGAGCGCGTGCAATGGAGATCAGCTAGATTTGTTAAAGACCGTCATGATAATTGATTAGTGTTATGAGTTTAATAGATGAATTAGGATGGGAATCACTATCTGAACGCAGGTCAAAGTTAAGGTTAAACATTCACAACAAGGAAATTCGAGGCTGATTTATTTACAGATGGCGCCTGCGTATTATGTTAGGTTATTAAGAACCACTGCGTATTATGTTAGGTTAGATCCGATTAAAAAGACTAGTGAGATAGGTTGTCGTACCGATAGATTTAAACTGTCATTTTACCCGTACTATAAGAGAACACAATAGGCATCTTAGCAAAGGGAAGGGTGGGTGAAATACTGTTAGAGTAGTCTGTAGTGCATGATGCATGCATTGACGACCAAAAATCCCTTTATAACTATTTGGATATTAACAATCTACACGCATGTGACTTAATTATGGTAGACTGGACTATAATGACAAAATTAGAGGAATTGATTGCCGAACTGACAGATTTAAAATGTCTTATTTTCTCGTACAATTAGGGATATGAATAGCGGTAAATATGTCCAATACGAGTGTATCAATGTATAGCATTGGTAGCTGCATGTTGGTAAAAGGACTTGAAGGTAACCCAACTAACAGCATTTTTTTGCATGCGTGCTTTGCTATTTTTATCTTATTTTAAATAGTGAAGTTTAGACTAGTATATTATTGCTAATCCTTTATATGCGTGATATGCAATGCATGTTTTACGTGAGTTTACCCCCTGCCACACTAATTTATGACGGCTTGTAGGGTATTATGTAGATGTAGATGTAATTATCTAACATGTTCCGACGTAGTAACTTGATGCATGTAAATTGTGCATGCGTGGTGATCTTCAACCCTGCCACACACTCACGCGGTGGCCTGCAGGGCATTGAGTGGATATAGATGAATATAATAGGAATTGGAATGCGCTACTATAGTGACGCCGAAGCTTTAAAATCACGCAATCCACTGGATAGAGTTTTATTCTAAAATAGGCTGAATCCTTTCTGAATATACGAATAATTTCGGGAGATTCCTTTGCAACCAGTTATAAGGAGGGTAAATCGTTTCAACAAATAATCCAACGAGACAGACAAATATTTCCATGAACTGCGCCGAAATAAATGGCGCATTTGTATCAGCAGCGTAAAAAAGGAGGGTCATTTCAGGGAAAAGAATCTCCCCGAGACCGCAACACCACATCTTGATTTCAGCGGTAGACCTCACACAACATGAATAACTGAACACAATATCCAACAACAGGTGTTTCATATCAATCACTTTTCATAAGAATCAAAATTCTATTGTGTGGTTCACAAGCACCCTGAGTTCATCCTAGGATACTGTCACCTACGTACCGTACCTACGATAGGTACCTACGTAAGAATAATGAATTGATTACTGGTTAGAAAAACACAATCCTTAATATATTTACCGGCATTTCCGTAGCATGCATGTGTTAGTAACGCTCAAACATGCGCCATGCACATCAGAATACTCAAGCAATTTTTACCTACCTAACCCTTTCCTATTCTGCTTACTGGGCTCTCTTAAGGTACACGGAAAAAATAAAATTTTAAATGTATCGGTACGACAACCTATCTCTCTGATCTTGTTTATTTGATCAAACCTAGCATAATACGTAGGGGTTCTTAGCATATATCTAACGTCATCTGTATACAAATCAGCTTCGAATTAACTTAAAAGGTTTTGCCTAAAATTTAACCTGTGCTCTGATATTAATTTCCATCCTAGTTCTTCAATTAAACTCATATTCCCAATACAGCTATCATAACGGTCTTTAAAAAATCTTCCAAATCTCGTTTGCACACGCTCTAATTCCTTTATAATACCTTCCTCGTACGGATCCCATACACTAGTGGTGTATTCTAAATGAGGCCTGACCAGTGTAGAACACGTTGGTTGCGTTAAGCATTACGGCCATTGGAGTTTTCCCTTTGTTAATAATAAAAAAGAAATCTTTATTACTACCGACTATTGGAATGCGAAGGGCCATAATTTACGGCACGGACATAAAATAAATCTTAAAACAGCTATAACTGTCCTGCCTGATCATTTTCCACGTAACCTCGATCACGCATTATATGAGGCACTCGGAATACTAGTGGATTAAGTTCAAATTTAATTATTTTTTAGAATAGAGGCGTATTATATTCTTTAAAATGAACCTGTTTTAGAATACTGGTGAATTAACTCCAAAGTTGAGCTATTTGTCTCCGTTGTGATTGTGTTTGAAACCGTCGTCATTATCTCGAATATTCACGTGGTATAAACACGGATGATTTGCTAATTGGGTTTGTTAAAACCGCGGTTTTACAACCTCATTCATTGTTCACACTTGTGTTTTATCTCATTTGGGGGTTCTATAGTCGTTACAGATGAGAAAAATTCAAGTTAAAACAATTAATAATATTGTAACGAGAAATTTAGACACACTAAATTTGCGAACCATTCGTGGTTTACCACGTCACTCCTTGGTTACGTATTCGAGATAATCCCGACGGTTTCTAACATAGCCCCCCAGGTGACAGGACTTTACTTGAATACCGAAGAAGCTGTATATTATTTTAGAATGCAAGCGAAGCAAGTCCACACTGCACATGGTGCTACAATATTTTGCTGGCATAACTTAATATTATGGACTAACAGTGTTCAGAATGAAATGAAGGTAAGTAATTTAAAAACGTGCCTCGAAACAAAGTTCACGGTTTTACGAATTATATCATTTGTGTAATGTTTTAAGGTACATCATCGGTCAACAATCCTAGGATTGATTTGACGCAGCCCACCATCGAGTCTTCTATTGGCCAACCTCTTTATATCAAGTTTTAAGGTTAAATAACTTTTTTGAAACCTATAGTGAAGCATGTCCTTCACTTCTTGCAAACATAAATTTTTCAATATGTATTTTATTTGTTGAAGAGCCAAGAGAGGATATCGTGGAGAAGGGCGATCCACCAGGACAGCTTAGAGGGAGAGAAAGAGCAAGAAAAGTGGAAGGCTGATAGATAAATAAAAGGATGGTTCCTCGACATACTGGACAAGAATATATCGACAGGAAAGCACAAAAAATTTCAGAAAAAGTGTTTATCTACTGTAACTGCTCGTACCGATTGAAATGCTCATCAAGAATAACAGAAAAACAAACTAGGAAACTTTTATATATCCCTTATGTATTATACATCCCTTATTGCAAACCGAAACATGATGTTTTCAACGCCTTCGTCTCGCTATCTCACTATTAAAGTTTGTCTTCACTATCTAACATGCCATCACTCACTTATGGACACTTCCCGAAGATAAAACAATGGTCCGCAGCACTCTTTAAATTTCGCGAGTCACCTGGGGGCCCTTAACCGTATGTAAGGGGGTGTTTCTGTCCCCCAGCAAACGACAGTTAACTCGCCTTGGATATAGAAACACTGAGAAGGGTCTCCAACATATCTCAAAATAATATCCCCATCCTCGCGACGAGTGAATAGTGCGGCAGCTTGCTCGAGCGCGAATTATAAGAGGACCAGGGCTGCCACAGGAATGCAATATGAGTGATTTTCAATGCTGTACGGGGTACGATGCAGGTGATGTGTCCACCTCACGAAAAAAGTGACTCTTTTATTTCCGGGGGCTACGATCACTGCGACTCTCTTTTTTTTATCCGTCCAATGAATTTTAAAGAGGATCGTGACATGTGCAGGAATGCAAAGAGAGAATAATTCAATGCTTTACTCGAAAGCTCTCTCTCTCACTCGATCATTTCAGGGAAAAGCACTTAAAAGCCTTTTTATTTCGATCATTCACAGAAATCATGTTAGGCATTTCCTTTTTGGAAGAGGAACACAGAAACAGAAACTCGCAAGTACATGCATTTACATCTACGCACTACAAACTAACAATATTTCACCTACCTATCTATCCCTTTACTATGCTGCCTAATATTGTATCTTATGGTACGCGGGAAAATTGACATTTTGAATCTATCGGTACGAAAATCTATCTCTCTAATCCTACTTATCTGGTCGAAAATAGCATAATACGCTGGTGTTTTTGATATATATTTAACGTGTGATACTAGCAATGAATTAAATTAATAAATATTGAAGGTGGATGGTTTTATTTTCGCCAATAAACCTCAATATCTGTAAAATATATAGCATAGGACATCGAAAAACTACGTTCTCTTCACTATCTTACTCCCAACATTTACTGCCAGACAAATCCGAGTCTGAAAAATGGTGGTATTTACAGAGAAAATGCAAAAAGACTGACACAGAATGCATAGTTCAAATTTGCAGGCTACAACCGTAAAATATCAAAATTATAACTTTGGTCCGTGAAATGTCTAAATGGCTAATGTTCCATTACAAACGGTTGGTCTCAAACATCATGTAAAAAACCGAAAAAAAAGCTTTCAGTTGCCATAGGAATTCATTACATGACTTTCAAAAATAAATTTAAAGGAGGTATAATTTTACAAAAAAAATATTTGGAGAAAATTGAATAAACACAAATAATTGTAAATTACTATCTAGGCGATTTATTATCACAATTATCACACGGCGTTTATTATCACACGGTGCTACATTTTGGACGTCATTAGTCACATTAGTTTCAAAGCATACAAACTAGAAATGGGTCGATACTATTTACCATATATAACCATAACCATATAGTATCATTTATTATCAACCTTGTCATTCGATTCTTCAATTTTGTATCAGTTTATATGTGTGTGATTTGAGTGACACGGGTCCGCGGCTATTTGTTGCGGCAACGTCGCATGGCTTTTCCAGCAAAAAATAACCACTAACCCGTCTCATTCAGGCCAATACAAATAAAATATTTATAAATTATATGATATAAAATTAGTAGATTAAATTACATTCTTATCAATGACGTGTTATAACATTAGGGTATCTACGGATTGCAAAAAAATTATAATAATATTTGTTCGAGCACCCAAAGCCGAGATAAACGCTTCTGATGAAACTGATTAAAGTATCATTTACTTGACAGATAAAATGCTAAAATTTTTAGACAAAGCATAAAAAATTCGTGTATATATATATATATCGTGTCACAGTTCCGACTAAATGATCTGAAGGGTTTTTGTGAAAAATACTTAAACTCCGCGTAATTGTTGAACAAGTAGAAAAAACGTCACTTTTTCCATTCAAACATTAATAAAAATTACGAACACATCGATAATAAAGACAATTAAAGTGCACAAAAAGCAACGTAGAATCAAGCGACAAAAAATATGATATACTCAACTTTTCAGTATTTACTTCGGTTACTTCATAAACACCCTTCAAACTGTACTGCACATGTTACTTTGGTCTACAGTAGAGTTCCACATGACGTAGAAACATGGTATCCAAATCGCTGGGGCCGCAGTCTCTCCCCGTCAGTGGCATATGAAGGGGTTACTAAAAAACCATTTTCCTCGTTAATTACCCGCTGGCAGCTAAATAACAGTTAAGAAGGGAAACGTTATATTCCAAGTGGGCCCACAAAAGGGTAAAATGGAATTTCTGAGTGGACACCATCACCTAGCTGAATCAACTTCAAATATGCTTTTTATCCGGGTGACTATATATTTGAATTCATTCTCGCTGCATCTACATCCACATAATACCCCGTAAGCCACCATAGGTGTGTGGCAGGGGGTGAACACACACACACCAAACATGCATCGCACATTACACAGCAGATATCATAAAAAATGATTAGTAATTATATTCTAGTCTAAACTAAGCAATTAAAAAAGATAAAAATAGCAAATTAAGCATGCAACAACATGCTGTTAGTTTTGTTAGCTTTAGTCCTTATACCAACATGCAACTACCTACGCCATCCATCAAGGCACTACTATTTATACCAATGGAAGTTTTTACAGTTATTCATATTTCTAATTGTACGAGGAAAGAGGGACATTTTGAATCTGTCAATTCGACTATCAATTGCTCTAATTTAGTGCTTATGGCGCAGCCTACCATAGTAAGTCGGAGTTCACAAAATATTTTTTACGTCACCAGTGAATTTATTATCGTGAAATTTAGTTAAGAGATGAAGTCTAAATTTCAACGCATGGTCTGACAATGATTGCCATTTTAGTTCATCTAATAGAGTGGTTACGCTAATAAGTATAGTTATCACACCGTCCCTTTATACATCCTGCGACGAGGAGTGGGAATCCACAGAGGAAGGGTGGGGGAGGGCAGGGCAGAGGAGATGGGTGGTAGGAGAATGGGAGGGGGTGGTCTTCTTCGATGCGCAGGGCGTTAAAGAAAGGTTTCGGCCGAATTTTTTTCCAGAATACCTCGCCACAACGACACCAAATCTCACTATCTCTCTCTCTCTCTGTCTCTCTCTCTCTCCCTCTCTCTCTCCACACAGACTGTTTCGGTTTCCGCTTCACTTCATCCCCCAACCCCTCCAATCAACGGACAGGACACAAATCAATTCTGAGCTCCAAGGCCAGTGAGGAAAGGATCTAGATTTTTTGGAGGAATTGGCGTCGCGGGGCGAGGTCAGCTGACAAAAGGCAACGAGCCAACTTCAGACACTGAAGTCGGGGTCGACACAAAAACGTATTCAGCTTAGCATCCGTGTATTATTTGCTGCAGAGCAGCATTTTGTCAGAGGATGTCAGCTCGGCTGACTTTCGCCCTCTCACCTGCCAGGTCAAAGTAATTTTAGGACGCGATTTCATAGGTGGGCATCTTTCAGCGAGGGACCTATTGTCAATACCTAGGTTTTTCAAAAATCTCAATTGGCGAGCTTTTGATATTTTGAAAGTAGTATTTATGTAGTTTTGACATTACTTGCTTGATCGGTTAAAGTGCTGAAAATCTATATATGTTGGTATTTGAGGTCCTATTCTTATAAGTTGTAGGCTGATCTAATTCATTTCCTTTCCTGTGCACTTACATCTTCCATAAGACCTTTCCAGAGGAGGCCACCCCAAGCTTGTGCGGCATAATACCAATAGTGGCACTGGCTTCACGAATATCTCATATATTTTGCTTTCAATTTCTCTTGGAGTTATTCAGCTTTTTAAAATAGGGGACAGTGTTGTCCTGATGCCTATACATTTGGCTGTTACTCTCGTGACGTGCTTTCGTAACTTTGCGTTCATTCTCTGATCATCCTTTTGACAGAGGCCAATAACCCTTATCATCGGCTGGTTCGGTGCATGCGCAAATTCTCTGTTGCTTCGTGTTTACCTTTTCTCCCTTCAGTCTTTATTCAAACAAAAAACTTGAGGCCTGACCTTAAACTTGTACCACGTGACTCCTTGGTTACCTATTCGAGATAATCCCGACAGTTTAAAAAACAACCCCCTCCCCCCGGGACTCTACGGGACTCAGTTTCAAATGAGTGGGGCGGGTGTCGTGCCCGGCATCAGGAGAAGCAAAGCCGTTAACGTGGTATCACACTGTCACGTGCTGAGTCTGTTTAATTTCGTTTCTATGCTGTCTCAAATACAGGATTTCTGCCCCAAATACAAGATACAAATTAATTAAGTACATGAAATCTTACCCCAATGCAGGCACGTAGCCAGGCCCAGAAAGGATTCCCAAAAATTTTGTTGTTCTGATTTTAGCAGTGAACTGTACCGGTGAGAAGAGATAAGTATGGGCTCTGTAAAAATGAATACCAAGCACTGAAAATTAAGGGAAGAGATTTGTAACATGTCGGCACTGAATGGGCAAGGTTGATTTGTTTCAAGTTACGCAAGACTTAGCCACCCCCCGAAGCAGATTTCTGGCTACGTGCCTGCCCCAATTAAATGTATTCTACATACATAGATTCTTCATTATATATTCTTCACTAAAAATACGTGATGCAGGAGACTTAAATGCTGTTTTATTTGCATTCTTAATATTTTTAGTGTGCGCAGCTGTGGAAAAGGCAACAAACAAAATAGCGCGAAATGTAAACACAGACAGCACGTGACCGCGAGACGAGCTCATATTGGCCACGGTTGTATTACCGACCGGTCGCAAATAGACGCGGTCCCATCATCCAACCGTTGAGAGCCGCTTGACGCTGACTGTAGGGCGCTGATAGTACTACCGTAACCGGCGACGGCTAATGTGATACGGCTTTCAGGGTCGTTATCTCATCAAAACCTTGCGTGGAAACAGTGACAACAGCGATGGCAGCGCGAGCGGCGAAGAAGAAATCAGAGCAAAGAGCATCATAGTTAAGAATTGCAACATGAAAAGTTAAGGTGATGCTAAGGGCAGGGATTCTAGAAAACGTTAAAGCATGAAAAGGCGAGAGGAAATTCCAATTTTCTGCGATTTAACGAAGTAAGATGGAAGGAACAGGGGGATAATTATCAGATCGTAGGTTAGAGTACAGATAAAATGTCCTTCAGAACTTTAAAACGGATAGGTTTACTGGAGATTTTAGGTATATATTAAAAACCCCTGGGTATTATGCTAGATTCGACCAGATAAACAAAATTAGAGAGATAGATTGTCGTACCGATAAATTTAAAATGTCATTTTCCCCGGTACTATTACTGGTATCATGTCGGACACAATCAATGTCACATCAGGAGTTCCCCAGGGTAGCGTAATAGGTCCGCTTCTATTACTTTTATATATAAACGATTTGGGTACCGTAGTTAGTAGAAAGCTTAGACTTTTGGCAGGCGATGCAGTAGTGTATAAGGGTATATCAAAAGAAGACGATAGGGAATCACCTAGCAAGGATTTATATGCAATTTAAGAATGGTGCGACAAATGGTAGTTAGAACTTAGCCTTAAAAAGTGTACGGCTTTTAATTTTTGGAAAAGGAATAATTCTAAACGGTATAGGAATGGAATATTCGATTCCTATACCATTAGTAACCCGAAAATCGGAAACGTTTAACCCATAATGTACTTAGGTGTAACAATCACTGAAGACTGGAGGATATAAAGAGAAGAAAGTTGACGATTTATATGATGAGCAGGATGAATAATCGGGAAAAAAGTTAACGGTAAAAAGAATGGGATAATTATGTGAGAGATTGGAACGCTATGGTCGGGGAAGGAAGGAACCGAAGAGAAGCATTGAAATATGGGCAGGGCGAAAGAATTGATCGCAGCGAGAAAGCGGAAGGGTTCTGTAGACAGAATAATTTAGTGATCACAAGCACATGGCTCAAACACCACCCCAGGCGTACGTAGGTACACTTGTGAAACACCGGGGACACAGAGAGATACCAAATAGATTACATAATGGTTAGACAAAGATTTACGAACAGCATGAAGACCTCACACAGTTTCCCAGGCGCAGATACAGACTCAGACAATAACTTAGTGGCAAAGAAGTGTGAGGTAAGATTCAAGAGATTAAGAAGAGGAGAGAATAAGGAAGTGGGAAGTTAGGGCGAATGCTTAGGGAATGTAAGGCATTGGTGGATAGATGCCTTAAAGAAGATACGGGAAAAGGGGAAAGTTCAAGAATGATGGGAAGAAATAAAGGCTGGAATTAAGAAGAACAGCAGGAATAAAGATAGGAACAGTTGACTCTGGGAGGGCTGTCCACCACTAGGGGTCAACGTGATACGTCTCGGGACTGCGTTAAGACGCTGGAGGCCTTGGACACTGTAGATCCATTCCGATATTCATGGAGACGGTTTCCCTGGTGTGTCATTGACGTTGCCTTTGCCAGAATTCTGACACGCGATCCGTTTTGCGAGCAGTTAGAAGCAAACGCAATGAAGGAGGGCGAGTACATCACATTATCATTTCACAACTGACCTATGGCTTTTCTCCGAACTGACAGATTGATTCAGTTCGGTCCACATTTCGGCTTGTTCCTTTCCGCCGACACAGGACAATAACGCGTACCTATTAAATGAATTAAAATGGGAATGATTGTCAGATCGCAGGTTGAAATTTAGGCTTAATCTCTTAAATAAATTCCGAGATAATATTTTCAGTGATGACGTTAAAAATATTTTGCGAACCCCAACTTACTATGATAGACTGGACCATGATTACAAAATTAGAGAAATTTATTTCCGAACTGACAGTTTCAAAATGTCCTTTTTTCCTCATACAATTAGGGATATGAATAACGGTAAATATTTCCAATACGAGTGAATCAATCCATAGCATAGGTAGTTGCATGTTGTCATAAGGACTAGAAGGTAACCCAACTAACAGCAAGTTTTTGCATGCTTACTTTGCTATTTTCATATTTTTAAATAGTGAAGTTTAGACTAATATATTAATATTAATCCTATTTTATGCATGATATGCAGTGCATGTTTGGTGAGAATTCACCCCCTGCCACACACGTTCATGGTGGCTTGCAGGGTTTATGTAGATGTACCTATATGTCACAACACTCACGCTCACGTCATCGCAATAGGATGGTTTCCTCCATCACAGAAAACAGAATTAATTAATTGCAATTCGTAACCCACAATAAATGTATCCATTTAACGCAAAAAATTTGGAAATAGCAGTTTACTAGAAATTAAATGTTAATTTCTAAGACCATTTATAAAGCTCATAAATGGCGGGATGCGCAGCCTTGTTGCTGACATACAAGTGTTTACGTTGCGAGCATAGGGAACTTATCTTTGTTCCCAATGATCCCCACTTATTGTTACCTTATCTTATCGGGAATCATGGAACTTATCAATGTGGTAATCAATCGAAAATCATCAAATTATCATTCATGGACATTCGTCTACTGACTTATCATTGCATTTCAGAGCTCCTTAAAAATTAAGCAAAACAAATAAAACAGAAGTCCCCAAGATCAGCACACATGTATTAATAACCGCCCATGAACACTATCAAAGTTCGAAAAGTCTCCTATGTTAAAATGGTATTAATAGTCGTTTTATAATCTCCAGGGCATCCTGCCCGTGGAGTCCTCTCCTACTGCGAAGTATGGCGTGACATTTGCGCGGATATGGGCCAACTTCACTCTGGGCTTAGTAAAATGGGCTTGAACACGGTTTTTATATGGACAAACTTAATAATTAATTTCATATAAATGCAGCCGGCTATTTTTAATATGTGCCTAACATCTTCAGTAAAGCTATCCGATTGATATTTCTCTAATAGATTTAATCTGTACCTTAACCTACGCTCTGATAATGATTCCCACCCTAATACTTGCATTAATCCTGAAACAATACTCAACCTATCGTAACACCTTTTAACTAACCTAGCTGCTCTACACTGCACACTGTCTAGTTCTCTGATTAAACCTAATTCATTCGGATCCCATACACTGGCTGCATACTCAAGGTGGGGCCTAACTAGTGAAAAGTAACATCGCTCTTTTGTCTTCTCATCACATTTCCCAAGTACTCTTTTTATAAATCCTAGCTTTCTTTTCGCTCGACCGCATATTTTCCTCATGTGTCTTCCCCACGATAAATCTTTAGTGATTTTTACACCTAAATATCTTACGGTTTCAACACTTTCGATCTTCGTGTTACTAATTTTATAGGACGGATGATAACGCCTATCGCAGGTTGTCGCGTATTTTGTGATATACGACACGATATCGCGCTGGCTTCCGTTGCCGTGTCATGCTGCGATATGATGTGCGAAATGGCGGTAATAAATGACGGTCAGGAACATCCGCGACGCGGCGGACCACCCAACTTCGATGCAAGCCTTCACAGCGCTCAGCGTGCACGCGACGAAGTGATCGCTAACTCTTTTACGCCACGCTGCACGGACAACACGAGTTGGCCGGATCGCGACATGGCGCGCATTCCAATTCATAAAAATCATCGTTTGGTGAATCGCCCAGATCGACATGCTGATTTGTCGAGAGACTATTCTCCTCCAGAAGAACCGGAATAGGGTTGTTTTCTTCGTCAAGAACGACAGAACTCATAAACTGCGAGTCGTGCCCCACCGTAATGGCATACGCAAATAATTTGGTTTGTGAAATCCTTGTTTACTAGAAAATGTAATGTTATTTTTAACTTCACTTGAAATGGAGGGACTGCGCAGCCATTTTGCTGACGTTAACTTGCTAGGCATAGGTAAGGAATATTCTTCGACGTGAACTTAACATCGCGTTTCATAGCGCCTCAGCTCTAGTGAATATGTATTATTAATCGCCTGTGAAAACTATCGAAGCTCGGAAAGTCTCATTCGTCAAACATGGCATTGATAGTCGTTTTATTGGCTTCTACGCTTCCTGCTCGTGGAGTGATCTGGCACTGCAGAGCATAGTGAGAAATTCGCACGATTATGTGCCAACTTCACAGGACGCTTAGCATGTAAAATGATCACTAACTGTTTTTAAATGAATGAATAATTTTAAATTAGACATATAAATAAGCGGCAGGCAGAGGAAGGAGTGCCACTTCAACGCATAATTTACCGGCATGAAATAGTAACAAGATAAGCGAGATAGATTGTCGCACCGATACATTTAAATTGTCATTTTTCCCGCGTATCATAAGAGAGCACACTAGGGAAAAAAGCAAAGGATTAGTAGGTAGGTGATAACTGGTAGTTGAGGCTAGGCTAGGGATGATAGGTAAAGAGCGATAAATGTATTTAGGAAACTGTTTCTCTAACCTGTAATTAGTTCATTAATGTGTAGTTACATCAACATACACGCGATACCCTGCAAGCCACCGCGAGGTTGTGTGGCAAGGGGTGAAGATCACCAAGCATGCACTATTGTCATGCAAACAAGCAACTATACGGTCTCATGCAACTAGATTGTTAGTATCTATAGTATTTAACGGATTAATACATGCATCATGCACTACAGACTACTCTCAAGTATTTCCCCTACCTATCCCTTTGCTATACTGCTTATTGTGTTCTCTTATAGTACGGGGGAAAAATGCCATTTTGAATCTATCAGTACGACAATCTATCTCTGTTACCTACCAGCTTGGTGCACATGAGCCTTATATTAAATTGGTATGCTTGAATTAGTAGCAATGCATCTCATGCATATCAAGGAGAGTTGGGTCATTAGTAAAGTACACGGTCCAGAACGTCAATATCCTTAGGTCGAGACTACCTCTCGCCGCTTCTTTTCTGATCGGCAAGATTTGTAAAGGGACGTTATGCTAATTATATTAGCGTTGCCAGTCTTTTAGACGAACTAAAATGGGAATTATTGTCAGATCGTATTGAAATTTATACTTAGTCTGTCAAATAAATTCCAAGATAATATATTCACTGATGAGGTCAAAAATATTTTGCGAACCCCAACTTACAATGGTAGACTGGACCATGATCATAAAATTACTGAAATTGATTGCCGAACCGACAGATTCAAAATGTCCTTTTTTCCTCGTACAGTTATGGATATGAATAACGGTAAATATATCCAATACGAGTGTTTCAATGGATAGCATAGTGCAGCTGTATGTACGTTGAAGGACTTTAAGCTAACCCAAATAACAGCATTTTTTTGCATGCTTTTTTTTCATTTTTTTATCTTTTTTAAAAATTGAAACTTAGACTAGTATATTATTAGTAATCCTTTTTATGCGTGATATGTAACGCATGTATTATGTGAGTTCACCCCCTGCCACACACCTTTAAAGTGTTTTGCAGGATATTATGTAGAAGTAGATCACTTTTCGTGATCTACACTTGTGATCACTTTTTGTGATGTAGATGTAGATCACTTTTTGTGATCTTCATCCCCTGCCAAACACCCTACCTTGTCACGTAGACACAGTTTTGTAAGCTTGAGGGGTGTTATATAGATGTGGGTTCGCACCAAGTCACAAGTTGGCTAGAATCAAGTTGGCTTTCAGAGGAATGAACTTCGGTAAGAGGGAACGACACAAAACGGAAACCGAAGGAGAAGGACCTTAACCCGATTGCACTGCGACCATAATTTGTCAAAATAGTCACGTGAGGGAGGGAGGAGGGGGGGGGGGGGGGCGGCGATCTCAATGTCCAATCGGCCGAGGGGCGTGAAGTGTCCGAGCCTCAACCTCGTGGGTGGTCGTCTTGGCAGGAGGGCGAGGTGAGAGTGCAAAGAACCAAGAGATGGATGACGCAAGGACGGATTGGACGTAAGCGGTATTTGTTTAAGACATACATGTGTCATAAGGTAAGACGCAAATGTGGGAAAATAGAAAGTAGGCCGGCTTTTGGCGCAGAAAGAAATTACGCCGCCGTCTGGGAGAAGAGAGAGAAGTGGGTGGAGGAATTGAAGAAGCCTAAAGAGGAAGAGGAGGGAGCTCTCCATCCATCGTCTTAGCGACTCCTCCTAAGTAAGAAACGCGAGGAGTTCGCGAGTTAGTCAGCATCAATCTTTTACTTTTCTACACTATGGTGTACCGATAGCAACACTAGTTAGGCTCCATCTTGAGTATGCAGCCAGGGTATGGGATCTCGATAGTGTGCAGCGTAGAGCAGCTAGGTTGGTTAAAAGGTGTTACGATAGGTTGAGTAGTGTTTCAGAATTAATACAAGAATTAGGGTGAGAGTCATTATCAGAGCGTAGGTTAAAGTACAGATTAAATCTATTAGAGAAATTTCAATCGGATAGGTTTACTGAAGATGTTAGGCACATATTAAAAACACCAGCGTATTATGCTAGATTAGACCAAATTAATAAGATTAGAGAGATAGATTGTCGTACTGATAGATTCATAATGGCATTTTTCCCCCGTACCATAAGGGAACAGAATAGGCAGCATAGCAAAGGGATAGGTAGGGGAAATATCTAAGAGTAGTCTGTGGTGCATGATGCATGTATTAATCCCTTAAATACTATAGATAATAACAATCTAGTTTCATGAGACCTTATAGTTGCTTGGTTGCATGTCGGTAGTGCATAATTGGTGATATTCACCCCCTGCCACACACCCTCGAGGCGGCTTGCAGGGTATCGTGTAGATATAGAACGATTATGTTACACTTTTAAATTTGCTAAGTCCTAGTAAGGATAGAGGAAGTAAAGTATTTCTGTTACTTAGGTACGTCTACGTCTAAATCTACCCGATACTCTAAGAGCTACAACGACGGTAGGTGGCAGAAGGTGATGATCACCAAACATACACTATTAACATGAAAATATGAGATAAAATTATACCACTTCATGGAGAGGGGTTAGATAAAAGAGTCACGAACAACTAGGATACTAGTAACTACCCATTAATGAATTGATTAATGGTTACAAAAATATAATCCTATATATATATATATATATATATATATATATAGAATCCTATATATATCCTTTCATGCGTGGGTTAGTAATAATAATCCATGCATCATGCAATTCAGACTACTCTATCAATTTTTTACACCTTACCCTTGCCATTCTACCTACTGTGCTCTCCAACGGTGTCGCTGAAAAACGACATTTTAAATGTATCGGCACGTTGATTTATCTCTCTGATCTTGACTATCTGAACAAAACTAGAATAATAAGCAGTGGTCTTCATATATATCTATCGTCATCTGTAAACGAATCAACTTCGAATTTACTTAAAAGATTTAGCCTAAATTTCATCCTGCGTTCTGATAGTAATTCCCATCCTACTTCCTCTATTAAACTCTTAACAATAATAGAAATGTTATAACGGCCTTTAAGAAATCTAGCAACTAATGTTATAGGATCGCTCTATCGGGAAAACAGATTGGTATGGTTGCATTCTTATAGTGCATGATTAGTGATCTTCACCCCCTGCCACACACCCTCGCGGTGGCTTGCCGCGTATCGCGTGGATGTAGATGCATCGAATTTACCAGGGACGTACATCATGATGGATGTCCCTTCTGGAGGAGCGTGGGCGGCGTGAGTGGGGAGTCCAACGCGTCCCTCCCATCATCCCCATGCATTTTTTTTTTAGGGGTGTCGCCAAAGGCGCAGGGATAGCCACAAATTCGACGATAAGTATTCTTGGGGGACGCGAGGCGAAATGCAGTTTCGATCCGGAAGAGTGGCAGACGATGCTCGGGGAATCGCCATTGGGGTGTGGCGCCAGTGAATTATTCATCGCTCGCCCATCTACGCCTTCCTCACAGTCCTATTCCTCACGCACTCTCTCTCTCTCTCCCTCTCTCTCTTTTTCTCTCTCTGTCAGTCGAACGTGTGTGCCGAAGCTTAGAGAGTTAGCTTAGTGCCGAAGCATCCACTTGCCCTCGGGCGCAAAGCCTTCGAATTGACAGCGAAAGCCATTTAGGGAGAGATTAAACTACGATGTTGTTGTTAGGAGGGGGGGGGGGGGGAGGGTGACCGACAGCTAAGGTCATTCGCGCCATCAAGGATATTTTGGAAGCGGGGAGTTGCGACGCTGCCATAAATCCACTCTTTAGCTCCCAAGGGCTAGAAGGGCTCTCTAATTGGCTCTCTGTAAAAGAGTATTGGGTAAATGTGACGACCATGTACGAGAAATCGGCTACTTTTCCCTTAATAACACAGAAAGAAAAAACACGAGCCAAATCCACATAAATAAAATTTACTACGACCCGGGTTTCACTGTATTACAGCATCGTCAGGTAGCGTATATCAAGATGCACCAACATATGAATGAAACATCGTATATCATAGCATATATAACATCGAGGGTGTGTGGCAGGGGGTGAAGATCATATACATGTTGGTGCATCTTGATAACCGCTAACTGACGATGCTGTAAAACAGTGAAACCCGGGTCGTAGTACATTTTATTTATGTGGATTTGGCTCGTGTTTTTTCTTTCTGTGTTATCATGTTTCGCTTCCACTCCATATCGACTGAATCTTCAGAATTTGTACTTTTCCCTTGTTAGACCTCATTTGGAATATACTGCCAGTGCATGGGATCCCTATGAAATCGGTCTAAATAACGAACTTGAACATGCGCAGCGAAGACCGGCAAGATTTGTAAAGGGACGGTACGATAACCTTATTAGCGTAACCAGTCTATTAAATGAATTAAATTGGGAATCATTGCCAGATCGCAGGTTGAAATTTAGACTAAATCTCCTGAATAAATTCCAAGATAAATTCTACGATTAAATTTATTTCCACACTCTAAATGACCCAGACCAGAGATGTGCTGGGCAACTGTAAAAACACATTTTAAAATATCACACGTGTAACACGTAATCTTAAAACCCTATAGAAACCTATAAAAATATTAATATCTTGGAATAAGACTGACAAATGATCTTTCCTGGGGTAAACACAACGTGAAATTATTGGTCAAGCTAGTCGTAAACTGGGATTCATCAAAAGAGTATTGGGTAAATGTGACGATCATGTACGAGAAATCAGCTACTTTTCCCTTGTTAGACCTCATTTGGAATATACTGCCAGTGTATGGGATCCCAACGAAATCGGTCTAAATAACGAACTTGAACGGGTGCAGCGAAGATCGGCAAGATTTTTAAAGGGAAGGTACGATAACTATATTAGCGTAACCAGTCTATGAAATGAATTAAAACGGGATTCAATGAATTAAATGTCAGATCGCAGGTTGAAATTTAGACTTAATCACCTAAATAAATTCCAAGATAATATTTTCAGTGATGACGTTATATTTAATTTGCGAACCCCAACTTACTATGGTAGACTGGACCATAATTACAAAATTAGAGAAATTGATTGCCCAACTGACAGATTCAAAATGTCCCTTTTTCCTCGTACAATTAGGGATATGAATAGCGGTAAATATGTCCAATACGAGAGAATCAATCCATAGCATAGGTAGCTGTATGTTGCAGTAAGGACTTGAAGGTAACCACAGAACGTTTTTGCATGCTTACTTTGCTATTGCTATCTTTTATAAAGTGCAGTTTAGACTAATATATTAATACTAATCCTTTTAAATGCATGATTTGTAGTGCATGCTTGGTGAGAATTTTTCCTCCTGCCACACACCTTTGTGGTGGCTTGCAGGGTATTGTGTAGATGTAGATGTGAAGAGTCATAGAAAACGAAACAGAAGGAAAACGAAGAAGAAGCTCGTTCGGCATACATAGTAGAGTACCACATAATAGAGGGAGTGGTTAATAAAGAAAGCAGAGATGTTGTTCGGATCCCTCCGCGCATCAAGGACACTCCCCAGTGGATGTGTTACGAGTATTGGGAGGAACAGGAAAGAGGATTGAAAAAAAGCTGAGACATGCGTCCCAGACGAGCAACAGGTTATCGTCGGGAAAATGAGAGCGATGTGACATTGGAATCATCCAGAGAAGTCACGCTGGGCGTCGCAAAATCAACTCCACCATTAGGACGAATCAAAACTTGCATCCCCCACAAGCTTCGAATGCTGCAATATCCTTGTCATCACCTGCGTTTTCAAATCTGTTTCTGTAGGCAATTCCGACCGGGAGGAAAAGGTGTAAGGAGCGGAAGGATAAAGCAAAAGGGTGGAGATAAACCCTGCGTTGGAATGTGGGCGTTTACTCGGAGCCAAAATCGCTAATTTGTACACGAAATTGTTAGGTGGAAACGAAAAATGAATTTTGGCGAAAAAATCAATCTTCTAACCAGAGCAAATTCACCCATAAAGCAAAAGTTTAAATAAACAAAAGGGGTGACGCCCACCAAACGTGCTGCGTTTAGGATTACTACGTCATCCACCTCCCGTCTTCGAGTGTGTTGAGGAAGAACGGGAAGGGAGGTCTGCCTGAAGAGATACAGGCGCAACCACTTCCATTGGAAGAGTCAGCTGTGTCTCCCATTTTGATTGGGCGAAGGAGCTTCGCGATCTCAGTTGCGATTGGACGAAGTGGATGACGCACAAGTCCTTTGCACGCCCACTTTTCCGAAAGGGTTAAAAATATCAGTTTTTCGCCGCTTATAACTCGAGAACTAATTGATGGTTCGAAGAATGGAAAAATATGGATTTTTTTTATTTTTCAAACTCTGTCAGATTCGGCAATAAAATATATGATAAACGATCCCATTGTGACCGTTTAAAATCCCATCTTTCTCAGAGTAGTTAAAAATTATGCAAAATACATAATAGGTAGATTCCTTTGACGACCAGTAGGGATAATACATTGGTTTTTGCTATGGCAAATTAAGATGGCCTGATGACGATGATTTATGCGTACAACATCACTCTGAAGTGCCACCATCACTGAAGACATGTCGATGGGGACACACATCAGGGAAATAACTGGCGTAGCATATTGTAGATTGAGATTCGTTAAAAGGGTTTTCGGCAAATGCGATGAGAGAGTACGAGAAAGATATTTTACACTTGTCAGGCCTCATTTAGAATATGCTGCTAATAAATCGAAACCGATTTGTTCACAGATGACGTTAGAAATATATTGAGAACCCCTGTGTATGAACCCCTAGGTTTCATCAGATTAACAAGATTAGACAGATAGATTGCCGTACCGATACATTACAAATGCCATTTTTTCCCGCGTACCATAAGAGAACACAATAGACATGGTGGAGCAAAGGGATAGGAGGGTGATAACTTGTTAGAGTAGTATGCAGTGCAAGATGCATGTAATAACAGCCAGTAATCTCTTATTATTATGTAGATACTAATCATCTAGCTGAATGTGACCCTATTATCTAGCATGTCTTCATGTAGTATCTTAGTAGGCACTTCAATAGTGCATGTTTGGTGATCACCACCCCCTGCCACACACCCTTGTGGTGGCTCGCAGGGTATTGCGTAGATGTAAGATGTATATGGGATCCGCACTAGGAATGTACGATAAAGGAATTAGAGCGTGTGCAAAGCAGATTAGCTAGATTTATTCAAGGCCGTTATTATAATTGTATTATTGTTACGAGTTTAATAGATGAGCTAGGATGGGAAATACTACCAGAACGCAGGTTGAAATTTAGGTTAAACCTTTTATGTAAATTCAAGGGCGATTTGTTTGTTTCATATATATTAAGAACCCCCTACGTATTGTACTAGGTTTGATCAGATAAACAAGATTAGAGAGATAGATTGTCGTACCGATAGATTTCAAATGCCATTTATCCCGCGCACCATACGAGAGAACAATAGGCATGGTGTAGCAAAGGGTTGGGTAGGTGAAATATTGTTAGAGTTGTCTGTAATGCATGATGCATGTTTACGTATCACTAACACATGCATGATAGGGAAATGCCTATAAATATATTTAGGATAGTGTTTTTCTAACCAGTAATCAATTCGCTAATGTGTAATTACTAACCACCTAGTTGCACGCGACACTTATATGTAAGATCTCTCCATGAAGTAATAACATCATAGCTTTAATTTTCACGTAAGTAGTGCATTTTTTTATATTCACCCCCTGCCATACACCCTCGTGGTGGCTCGCAGGGTCTCCACTTTCCAATCAAACGCTTAGTTCCCACTTTGCGCGGCGTTGAGTTATACCGCGGATCACGAGGGCGATATGCCCTGAGAAGTGTGGTGCCAAAAGTTGCCAGCCAATGGGGTGACAGGACTTTGGACACCGCTAATAACGAGGTTGGGTCGCTAGAACTAATGTCATTGAGTCATAACGCACGGGGAGAGACTCATTTCCGATTTTTGCCGCTTGAAATATACCGCCCTACCGCTAAGCATGTCCGAGCCATTGCAATGTACCTAATAGCAGCGACTTAATGGATTAATGAAGATACAGAAAAGCCATTTCCATGCAAATAACGCGTATCGGCGACTATTTCAGCAATCTTTAGGATGATTCAAACTCCTTAATGGTCATATCTTTACCTATTTAAATTTCTGAAAACATATGCATTATTCACCAGTTTTTCATGTAAATTACATACCGTCTCGATACAAAAAATTGGTTTATAGGCAATTACTATTCATATTTCCCTCTTCTGCGAAGCTAACCCGAGCGTGGCGAAAGCTGAGTATAATAGTATATAACTATTATCTTACGCACAGAGATGGATACTTCAAGAGCCAATCGACGAATACAGACACATGACGTCATATCCACATGAATCTTACATGATTTAAAATGTTATTCATTTTAATACGGTCATCCAACATGAGAGAAATTCCTCCGTCGAAGAGGAATAAATAACTTAACGTTACGCCATATATTCATATCCATTTCTTATTTTTTTTCAGTAACGTGCGCTGCGGCTAACGACGTCAACTAATTGAAAGTCACAGTTTAACACTCACAACTCATTGTCAGACTTCAAATTAAAAAGACCTGACGCGAGGCAGAATAGTCGTCAGATACAATTATAACATAGAATATGACAAGATTCCCGAGGTAAATAGTGAAGGAATGAGGTTTTTAAAATGTTTATAAATGTCGTATATAGAACGTTACTTACATAACATGGTCCTAAAGGCTTCATGAATACGCCACATTGAAAATTACCATGAGAGACATGTTTTCCACTGACACCATAGAAAAGTCAAGCCTCGAGAGTGCCTTTGGGATCAGGAATCCTTAGCGATCTACGCATTAGCTCGGCAAGAAAATGGATGGTGGTTCGATTCCCATAACTGTTCTACCTTTTTCTTCTGAAAATTATTTTCGACGCTCGGCTTCCAACGTAATATCTTACGCAATATGCGACAGATTGGGTTTATACAATGCGCACGACGCAGCACGAGAGATCAGCTAAGCATCAAGCCAATGACCGCATGGTAGGGCTTCAAACCCGAAATAGGACTGCAGACACGTCCAGCTGAACGAAAGCTAAGTGGCTTTCTTAGAAAGAGCTCTTCTTAGGAATCAAGAGGCGCCACAGGGAAATGACACCCACCATCAACCACCTAGTTTCACCTGACCCTTACATCTATCATGCATGCATGAATTAGTAGCCCTGCATCTCATAGTTGCATGTAGTGCATGTATCTTCATCTTCACCCCCTGCCACACACCCTCGTGGTGGCTCGCAGGGTATTGCATCTACAGATATTCAATACCCTGCAGGCCACCTCGAGGGTGTGTGGCAGGGGATGAAGATCACAACACACGTAATATTGACAAGCAAAGAAGCTAATACATGGAAATATGCTAGATAAAGAATATAGCAGTAGAGTAGCCCAGGCAAAGAGGGCATTCTATCCAAAGAAAAATCTACTTACAGTTGGAAATACAAGCTTAGAAGTAAGGAAGCAATTCATTAGAATGTATATCTGGAGCATGTTTCTTTACGGCAGTGAGGCATGGACGATGACAGCAGCGGAGAAGAAAAGGGTGGAAGCATTCGAAATGTGGTGCTACCTTGTCTCATTCAGAGCGTCCAATGGCATCGTTTTGCCTAACTACCAATCTAAGAATATTTCGCTGTCATAACTTTTATTCTTTTAAGTACTTTTCTTTGCTGCACTGATGGACCTTATGCCTTTGCTGCACTGATGGATCGCCACCTCGAGGGTGTGTGGCAGGGGATGAAGATCACAACACACGTAATATTGACAAGCAAAGAAGCTAATACATGGAAATATGCTAGATAAAGAATATAGCAGTAGAGTAGCCCAGGCAAAGAGGGCATTCTATCCAAAGAAAAATCTACTTACAGTTGGAAATACAAGCTTAGAAGTAAGGAAGCAATTCATTAGAATGTATATCTGGAGCATGTTTCTTTACGGCAGTGAGGCATGGACGATGACAGCAGCGGAGAAGAAAAGGGTGGAAGCATTCGAAATGTGGTGCTACCTTGTCTCATTCAGAGCGTCCAATGGCATCGTTTTGCCTAACTACCAATCTAAGAATATTTCGCTGTCATAACTTTTATTCTTTTAAGTACTTTTCTTTGCTGCACTGATGGACCTTATGCCTTTGCTGCACTGATGGATCGCCACCTCGAGGGTGTGTGGCAGGGGATGAAGATCACAACACACGTAATATTGACAAGCAAAGAAGCTAATACATGGAAATATGCTAGATAAAGAATATAGCAGTAGAGTAGCCCAGGCAAAGAGGGCATTCTATCCAAAGAAAAATCTACTTACAGTTGGAAATACAAGCTTAGAAGTAAGGAAGCAATTCATTAGAATGTATATCTGGAGCATGTTTCTTTACGGCAGTGAGGCATGGACGATGACAGCAGCGGAGAAGAAAAGGGTGGAAGCATTCGAAATGTGGTGCTACCTTGTCTCATTCAGAGCGTCCAATGGCATCGTTTTGCCTAACTACCAATCTAAGAATATTTCGCTGTCATAACTTTTATTCTTTTAAGTACTTTTCTTTGCTGCACTGATGGAAATATTCAGTTTCTAATACACTGCTGATAAGGAGGCGATCCCATGGAGGGAACATCGAATACTGCTGGTAAAGATGGTAATCACAACTAAGGGAACCTGTTCACTATAGCAGGACTATCCCACGATCCATCTTTTTAAAGTATATTCAATTTATTTCTTCTGAAGATAATAAAAAGTTCTCAAAAATTAAGTTCATGAAACGTGTACACAACAAGGTAAAAGGAATGAGCCAATCCTTGCCATTTCCGCATCCACTTAACGGAGGTTACGGTTCATTGGTTGAAGCGAACGCTTCCATGGATTTCCACGGAATTTTATGGAGAAATATCGTGTAGGACGCTGTGGTGCAGTTATGGTCATCATTCGAGAATTGATGAGGCACATATCACAGAATTTTCCTCGCATTTACATGAAACTGAATATAAAGAGAAATGAATCCCCACGAATTCGCCGCATAAGTTAATTTATTTTCCATGGTTAGAGCACAAAATATCTAAAATTATCTCGTCATTGTGGCGAACGTTTTGCCAGACAGACCACGGAATCATAAATGTCTTTTAGTCATCGAGTTTCATGAAGAGAAGGTGCTATTTTTAATCTAACTCTCGACCCGAAAGAAAATTTGTGATATAAAAATTTGCATATCATTGCCCTTGGGTTAGCCACGACCAAACGGTACCGATCAAAATTCCAACTGGGCTCGTCGTACAGCATTTGATAGAGCATCTACAACGCGAGCCTACAGATACGCAGGCCATGCAATAAGCATTTGGTTCTCAGCAGGCAAATCGAGAACGTAAACGATACACACATGAATAAACCATCCAGCTTAATGTCGGCGTTTAATCGGAACCGAAATCGCTATATTGTACACGAAATCACTAGATGAAAACTAAAAATGAATTTTAGTGAAAAAATTAATCTTCTAACCAGAGCCATTCACTCATAAACTAAAAATGAAAACACGAAAAAGTTGACGCCTACCGAACGACCTGCGTTAAGGGTACCTACGTCATCCACCTCCCCCCCTCGACTGTTTTGAGGGAAATGGAGGGGGAGTGGAGGTCGGGAAGGAAGGACTGCTTCCACAAATCCACTGTAAATAATCCAAAACAGCTGAGCAACAAAATATTTTCGCACACAATTTGGCGTGACTGAAAGCGTGCTGAAGTATATTAACTTATTCACAAATTACGATTAAGTCAAATATGCAACAAGTTCAGGCAGTTTTATTTTGTAATATCCGTGAAGTGAATTTAACTGTCAATGAAAGGGCAAATCTCACTATTCGCAAATGCATTATCTTTCGGGAGAGGGATCCCTAATTTTTTGAAGAAACTAGTGAGCTTATATCAAGTTTGGAGGGGGTTACAAAAAAATACACAAAAAACCCAAAACGTATTTGAGCAGCGCCAACAATAGTCTGCCAACAACTTAGATAATTTGTTTGGCATTACACACGCTGATGCACTTCAATTAATGAATATAAATGAAGACAGAATCTTCTTACAGCGACAGAGAGAGCCAGGTAGAACTGGTCACTTAGATGGAGTGGGAAAAAACTAGCTAATAATGAGGAAAGGGTGCGCCTCAGAACTATTGAAGAAGAAAATCGACGTGCTACATATTTTTCCACGCACCCTCCTTAGACATCATCTTATGAACCGTTACTAAACGACTCATCACCATATCCTGATGTTAATGAAGCTATTTGAAAGAAGATTTTCCTACTCTAATTGAGAACATACGACACGGAACCAGTAAAACATTATGCGGAAAAATGTCGTTACTCCAAAATTAATAGCAGCGCTAGATAGGTGTCAGTTAAGTATGAGAGATTCAGTGTTAATTCTTGAAGCTACCACTGAGGTACGTGGATATAATACTGATGAATTTCCTATAAGCAAGTCCTCGATTCAAAGAATTCGTACAGAAAAACGGAACGAGCGTGCGGAAGCCTTAAAAGCTAATTTTCAATTCGAGGTATCAGATATAGAGACTGTTCACTGAGATGGCAAGCTGTTGCCTCCTTTAGATGCTTGGAAATCAAAATAAGAACATCTTCTAATAGTTATTTCATACGCAAATAAAGAACAACTTATTGCAGCGTATCGGTTGAAAAGCTCTTCATAAAAGGGGACGGGAGCAGGCTGTTTTGAATGCGATTGTAGACTGGAATCTCGAAAATAAAGCGCAAATTCTTTGTCTTGACTCTACGTCTTCTAATACAGGTCATATCAATGGAGCCTGTGTGCTTCTTGAACAAAAACTCAATAGAGATATGCTTATTTTTGCTAGCCGCCATCATGTGCATGTATTGCTTTAAAAAAACATGCTAGAAATAAAAATCAGTCTAGTCAACCAATCCTGATATTCTACTATTCAAAAAGTTCCGAGATAACTGGAAAAGCGTCGATCCTGATAAAATATAATGTTATAAAGAAAGACTCGCATTGCACCTGATCGTTTCAGAAATTGACAATCTGCTTGAGTTGTACCGAACTGTACTGACCGAAGAAATAGTCAGAAATGATTATCGAGAGCTGATAGAGCTTTCTGTGATATTTTTAGGGAGAGTTACACAGAGAACATTTAAAATATTACCTCCAGGTACCATGCACCGATCTGGATGGATGGCCAGAGCAATTTTTTCACTAAAAATATCATTACTTAGTGAAAAATTCAAAATTATGAGCAAGGATAAGGCGGCGCTGTTAGACCTTTGCTTTTTCATCGTGACATCCTACGTCAAGCCATGGCTCGAATGTATTTTGGCAGTTAAAGCACCTTACTAAGATTTGTACTTTTTGAAGTCGATGAAGGCTTACGAAAAAGCTGATAAAATCATCTCAAAATTTCAACCATCCAAAAGCGATAATAGCATCGAATACGTTTTTTGATTGATCACACAAAAAAAACTTGCTTCAGGAGCGGAAGGACAAAAAAGTCACTAAAAAGAACAGACATATCACCATATCACCAAGGACTGCTCTCAGGTTGGGAAGGGGAGGGAGGAGGAGGAAAGGGCGGGTACAGGGAGAGGGGAGGATTGCAATGGCTTCAGCAGAAAGATAAAACACAGGAAGTACTAAATTGTGCGCCATCACGCGTGTTTTTATCTCGCTACTCCTCCAGCTGAAATTTTCAATTATCGACCCAGAGAACACCTGCTGAATGGTTGATGAGGACTGGAATCAACTTTCATCTGAAATTTCACGAAGTAGTGGGCCTGATATTGATATAGAAAAATTACAAATAAAGGCAAAACCAAGGACGAAACTCACAATTCCGATATAGACGATTACACAAGCATACGCAACAGTTAGAATATCGTACCCCGAGTCTCCAGATAACACCTTTCCCGCCCAGCAGTTCAATTTGCAGAATGACTATTAGATGTATTATAAAAACAGTGAGCTATAAATATTACAGGGACATTTTTCGGAGGCACAAACTTTTATATCCATCACAAATACAGACCTGTACACCAACAGAAAGCATAATCTATGCCAGGGACAGGTAATATTTTTCAAATTAAGGCCAATTACATAGCAAGGAGCAGTCCATCACGCAGGATACTATATTGCGGGTCACATATACACAGGGGCTGTACTTCGCACATTTTTTGCAAGGTTTTCCTGTCGGTGCTCACATATATTCCCGAAACTTCAACACAAGGGTGATGAAAAAGAGACTATACTCGCAATCCGTCTTCACTGTCTCATGTGCTCTATAGGGTGCGCAGTGATCCTTCCAGGATCGCCCACCTATCATTCGCGACTATAGGTATCACAAGGAATCTTACAGGGGCCGCATCACACAAGCCATTTCGGGTTAGCATTGATGTGAACAGTTCCAATCACACTGATCGGTAATCTCACCGGCTGCTTGTGCAATCAAGCCAATAGGATCTCACCTCACGGTCACGTGCTGAGTTTGTTTACATTTCGTTTCAATGCTACCTCAAATACAGGATTTTTGCCTCAAATACAAAATACTAATTAATTGAGTACATTTAAGCTCTCCTCCATAAAATGGATGTTATTATAATACTTTTTATACATGTATAATTTACATGCAAATTATTCATGTACTATACATGATAATACATGCATAATTTGCAAAGCAGCGTCTGTTTCTAGTTATTACCTTTCTTATGTTTTGATGTTATTTAGAAAAGTCGTTTACACAAAAAGGATGTAATCCTAAGGGGAACCTATATTCCTTATACATATACGCTTAGTATTGCTCGATTTCCTGAAATGAATTTATTTAAAGATATTTTTCTCAGTATACAAGCTATTACAAGGAATAAATAAATAAATAGTAAATGATAATACATCCATTAGGTAATGCAAGAGAGTTAAACGATATTTTAGTTGTATTTGTAATATTTTTAAAGTTTAGGCAACAGTTGAAATGGCAACAATCAAAATATCGCGGACTGTAAACACAAACAGCACGTGACCGCAAGACGACCTCCTATTGGCCACGGTTAGAAATAGACGAGCTCCTATAATCCAACCGTTGAGAACTGGTTGGCTATGATTGGTCGACTGCACAACTGTAATTGGCAACGGCTAGTGTGATACGTCCTTTAGGAGCCGCAAATTTCGGCCAACCTCCCTTGGATTGCTTTCATGTCTTCAAATTCGATGCAGCGAGTCACAGCTCTATAAATACACAATCGAAATACACACTCCCCTTTCATGAGTTCACTGTGAACGTGAACACTTTTTTATTAATATGCCATAAAGGCCAGAAGTGCCGTAAAGGTGAAAGTGGTTCCATTGTAAACAAATAATACATTAATTCATTTACAAAAGTACACCATTCTGTCTGCTTCTGGAAATTAAATGGTGTGCCACACGCGTGGTATACACGCAACATTTAATCTGACTAATTAACGGAACCCTAACCGGTAAAATTATATCCAATGCGTTTAATTGAAACTCTCGCTTCAAGAAACATAGACAAAGACCATTGTCACATGACCTAGGAGTTTTGTGGCCAATGAACTGAAAAGCATGGCGATACATATTGACGATATGCTAATGAAAAAATGGGCAATTTTTGGCGCTGTTTTCTCACGAGGAAAAAATATTGGCCATCCAGAAGAGGAAAAGAGGGAAGATTTTATTATAGCATGCAACTGGAGCACGCTACTATATGGCAGCGAAACATGGACCATGACAGAGACAGAGAAGTTAAGGCCGGAAGCATATGAAATGTGGTGACAGAAAATGAAGATAAAATGTAACGACCGAGTGACAAACGAAGAAGTCGTAAGAAGAGTGGGAGAAGAGATAAGTCTGCTGAAAGCTCTAAAAAGAAGACGGGACTACTTAATCGGCCATATCTTAAGACATGATGGGTTGATGAAGACAATCGTCGAGGACAAAGTGAACGGGAAGAATGGAAAAGGCAAGCCTCGTATGAGATATATGGAGAAAGTTGTAAAGGCTATTGCGTTAATGTGAAGAGGTTGGCCGATAGAAGAATCAAGTGGAGGGCTTGATCTATGATGGTGCTCATTTCACTTAACATACCTAAGTACGTACAATGAGTTTACTTCAACACGCGTTCTTCGGACTACATAAAAGCCACAGCCACCATTAGGAGACATCGAGCCACAGTGTCGCAGGCCATGATAAGGGTCTCATTATCGACACATGACAAGTCACCACCTCCTCCAAATAGAGCTGGTAATTGAGTGGAAGATGTGGTTTCATAGTGGGTTTCGATCAACCTCAAATTAAACGTTTTTGCACCGAAGTGATCTTTTCAAACATTATTTCTACGGCGTCCCACAAATATTTTAAGTCCCAAAAGAAAATAATCGGCAGAAGGATTCACGAAAAAAACAATTTCTTCGTTTTATGCAGATTATCTAAAAAATACTCTGAAAGACTTCAACGAGTTATTCATGAATATAAACTCTATGCACTCGTTTTTATGGCTATGTTTCCAAAAACTAATGTTAGAATAAATGGTAAGTTAATTACCACTAAAGTGATTTTTTTATTAATTTAAATTCACTATTTTAAAGTGTTTTAAAACAATCGCGAGCATTTTATAGTAAAGAAGTTCTATCTTGCCCAACAATAGTAGCACAAGTAAAATCCGAATTTAATGCAGCAAGTGACATATCGTAGCACAGCCTCGTAGTTCAAGAAAAATTAATCAATTCGATTTCGGATTCCTAATTCAGATCAATTTAATAACAAATATATGATCATATTGCTCTGATCGAATTTATATGAACATGCTCCGAAATTGGAATTTACTTGTTACATTACAGTTATTACAGACAAATTTTGATAAAAATGCAAGCGTAAAACAAGTATGCCGCTAGTATATGGGATCCGTAAGAGGAAGGTATGCAAATGAGTTAGAGCGTGTGCAAAGGAGATCAGCTGGATTTCTTACAAGCCGTTATGTTAATTCTATTAGTGTCATAGGGTTTAATAGAAGAAATAGGATGGGAATTACTATCATAAAGCAGGTTGGAATTTAGGATAAACCTTTTAATTAAAGTCGATGACGATTTGTTTACAGATGACGTTTGATGTACATATGGTAAGAACACCTGCGTATGATGCTAGGTTTGATCATTTTTCCCGCACACCAGAAGAGAACACAATAGGCAAAATAGCAAAGGTCGGTGAAATATTATTAGAGTAGTCTGCAGTGCATGATGCATGTATTAACAACCAATGCCTTTATTACTATGTAGATACTAACTATCTAGCTGCATGTGAAAATATTATCTAGCATTTTTCCACGTAGTAGCCTCATTGCTAGTCAATAGAGCATGTTAGGTGAGCTTCTACCAATACCACACACACTATGTTGGTGGCTTGCAGGGTATTTCATAGATGTACACTAACTAATACATTAATCTCATAATTCCCAACTGAAAGTGATTATCATCTGTTCTAGGGGTCTTGGTGTCCTAGTGGGTAGAGCGCTGAGCTACCGACCGGAGGGTCCCAGGTTCAACTCCCGGGCCTTTCTGGACACCCCCACCTAAAACTCTCGCGATTCAAATTTTTTCTACGAGCCATCTTTTCGCAGGAAATCGCAGGTGGCCCAGGGAAAGGAACTGGCCCCCCTACCCTGAATTTGTGATTTTCATACGCCAATGGCTTAGTACGGTGTGTGCTCTACCCTAACCTATCAACAAACCAACCTTCAGCTTGAATACTAATTTTTCCGAAAAATCTATAATTATGTTAGGGGAAATTGATGAAGTAGATTGTTCGGGCGCCAAGAAAACAACAGAATCAGATAAGATCATTACGACCATCGTTGCCTTGTCGAAGTTTCTCGAGGAGTTTTTGTCTTGAATGAGAGGACGAATTCTCCACCGAGAGCGCAGTTTCCGAACCACTGCTGCCCTCTGGAGCTCCTCGCGAGAACTTTGGAGTCATCTTCATTCTTCAACGGCGCCACCTCGAAACGTCTCCTCTTCCAACTACGTACAAACTGAACTACCGGCACACACAATTGATGTTTCTTTTGTGTTTTCCACTTATTACACTAGTTAGTTCATTTATTTTGAAGTTCTTCTAGGGAAACTCCAACTCATACCGTATGCATAAATGAGAAAGCTTTGATATCCAGAAGTTTTAAACGCGCATATGAACGTGTATTTACTGGGGTAAACACATGCGTGAAATAATGGGTCAAGCTAATCTTTAACAGAGATTCAACAAAAGGGTACCGGGTAAATGTGACGATCATGTACGAGAAATTAGCTATGGTTCCCTTGTTAGATCTCATTTGGAATACACTGTCAGCGTATGGGATCCATACGAAATAGGCCTAAGTAATGAACTTGAACGTGTGCAGCGAAGATCGGCAAGATTTGTAAAGGGACGAAAAGATAACTATATTAGTGTAACCAGTCTAATAAATGAATTAAAAAGGGAACCATTGTCAGATCCTAGGTTGAAATTTAGCCTTAATCTCTGTAATAAATTCCAAGATAATGTTTTCAATAATGACATTATGAATAACAAAGTAAACTTTGTCTTTCCACATTCATTAATCTCCCACTACTACGACCATGGTTTCGACGATTAACGTCATCATCAGGTAATGATGATGACGTCACGCGTCGAAACCATGGTCGTAGTAGAGCGAGATGAATAAATGTGGAAATACAAAGTTTATTTTGCCATTCACAATGAATACAAGTAAATTCCAAAAAGTGACGCCAGAAACCATCAATTTTATTCAGTGATGACGTTAAAAATATTTTGCGAACCCCAACTTACTATGGTAGACAGGTCCATAACCACAAAATTAGATAAATTGATTGTCGAACTGACTGATTCAAAATGTCCTTCTTTTCTCGTACAATTAGGGATATGAATAGCGGTAAATACATCCAATACGAGTGTATCAATGGATATCATTGGTAGTTGCATGTTGGTATAAGGACTTTAAGCTAACCCAACTACAGCATATTGCATACATGCTTAGCTACTTTTACCTTTTTTAAAAATTGAAGTTTAGACTAGTATGTTATTACTAATTCTTTTTTATGCATGATATGTAATGCACATTTGGTATTCACCCCCTGCCACACACATTTATGGTGGCTTGCAGGGTATTATGTAGATGTAGATGCAAATTTGTGAGGTTATCACATAAGCGTTACTAACCCACAATACACAGTATTCAGTGAAACAACATCAAACAAAAGTTTTATGATATTATCATCATCATCAGTCAGCAATCCAGAAGCGGGGTGGATTACAATATCATTAGTTTAGAGATTAGTTTACAATATCATTAGATTGCTTTGTGGAGAACATGTCGAATGCAATACTCCGTCCGTTGATTGGAACTTAAAGCCGGCTTCCTTGCTGCCTTTCGAGTTTCTTTCCACCCTTCCTCCTTATACCCTGCCATTTCCAACCTTGTATCTTTCCTCCCGGTCTGAAACGCCAGTAAGTGCGGGTATAACTTGAAAATGCAAGTAGATAAGATGTCGTGATGTCCTTCATGTCGTACCGTGCGTTCTTCGAACGAAGTTATTGCTGTAATGTTAATAATTATGGTTCATTTCCGCAACACGTCCTTATTTCAATCTAAAAGTTAAGGGCCAAGGTGGGGTTGTGTTTGAAAACCGTCGGGATTATCTCGAATAGGTAACCAAGGAGTCACGTGGTACGAACGCGAATTGTTTGCAAATTTAGTGTGTCTGAGTCGCTCGTTATAATATCATTAATATTTTTCACATGAGTTTTACGCATCTGTCTCGACTATAGATCCCTCATAAGAGATGAAACGCAAGCGTAAATATTGAATGAGGTTGCAATCAGCGGTTTTAACACACCAAATTTGGAAAAATATTCATGTTTATACCACGTGACTCCTTGGCTACACACTCGATATAATCCCGACGGTTTCAAACACAGCATCCCTGGGATTGGATTGACGCAGCTCACCACTGAATTCTTCTATCGGCTGATCTCTTCATTTTTTACGCATTTCGTACGATATTACAACATATTTATCACATATAAACTATATGTCTTAGCAATACGAAAACGAACTTAGAATTGAATATGTAAAAACCTGTTGTAATAGACAAATTTCTCTCATATTTGATTATAGCGATGGCAAAATTCTAACAAGTAGCCCCAAGGCAATCATTCCCAGGCATTTAAATGAACCTTTGGTCTGAAGACGGCATTCCATTTCAAAATCATTTATCAAGCTGCAGGGCACCACAGCTGTCACTCGGAGAGAGAAATGGCACTCGGGAATGGTAACCTCCCGCAGTTAAGATATTACATTGAAAATAAAAGTTTGTGAATTACATTACCTGAAAAAAGGACTTAAAAATGCAACGTTTACTTCTTTAAGTAAATAAACGAATGAAAGACGAGTAGTTGTTGGAGGTGTTAGAGACGACGGAAAATCAAATTGACAGATTTTCTTCCAAGCAGAAATTTAATGGCGTCCTTGTCCCAATATTTTAATACTAATTCTTCATATGGAATAGCACAATTTTAATATGTATCGTAAAGTTCCGTATGTCAAGCTTTCCTTAAAATTTCTTCCACTTCTCCTTAGCCTGATCGCCCCGTACCTTCGCCCTCTTCCACAGCTAAAGCAGCTCTCAAAATTAAGACATGCAGGCGATATACTGTGGAATTGGGGCGTTTACTCGGAAACTAAATCGCTAATTTGTGCACGAAATCGTTGGATGAAAACTAAAAATGGATTTCAGTGAAAAAATTAATTTTCCAACCAGAGCCATTCACGCATGAATCTAAAATTAAAATAAGCAAAAGGTGACGCCCACCGAAAGACTAGCGTTAAGGATATCTACGTCATCCACCTACCGTCCTTGACGAGTTTACTGAATGGAGGAACAGATAACATTTACGGCATACTTACGCCATCAAATATGGCGCATGGCGCAATGAGCGTGTATTGCAGAAATATAAGTACATAATAGCAACTATATAGCTATACATTAAAATAATGCAATAATGACTGAATTTGTATGTCCTTGACTGTGTTGAGGAAGAACGGGAAGGGAGCGGAGGTGGAGAGTGGAGGTCTGCCTGAAGAGATCCTGTCGCAACCACTTCCATTGGCAGAATCAGCCGTGTGTGATAAGGAGAAGGAGCTTCGCGGGTTCACGAGCTTCGGGAGCTTCGTGATTGGACGAAGCGGATGACGTACGAGTCCTTTGAACGCCACTTTTCCGAAAAAGGGTTAAAAATATCAGTTTCTCGCCGCTTATAACTCGAGAAGTAATAGACGGATCGAAGAATGGAAAAATAAGGGTATCTTTAATGTACGAACTCTATTGGATTCGGTAGTAAAAAAAATGATAAACGACCCCATTGTGACGCGTTCTACAGTGAGAGAATAAAATTTTGTACAACTTCCTCATGAATATTTTAATACCCAATCAATTTCAACGCACAAGTCAGCCCTTGAAAGTAACGCTTGTTCGTTGTAATAGATCGGGTATTAAAATATTCTTGTGGAAGCTGCAAGAAGTGTTTTCTCTTCACCATGTTGAGCTACAAAATGTTCATACAGGTCAAGCGCTTTGCTGCTAAGCCTATTTTCGTTCAACGTCAGCATACGTAATCGAGTGGAGGTCCTAGAGTGCCTTTCATTTCTTGCGTCCTTCAGTGATCGAAGATCGTCTATCAGGTTTTCCTCCATACTACTCCTTAACTACGAGAATTTTTCCATTAAAAGTCTTTAGACTCTGTTTGTTTTTTAGTGTTATTTTTAGTCAAGCAATTCTCATACACATACTCACTTGAAACGCGTAAATAAATCTCGTCTCGAAAGAAAGCTATCAGTAGAGGGAATCGGTAGAGCGAGAGGAAAAATCGATTTATTTGTTTTATTCAGATTGTTTGAAAATACTCTGAAATACCTCAATATGTTATTTGTGAATATGATGGTATGCACTCGTTTAAATGGTTACTTTTTCCAGTATAGACGTTTGAATAAATGTTAATTTAACAATTGATTGAGAGATATTTTATTCATTAAAAATACTTTTTTTAATGAGTTCTAAAACAATCAAGTATTTTATAGTAAAGCCGTTTAATCTTGTCCAACAATGGTAGTGTAGGTGAGATCCTTTTTTAATGCAGTAAGTGACTTAAAAACGTAGCTCAGCCTCGTGGTTCAAGAAAACAATCAATTTGATGTCGAATTCCTATTTCAGATCAATTTAATAGCAAATATATCATCACATCGCTCTAATTAAACATGTCTGAACATGTTCCGTAATTGAAATTATAATTACAGACATGTGTTTATAAAAAATGCCGTACAACATGAATAAATGGATTTTTCTTGCAAATTCCTGTATCGATTATTTTCTTAAGGGGCTTGAAATATTCTTGAGGCATCGCAGAAATAAATTTACAAAAATATCCCATCGGTGCGGGAACTTTTGATTTAAAGTCGATCGAATCCCACCAATGTAAATTCCATAGGAGTATTATTGAGCTAGACAGTTGAGACTGTTACGTCAGCAACAAGACTGCCCAGTCATGCTATTTCCTTACCTTTTTCAGATTAATTTAAAATTAACATATAGGTACTTTTTTCCAGTAAACTATGAAATCTCAATCGAAAATATTCGTGTATCATGCATGCACTGGTTCTCAACCCCTGCCACACACGGGTTCACGGTGGCTTGCAGGGTATTATGTAGATGTAGATGAATACATTTCTGGTGGTGCACGAATCGAAATTAATGAATTGTTTTCTTTTATGAAATTGGTAAACACATACGTGAAATAATGGGACAAGCGTATCGTAAACTGGGATTCATCAAAAGAGCATTGGGTAAATGTGACGATCATGTACGAGAAATCAGCTACTTTTCCCTTGTTAGACCTCATTTGGAATAGCTGCCAGTGTGTGGGATCCCTACGAAAGAGGTCGAAATAACGAACTTGAACGTGTACAGCGAAGATCGGCTGGATTTGTAAAGGGACGGTATAGTAACCTTATTAGCGTAACCATTAAATTAATTGAATTAAAATGGGAATCATTGTCAGATCGCACGTTGAAATTTAGACTTACTCTCTTAAATAAATTCTAAGACCATATTTTCAGTGATTATGTTAAAAATATTTTGCGAACCCCAACTTACTATGGTAGACTGGACCATAATCACAAAATTGGAGAAATTGATTGGCGAGCTGACAGATTCAAAATGTCCTTTTTTCCTCGTACAATTAGAGATATGAATAAATCGGTAAATAATCCCAATACGAGTGAATCAATGTATAGCATAGGTAGCTGCGTGTTGGCATGAGAACTTGAAGGTAACTCAATTAACAGAATGTTTTTGCATGCTTGTTTTGCTATCTTTATCTTCTTTAAATAGTGAGGTTTAGACTAGAATATTAATACTAATCCTTTTTTATGCATGATATGTAGTGCATGTTTGGTGAGAATTCAACCCCTTCCACACACCTTCATAGTGGCTTGCAGGGTATTATGTAGATGTAGATGAAACTACTACCCTATTGTCCGAAACCATTTTCGGGCGATGACCAAAACTTCAGCGCTCAGAATCACCGTCGGAGGACGTTTGCCGACGAGCCGTGCGAGGCGCAAGCGAAACTTGACGCTTCGAGCTGCCGGCCTCTCTATGTGGTGAGGGGTGGAGATAATGGGGAGGAGGTTAGAGGGGAAGGGGGTGGAGGTTAGTCACTAAGCTACGTCACGTGTCCCCCACTTCTCGGTCGCTCTCATTCCTGTCAGGTGCGACAGCGCGTGACTACACTCTCATCAAAGAGAGGAATACGCTTCCCATCGGCTTGAGAGCGCTTTCCTCGTCCCGTGTGGCACCACGTGCCCTATTCCAAGCTCCGCCCTCCGTCCAGCGATATCGAAAACAGAGGAGAAGTGATCGCCGGATACGAGTACCGGTAGACATTTGCGTAGGGAGGTTCAAATGGTTGCCTTCTACATCTACATCTACACGATACCCTGCAAGCCACCGCGAGGGAGTGCGGCAGGGGGTGAAGATCACCAATCATGAACTACTAACATGCAAACAAGCAACTATAGGGTCTCATGCAAATAGATTGTTAGTATCTATAGTATTTACGGGGTTAATACATGCGTCATGAACTACAGAATACTCTAAAATATTTCACCTACCTATCCCTTTGCTAGGCTGCCTATTGTGTTCTCTTATAGAACGGGGGAAAATGCCATTTTGAATCTATCGGAACGACAATCTATCTCTCTAATCTTATTTATCTGGTCGAATCTAGCATAATACGCTGGTTTTTTTTAATATGTGCTTAACATCTTCAGTAAAGCCATCCGATTGAAATTTCTCTAATAGATTTAATCTGTACTTTAACCTACGCTCTGTTAATGATTCCCACCCTAACTCTTTATTAATTCTAAAACACTACTCAACCTATCGTAACACCTTTTAACGAACCTAGCTGCTCTACGCTGCACACTGTCTAGTTCTCTGATCAAACCTAATTCATTAGGACCCCATACACTGGCTGCATATTCACTGCCTTTACTCTAGATGCCGGCTGATTTGCACAGCAGTGCGTGTACCCCTTTATCTACCAAGTCTCCATGTAGTAGTCTTGTTGCATGTCATTACTGCATGATTGGCGATCTTCACATCCTGCCACACACTCTCGCGATGGCTTTCACGGTATTGAGTGTATGTAGACGTGAGGATCAGAACTTAAAAAAATCACAACATTTATTTCAACCTGTTTTCAAAAAAATTTCGATGGAAGCAAGCTTCCCACAATAAAATCACGCCTGAAGCATTATAAAGTAACTGAATCACCTTTTGGACAACGAATACGTCTTCACTGACTATGCTTACCGACTCTAAAAGACCACAGCAGCGCCCCTTTTACGAAACATAACTTAAATAGGGTGATTATTCGCTTATAACAGGTAACCGATTAGGATTAGGATATTCGCTTATAACAGGGCCGGCGAATACACTTTTAAACCCGGCTTGTCTCAACGAAATGTCATTAATGCGGGTTTAGAAAGACGAAAAAAGACGGTTCCTCAACGGGTTTAATACAAAAAACAGTACCAAAATATATAACATCCATTCTATGTAATTTATGCAATACATAAGATGAGACCACTCACCAATGGGGTCTTTTACCATATTATTCATTGTCAGACAATCAGTTACGGTAAGTCAGACGGCCATCCATCCACACACAAGTTCTTTTAAGCCCACGTAACATTTAATGCGGTTTTTTACCATATTTTTGTATTTTTGAATCTGATAGAGTTTGTAAAATAAAAAGACCTGTATTTTTCCGTTCTTCGATCCGTCAATTAGTTCTCGAGTGTTATAAGTGGCGAAAAAAAATTGATGTTTTCAACCCTTCCTCGGAAGAGTGGACGTGCGAGAGACTCGTGTACGTCATCCATTTCGTCCAATCACAACTGAGAATGCCAAGCACATTCCCCAATCACAATGGGGAACACACAGTTGAATCTATTAATCGAAGCGGTTTTTAAGACTACATTCGGATTATTTCGAAAGGCATTGCATATTCGACTTACATCGTAATTTATGAATAAGCAAATAAACTTCAGCACAATTTTAGTCACGCCAAAATGTGTACGAAAATATTTCGTTGTTCAGTTGTTTTCGATTATTTGCAGGATGGGACCTCCCCTCCCCTTCTCCATCAAAACAGTCAAGGACGGGAGGAGGATGACGTAGTACATAATCCTTAACGCAGCTCGTTCGGTGGGAATCAACTTTTGCGCATTATAATTTTTAATTTATGAGTGAATGGTTTTAATTAGAAGATTAATTTTTTTCACTAAAATTCATTTTTTGTCTCCATCTAACGATTTCGTGTACAAAATAGCGATTTTGTTTCCAAGCAAACGCCCACGTTGCACGAAGATAAAACCGACCACCCTGACCGGTAAACAAACCCAGATCTCTCGACCTCTCACCCAGTGAATCATTAAGAGAAGCCACCGAGACTTCTATTCGGGTCAGCAACATCTGGTTCTCTTACAGCTTTCATAAATCCCAGACGAAGGAAGACGCGCGGTATATGGCTAGAGTATTCAGCGGGAACTATATTCTCTTTCTTTAAGAGCAAACCTAGCTCTGGTGTCCATGAGAAGTTCGAGGAGATCACGTACTGTAACAACGATAAACACTGAAAGCAAATTCTGAAAGGTGAAGACGTAATAGATCGCGAAGACAGATTCGTGAAGGAGTACTAGCTCTCCTTCTGTTCGGCGTGATTTTGAATCCCGGCAAATATGTAAGAGGGTCCCACGTAGGATACCATTAGGAAAACATTGCATTTCCACCAATCATCTACATCTACATAATACCCTGCAAGCCACCACAAGGGTGTGTGGCAGGGGGTGATTGCTCACCAAACATGCACTACATATCATGCATAAAAAAGGAATAGTATTAATATAGTAGTCAGAACTACACTATTTAAAAAAGATAGAAATTGCAAAGAAAACATGCGAAAACATTCTGTTAGTAGGGTTAGCTTTAAGTACTCATACCAACATGCAGCTACCAATGCTATTCATTGCTACTCTCCGATAGGACATATTTACCGTTATTCGTATCTCTAATTGTGCGAGGGAAATAGGACATTTTGAATCGGTCAGTTCGGCAATCAATTTCTCTAATTTTATGATTATGGTCCAGTCTGCCATAGTAAGTTGGGGTTCGTAAAATATTTTTAACATCATCACTGAAAATATTGCCTTGGAATTTGTTTAAGATATTAAGTCTAAATTTCAACCTGCGATCTGACAATGGAATTTGTTTAAGATATTAAGTCTAAATTTCAACCTGCGATCTGACAATGATTCCCATTTCAATTCATTTAATAGACTGGTTACGCTAATATAATTATCGTATAGTCCCTTTACAAATCTTGCCGATCTTCGCTGCACACGTTCAAGTTCGTTATTTAGACCGATTTCGTAGGGATCCCATACACTGGCAGCATATTCCAATTGCGGTCTTACAAGGGAAAAGTAGCTGATTTCTCGTACATGATCGTCACATTTACCCAGTACTCTTTTGACGAATCCCAGTTTACGATTCGCTTGACCAACTATTTCACGCATATGTTTACCCCAGGAAAGATCATGTGTCAGTCTTATTCCAAGATATTTAATGGATTCCACGTTTGTTATTTCATTATTACTTATTTTGTATTTGCTAGGAGGAGAACTATTCTTTTTCCAAAAATTCATTACTACACATTTTTTAAAGTTTAATTCTAACTGCCATGTATCACACCAAGTTTCAATTGCTTGTAGGTCAATATTTAAACATTCTTTATCATTTGGGCATAGAATTTCCCTGTACACTACTGTGTCATCGGCAAATAGACGAAGCTTACTTTTTACCACCTTACTGATATGATTAATGTACAGAAGGAACAGGAGTGGACCTATCACACTACCTTGTGGGACACCCGAAGTGACTTCAATTTTCGGTGAGGTAACACCGTCCGACCAATCCGACCATCACATGGAACGGAAAGCTGAGGGCCCGTCGGCCTGTTTGGTTACGAGCTGAGTAATGTGTTTCCCTCCGCCCTTCCCCAGTTCTCTTTCAATCTCACCCTCACTCCTCCCTTTTCGGTCTGAGCCACCTTTAATAGATGTTTAATGTAACCGTAAACGGCAATAAATTCCAAGATAATATTTTCAGGGATGACGTTAAAAATATTTTGCGAAACCCGACGTACTATGGTAGATTGGAATATAATTACAAAATTACAGAAATTTATTGCCGAACTGACAGATTGAAAATGTCCTTTTTTTCCTCGTACAATTAGGGATATGAGTAGCGGTAAATATGTCCAATACGAGTGAATCAATCCATAGCATAGGTAGTAGCATGTTGGTAAAAGGACTTGAAGGTAACCCAGCTAACAGCACGTTTTTGCATGCTTAGTTTGCTATTTTTATCTTTTTATATAGTGCAGTTTAGACTAATATATTAATACTAATCCTTTTAAACGCATGATATGCAGTGCATGTTTAGTGAGAATTCACCTCCTGCCACACACCTTTGTGGTGGCTTGCAGGGTATTATGTAGTTGTAGATGTACATCTAGTACGCCATATACCCTTTTAAGTATATACACCTTATTCTACAAAACGAAAAGTAAACTCAGCATTTCCCCACACCCGGCCGATAGGCTAAAAATTCACAAAGGGTGTAAAGGTAGTACGCCCAAGACCAACCACTGGGGTAGGCGAAAACCATCTAAGACAACTTAAAAAATCTCCTTTATTCATTATAATTTCCACGGAAAAAATATGTCATTTTACTACAAGAGTGCTCTTTAAGTAATATGCCAGAAAAATTTATAAGCGCGGTTCAGACTTGTAAACCACTGATGATGAACAGAGTAGATTCCATGACTATAACAGAACAAACACTATAACAAATAATGTTCGAGAAGTTCAAAAGGTGGGTTTGAGTCCTCTCCCCGCGTAAACACACAAAAATCCCAAAATCCTCTCCTAATGAGGGCGTTTACTCGGACCCGAAATTTTTCGCCGATTATAACTGGAGAACGACCTGACGGATCGAAGAAATGGAGAGTCTTTTAATTTTACAAAATCTATCAGATTGGTCAATAAAAAAAATATGGCAAACGACCCCATCATCGCCAATATTCATCGCTTTCACTTGGGCCCGGAAAGCTTGTCGCTTCACGCTTCCCCTAGCCACAATATCCATGTCTCGACCCACCCTAACTCCCCTCCCTCCGTGTTGCCCCCCCCCTCGGAAGAGGAAACCCTCCAGCGTGATCGATTCCAACCCCAACCCTTCACGTCGCTGGATGGAGACGAGGGGTGGGGTGTAGGGGGGGGGGGGAGGCCAAGACGACGCTGCGATGCTTCTGGAGGAGAGGAAGGGGTTCGTCCCAGTTGAGCCTTCTTAATGGTCCTCCTCGACCTCCCCCTGTGGACTCCGGACGAACCCCACACATCCCACCACGCAAAACAGCCCCCTGGAGGGAGGTGAGACAATAATTTCACCGACAATATTTGACGATGCCAAAAATATTTTGCAAACTCCAACTTACTGGACCATGATCATAAAATTAGAGGAATTGATTTCCGAACTGGCGGAATGTCCTTCTTTCCTCGTACAATTAGGGATATGAATAGCTGTAAATATATCCAATTGTATAAATACAAGTGCATCAATGACGAATTCATTATAAGCTTTCTTATGCCTTATTTATTCATCTACATACCAACCGGGCAACAATACCCCTGATGTTGGTTACCATAATAAGTTGTTGATCCTGAATGGAAAACGTATACAGTCTTCAGTCTGTATTAAGGGATCTCGAATAAACAGCTATCCACAAGATGGAAAAGGCGTTTCATTCCGCGCTGCCGACGTAAACTGAGGAAGTTGCATGTTGTTATAAGGACTTACCCAATGAATTGCATGTTTTGCATGCTTGCTTTGCTATCTTTATTTTTTTTAAATTTTGTAGGCTATACTAGAATATAATTATTAATCCTTTTCATGCTTGATATCCAATGCTTGTTCGGTGTAAATTCACCCCCTGCCAGTCACATTTATGGTAGATGTACTTAAGACGGCAAGTACGATCGAGAGCCATTAAAAAAAATATTTTACAGAGAAATTAAATATTTCAGGAATGGGGGCGTTTACTCGGAACCGAAATCGCAATTTTGTACACGAAATTGTTAGATGGAAACAAAAAATGATTTTAGTGAAAAAATTAATCTTCTAACCACAACCACTCACTCATAAATCAAAAATTAAAATAAGGAAGAGGTGACGCCCACCGAAAAGGCTGCTATGATAACATTGACGTCACTTTCCTCCCGTCCTTGACTGCTCTTATGGGAAGGATGCTCTTAGGCACAGATGCTGTCGTAACTGCTCCGATTGGCAGAGTCAGCAGTGCCCCCCCTCCCCCCCCCCCCCTTTGCGATAAGGCGAAGTAGCTTCGCGGGCTCAGCTGTGATTGGACGAAGTCGTTATGCGTCAGAGGTAGCACCACACCCACTTTTCAGAAAGGGTTAAAAACATTAGTTTTTCGACGCCTATAACTCGAGAAATAATTGACGGATCAAAAAACGGAAAAATACGCGTCTATTTATTTTACAAACTCTATCATATTCGGCAATAAAAAAATGTGGTAAACGACCCCATTCCGGACCTTGCGGATGTGCCAAGCGTTAGCCAAAATTTTAACGTGCGTTCTGATAATGTTTTTCCCATATTAGTTCCTCTAGGCCCATCTGACACAATATTTGCTGCCGAATTCTAAAACGCATGGCGCCTCATGGTGCATCTTTGCTATAAGTGCATCTATAAGTGACATATTCTGGAACGCCCTTATTGAGGGGACAATGCTGAGGAAGTGAGGACACCTTGAAAAGCAGGAAAGAATGTAGGACATTGCTGAATTAAAGAGGGAATCGATGCGTTCAGAAGTGTGTATAGGCAGAATTGGTCGAGTAAAACCTACCATGGAGGGTAGAACACAACTACTTTCATCTAATTCTGAGCAGGAACTATGGCATCGTCACGTTTAGTCGGTACAAAACCTAATCGCCTAATCATGGATCACAGGCCAGCAAGAGTTAGCTCGTAATTAGAGTCTCCGTGATCTGTTATCCCTAGCACCGGAATTGAAGAGAAGATGCACCATGAGGCGCCATGCATTTTAGAATTCGGCAGCAAATATTGTGTCAGATGGGCCTAGAGGAACTAAGATGGGAAAAACATTATCAGAACGCACGTTAAAATTTTGGCTAACCCTTTTAAGAGGACTCGAAGCTGATTTTTTTGCAGATTACGTTGGATATACATATATTAAGAACTCCTGCATATTATGCTAGGTTTAATCAGATAAACAAGATAGATTGTCACACCGATAGATTTAAAATGTCATTTTTCCCGCGTACCAGAAAAGAGCACTATAGGCAAAATAGCTCAGGGCTAGGTAGGTAAAAAATGGGAGCGTTTACTCAGAACGTAAATTGCAATTTTGTACACGAAACGTTAGATCGAAACGAAAAATTAATTTTAGTGAAAAAATTGTTCTTCCAACCACAACCATTCACTCACAAATCAAATATTAAAATAAGCAAAAGGAGATGCCCACCGAAAAAGCTTCTTTGATAACAATAACGCAATTTTCCTCCCGTCCTTCACTGCTTTTAGGGAAAGGGAAGTGATTGGAGGGGGTTTCTCGGAAGGTCTGCTCGCACAGATGCTGTCGCAACTGCTCTTATTGGCAGAGTCAGCTGTGCCCCCCCCCCCCCCATTGCGATAAGGCAAAGTAGCTTCGCGGGCACAGCTGTAATTGGACGAAGTCGAGATACGTCAGAGGTCACCACGCCCACTTTTCCGAAAGGGTTAAAAACATAATGTTTTCCCCGCTTATAACTCGAGAAATAATTGGCGGATCAAAAAACGGAAAAATACGCGTCTTTTTATTTTACAAATTCTATCAGATACGGCAATAAAAATAGGGTAAACGACCCCATTGCTAGAGTAATCTGTAGTGCAAGATACATGTTTGAGCATTAGTAACACATGCATGATAGAGAAATACTGGTAATTGTGTTTAGGAAAACGTTTTTCTAACCAGCAATCAAGTCATTAATGGGAAGTTACGGACCACCAAGATGCAAGTGACCCTAATATCTGACATATATGCAGGAAGTAGTAGCACGACATGTATGCAATGCATCTCATAGTTGTAATTAAGTAGTGCATGTTTGGTGATCGTCACCCCCTGCCAAACACCCTCGCGGTGGCTCATAGGGTATTACCATGTAATACTTACTCCATGCTATTAAGTAGACGTAGAGAAAGCAAGTATGAAAAAAAGTTTGATGAATGAAATAATACAAGATGGGGAAAGGTAAGAAGGTAGTAGGATGACGGAAATCCAAAGAAGGCAGGCTACGCCAGTGAAGGAAATATAACCAGGTCAAAGAATATCAAGTGTCGAGAACGGAGTAAGAAATTCAAATTAAAAGAGAGAGGAAATGGATGGGCTTCTCAGATGTAAGGGAGGGAGTTAGTACGTAAAGGAAGAGTAGGGATGGAAAAATTTAAGCAATGCAATATACAGTAAAAATACGACCTCTTCATAAATTTCTCACGTTAAACTCATGCTTTCCTTAGTAGTCGGAATTCCGATCCCGATTTCTATATTGCCTATTTTACTAGAATCCGTCCGTACTAGATATGAACAATGATTACCACACAAAGGCGAAGGGTTAATTTTCACGAGAAAATTTTGGATCCAAGGCCTTCATGAGCATATTTAATAGGATAGTGTTTTTTTCTAGCCAGTAATTAATTCATTGATGTGTAGTTACTAACCACCTAATTGCACGTGACACTGATATCTAACATGTGTGCATGAAGTAGAAGCAATGTACTTCATGGTTGCATGTTAGTAATGCAGGTTTGACGAACTACACCCCCTGCCACACACCCTCAAGGTGGCACGCAGGGTATTACGTATACGTATATCCCATTACCCGAAGGTTACAATTCACAGAGGATACATAAATACCACACTCTTTCCATCCTAACCAAAATATTCTGCTATTCTATTCATGTTACATCTTCATCTACCCTACAAGCCTCCATAAAGGTGTGTGGCAGGAGGTGAATTCCCACCAAACATGCATTACGTATCATGCATGGAAAGGGTTATTACAACGTTAGACATCGCGTAAATCGGTAATAATTATAGAGAAAGTATTCAGAGTAGTTCGATAGTATTTTTTATTTCCTGCATGTTCAAATCAATGTGTTACTCGCATACATTGCTTTCTTTGCATGAATGAGTATCTATTAAATTGGTGTCGGATTTCAAGTCATGCATGGTATTCGTGGGTGTGTCCTGCATGATTTGGATTTCGTAGTTTATTTTTTATTTTCTCTCCTAATTACTTTTAAAGGTGTGGTGTTTGTTTTGTATTGTTAATTTTTGTTTGTTGTGTCATTGTTCCCGGCGTGGATGCACCCCCTGCCACACACCCTCAAGGTGGCTTGGAGGATTTGTTGTAGATATAGATAGATAGATATAGATTAGTAATTATACTCTTTTCTACTCTTCACTATTAAAAAAATAGATAAATAAGCAACGCAAGCATGCAAAAACATGTTGTTAGTTGGGTTAGCTCTAAAAACCATATGCCAACATGTAACTACCTAAGCTATCCATTGATACAATCTTATATATACTACTGGATAAATTTACAGATAATCACATCCCTATTCGCTATAAGAAATGAGGACATTTTGAATCTGTCTGTTGGGCAATCAATTTTTATAATTTTATGATTACGGTCCAGTCTACCGCAGTAAGTTGTAGGTTGCAAAATATTTTTGAAATCGTCCGCGAAAATATTGTCTAGGTATTTAGTTAAGAGATTAAGTCTAAATTTAAACCTACATGTTGCATTTCAAGAATTCATACTGCAGTGGTTTATTATAGGAACGTACCGTTTAGATCATGGCACTGTCATATCCAGTCTTCTCAAAAGTCACTACTTAATAAAATAACCTGACTTTTCACTGTGTTGTTCCCTCATGATCGTCTCATTTTCGCTCCCGTTCTTGCGAAATGTTCTCAACCACAGCTTGCTCGAAATGATATGTACTCATGAAAGCCAGGCGCGAGTTCCGCCAGCGGCACACTCACTCACGGCTAGAATTAATCTTTTCCAATAGGGAAGAAAGTATTACGTGACGTCAGAGGACACCTCTCCTTTTCTCTCTCTCGCCACGTGACAAAAGGAATCGATCCGACGGAAGCCCTCACCGCATCCCAAATATTTCACGTGGAGCAAGGAGGACCCTATCCCTCTCGTTTGGGGCCCAAGTGAAGATGCACGCGACACACAGGAAGGGACAGCACAGACAGGAGACAAGAGCGTCTCCGATGGCCCCGGATCCGCAGTAAAGAAAGGGGTAAGTTTGAATCGCGAAACGGATTCGCCAACCACCGGATGTGCAGGAGTTTTTAAATCCCAGTTAACGATTGACGTCAAATTCAAACGGTAACCGGAACTGGTTTTACGTTTGACGACGTCGGTTTACGATTGACGTCAATCGTTTACGATCGGCAATATGCTTGAATTATATGCGGGTGAGCGCCACCTATTCGTTGACTACGGTAGAAAGCGAGAAAAATGGACAGGTGCGAGTAGGTGCTAAAAGATTATATTTGCTGTTATAAGGTATGCAGATTTTTATTTTTCAGGGAAAGTTCTTGGGAAAAAATTAAATTGCCAAACTCGTTTTTACTCTTAGCCCAACGAGTTTGAGTAATGAGCGTAGCCCAAATTCCCCACTCAAACAAATGAGAAACGACATCCGATATTAAGCGCACATACTGCGCATGACTTCGATACAATACATGCATCCGAGATCTGTAGTTTTTGCCACAACGTCTGTTTTAGAGAGACGATCGTGTCTAAAGATGTGGTCGACAGTATTTTTCCATTCCCCATTCAGAATTTTCAGATTTGCCCCTCGAACCGCGTCATTCTTCGCATAAAATTTTCTTCCCCGTTTACGTCACTTTCCTAACCATATAATATTATCCACATATTTCTCTTTTTCACACCACACTTTTTTTAGCTTAGGTGCATTATTCAGATCTAAATCAATATTTTAGAAAATCGAACTTCTTATTGAGAGCAAAACAACGTCTCGGAAATTATTATGCTCACATAAATTATTTCTCGGCTTATTTCTGAGATTCTGGCATAGCTTCCTTAGATCACCAAAGCAACTCATGTAAAAGCCGAAGCTGAAATTGAACTTTTCGCTGCTTAAAATTAAATTAAATTATATTAAAGGCACCGAATTCAGCCATTTGGCTGCTGTTAGAGAGGTCTCCCTCTAAGGAGAGGAACTTGTTAGAAACTAACTGAAAGAAAGCAGAAACTGTCAATTATTCCGCAAATTATTCATCAAGGACAATAGCAAGAGAATTTCTAAACAGTGTATTGTAATTGACTATTTGAGGTTGAAGTGACTAATATCCATAGTAAATGCACTTTGTACTTTTCAACACAGTTGTGGAAAAGTACAAAGTGCATTTTATTACGGATAACGAATGGTAATTTAAAACGGATAGCTTTAATGAAGATGTGAGATATATATTTTTACAAACCTGCGTATTATGCTAGATTCAACTAAATAAATAAGATTAGAGAGATTATTTGTCGTACCGATAGATATAAAATGTCCTTTTTCCCCTTTACTATTAAGGAACAGAATAGGCAGCATAGCAAAGGGACAGGTAGGTGAAATATTGTAGTATGTAGTGCATGATTCGTGTATTAAAAACCAATCCCTTTATTACTATGTAGATACTAACCATCTAGCCAAATGTGACCCTACTATCAGGCTTATTATGTCTCCACGTCATAGCTTGGTTTCATGTCAATATTGCATGTTTGGTGATCTTCACCGCTTGCCACATACTCTCGCGGTGGCTTGCAGGGTATCGCGTAGATGTAATTTCTTTACGTTTGCCATGAAACGCAAATATTTATATCAGATTAGTGTGTCTACTATGAACCACGACAGCTTTACATTAACAGCTGCATGTCTCGTGAAGCGCTGCTATGTTCCCAAGGGTAAATTAGTTCACTAAACAGAAAAACCAAGGAGGTAGTCGCCAACCGTAGGACTGTGTGCTTAATGGGAGTGCTTGTCTGGTTTCAACGATGATTTTTAAGAACCCGGGTAGCCCGGGGGATAAGGTGCAGGGACTAGCAATGAGACTGCATGCCACGTATCCTTTTAAATTATCAGATCGCTGGTTGAAATTAAGACTTAATCTCTTAAACAAATTCCAAGACCATATTTTCAGCGATGATGCTAAAAAAATTTTGCGAACCCCAACTTACTATGGTAGATTGGATCATAATCACAAAATTAGAGAAATTGATTGCCGAACTGAGAGATTCAAAATGTCCTTTTTTCCTCGTACAATTAGGGATATGAATAACGGTAAATATATCCAATGCCACTCTAGCAATGATAACATTGGTAGCTGCTAGGTTGGTATAAGGACTTGAAGCCAACCCAACTAACAGCATGTTTTTGCATGTTTGCTTTTCTATTTTTATTTTTTTTTTGATAGTGACTAGGAGACCTGCGGCCTGCTTTCCAGGCAGTCTATTGGTTAACCTTCCTCAAGAGATCGATATAAGGCCGATTATTACAGAGGACGTCGCTGCTGTTGCTGCTGTTCCTCCTCCATGGCGTCAGGGGAGGGAGGGCGTCGTCGTGAACGCGTAGAGAAGATGGGTTTTTTATTCGTAAAATTTGCAAATCCGTGATAACCTTGCTATATATTCTGAAACCCCAAATAGATTGATAGAGAAACAACACTTTTAAAAGAAGGTTTATGAAATATTTAGTGCATAAATGGGTAGAAATACTTTTTGCCTATTGAGAATAAAGTATCTTTAAGTTTTTAATTCATACTTCACTCTAATCACTTGCGATGAATGAAAATATCCACCGTTCCACGCTTAAGTCCAAAAATGTTGAGAATTTCATGCATGCAACCTTCTCCTTACTTCGAAAGGAGTAATTGTTCAAACCACTCAGTATAATATAATAACAAATAATCAAATAAACAAAATAAGTATTCAACATACTTACGAATCAATAGATAATGCCTTAATGCGTTAATAGATGAAACTAATTCCACTTTCTGTAACTTCTTTCACGTCGTCAATTAGTTAATGCACATTTAGCAAAACACGTAAACAAACATACATAGCAACGTGTACAAATTTGCATAGCAACTCTTTTCCCATGTTAAAAGATAGTGAAAACACTCTTTTTAACACTTAAATGTTCATATTTTCCGATTCGTTGACAAATATTTAAATACGTCTGTTCCATGTGCCCATATTTCACCACTCCCGCATCGATCAGATAAGTATCTTCGGAGTTTGCCTCAAATTGATGCACCGAGGTCGAGCGTTAGAACACCCTGGGAGGTTTGCAACCCGAACACAATATTTACTTTTTATATTTGGCGGGAAGGATGTACAAAGGAAATCTAAAACTACTGATATGTTGTGCGCGGACACGTTCTGCATTGAACGCACTTTTCTCCACCCCCAGAGCTCTCAACCACGGCGAGAAAACACAATAAAACCGACTGGACTGACGGACACCGCTAAAAACTTAGTAATTATACTAAAGTTTAGAACAGTACCTATATAAATACTAATCCTTTTTAAGCATGATATGCAGTGCATGTTTGGCGAGACTTCACCCCCTACCACACACTTTTATGGTGGATTGCAGGGTATTATGCAGATGTAGATGAACCACTGCCACACATCTTTGCGGGAGCTTTAATGGTAGATGATGCCATGCAGATGTAGATGAACACAAATTCCAAGTTCATAATTATGTTTCCAGGCGTAATTAAAGGGAAATTGCTCCATAGGTAAATGCGAAGACGGCAAAGGAGACAGCGTTAACACACAGGGCCATTGTGAGAATTAAGGAGGTGATTCTGTGGGGGGGAGGGATTAGGGGGGAGGAGATACTCGTCAACAACCAATGAATGAAAGATGAGACTGATCTACAAGCCGCATACATGACGATTATACGGAAGCCATCGAAAAAACGGCGGAATCACCAACGAGTTTCAAATCCTGCGCATTACGCATCCTAAGTACATTGACTCTCGCGTCATTTGTTTTCCTTGAAGCGTCAAGGGGTGATGGACCTCAACAGAAATGCGAGCGGAGACTGACGAAGGCCATTAAGAAGGTTCCGCTATGACTCCACGCGTTAGAAATCCCGTAAAAAAGAGCTATGTTCATTTAATGAAAAAATGCCGATTCAGAAAAATGCCAATATGGTAATGCATCTATAGTCTGACAACGCATACACAATAATTGTATGAGTATGCTATTACATATACATGGCACGTTGTAGTAGCATTCCATTTTTTACCAACTCTTTTAACTTATTTCGACTTCGGAAAATGGCTGACATGCTGATGCCACGTTTAATTTCCCAAGGTGAGAATACATCTTGCTATTGCGTATTCCTATATGGGTTCAATATTTTTTTACTTAGTTTTCAACTATTCCCTTGTAAATACTAGGTACTCTTTGCTTTGTATTTTATTTATTATAATAATACTTTGGAAAATATTTGACAACAATGACGCTGCTAAAGCTGCTACCATTTAGAAACACTCAATACTGGCAACGGCTTTCGGGCGTTCCTCCGCGTCGTGTGTTGTCAGGGTGACGACAGTTTCTCCAGCCATCCTGCTGGCGTCTACAGGTCAGAAGACTTCTGACCCGAAAGCCGTCGCCAGTGTTGAGAAACGCCGCGGAAACCTAGAACCATTTAGAAACACTTTTCATATTCCTTGACTTTTCCCGGTTATCAAGGTTTTTTGGATATGTTGCAATCCTGCTATCTGTATAAAAATAGTAAAAATCAGAAAATATTTTAAGCCGCTAAACGAGCAATTCGCAAGGGCTCTTCGTAAATAAAATCTAAGATAAGAAAGCAAGATTCCCTTCTGTACAAATAGAACTACATCATTATTTCTAACTTTTTTCGATAAATCCAATGCATATTTACAACAAGTATACTCGTCAATATATATTATCAAAGTAGCTCTCATTGGGGCACTACATGTATAACCGAAAATACGAGATGGTCATGTATCTTACGTGGTGATGAGTTTGCGTGGGCCATTTTTGGATTTTCCGTGCATGAAAGAGGACCAACAGTCACTCATCTATCCGTGCACCTGGAAAACGGTCAGAGTGTCTACTACAACGACCACTACGTACAACATAGGTCACCAGCTCCTCAAATGACCGCGCTAACAGTATTCTTCAGACAGTGGTTTTCTTACAAAATAAGTTCAATGTTTTTCACACCCGTTGAATTTCAACGGGTAGCTTCCGCTAGTTTATAATAATAATACTTTGGAAAATATTTGACAACAATGACGCTGCTAAAGCTGCTACAATTTAGAAACTTAGGTATTATAAACACTATGTCAATAGCAAATGAGTAGGTATATTTAAATTACATAAAACACATAAGAAAGATCTTGGTTAGGTATAGTCCTGAATAAAGTAATAATATAGTATCGTAACCACGTTCCGTCACAAGTACCGTTGCCAAAGTTAACAGCATACTTTCATATAACTAAGGATTTCAGCTTTTTTTTTAAATTCACTAAGAAGTGTTCCATAAAATCTCCAGGAACGCTTCTTAGTGAATTATAGTGAAATAGAGCAATGTTCTACCTCGCCCTGCACAGTGTCTTCGTTAGTCGAGGGATGTCTGGTTGCAATGCGAATACATACTTTGCCAGAATAACCTTTTTGCCCTGCGGCCCACGATAGACTGGCCATATGGTATAAGAACAGAAGGGACTCACCATAAACAGACCACTCGATTTATGGCCTAAATCTGAAGCTAAATGCCAAGAGTTTTGGCTTTTCCAACAAATGCTATTCTTATAAATTTGGACAAGTATATATTTGTTTTTCTGAATAAACTAGCATATTCGTTGTATGCTAAATTATTACGCGGCCTACGGCCTTATATCACGGTCGAACCAATATAACTTTAATATTAAACGACTGCTTTTGAAGTCCCTGAAAGGCTAAAATAAGGAGTACAATTTTTCACGCAACGTCTGATTCTCGCCCTAATCTGACGAGGTAAGCACAGTTTATCGGTATTTAAAAAAATGGAATCGCTATACTGAGATTTCTAAATATAATCTATCAACAACCGATTTTCCAGCTTCTAAAATGCTCCCATTCGCGGTTCTGAGTTACGACTATTACCTCATTATGGAAAACGGCAACTTGCCTGCACGCCCAGACAGATGATTTTAATCGGAAAGATTTCTCATGCAGAAACACTCTCTCCATTTAAAATATTATATGCACTACAAGAGAAGCGATTTCGCATCCATATCCCCGGCCATGAAAAAAATGAGTTCCGGCGTACGGAATTATGGCTTGCAGTCGAACTTGTTGGTCCTTGGGTACTATCAAATACTGCCACGAGCTCTAGCACTAAATCTCTTCTTGTCATGCCTTTAAGTGAACTGCCGTGGAAATTTATAACGCAATACAAACTTCAATAAAAATTTCAGATAGATTTGAATTTGCAATATATGGTGGAGAAATAAGCGCCAGTAGAATGGCATACAAAACGTAAGATTGACTTGCGGGGTCTGCGAAAAAACGAATGTAAAGTTAAAATATAAATCGAATGAGGAATTTGATTCGAGAGAGATTGATATGAGAGAGTTATGCAGCCAAGGAAGAAGTCAACGCCTCAACTCAAACGGAAGATTTTTCATGATCGGACTGGAGGCTAGGTTTCCCAAGCCGGCGCTCAATTCATTACGAAAGATATTTTCATGCGAATCTAGGAGATATATTTATCTGTTCTTTTAAAATGCCCGGGGCGTCCACGGATGACAGAAAGCTTGCTCGACCAAGCCTCGGGTGTGTCTCTAAGAATATAATCAACTCGTGTTAGTGTAATTATGGTCTCATAGAGTCCTTTAAATATGTATTCATCATACTTCGTTATTTTCGGCAACATTCACATTTTTATCGTCCTCCACAGATAAAATTAGATGAACGAGTTATAATTTATTAGAGATGGTCAAATGGTAGATTTCTCGAATTCGAATATCTAATCATGACCCGAATATCTCGAATTTCGAGCACCTCGAAAGCTATAAATTCAATTGATATGCTAGATGTTATTCTGCAAATTAATTTGTTGCCTGTTGAAGTTAAAAAGTTACAAGTTGGTTAAGTCAGAAAACTAAATTCTTGTTTTAAAATGACAAAGTTAAAATAAAATAATTTCCTCACAATTATGGACTGTAGAGTACATAAACTTTTACAAGCCTTAAAAAGTTATAAGAAAGTGTTAATGCAACATGTTCAGTCAATTTTTGGAATTGATTAAGTAGTTGCTTACACGCCATATAGCGTAATTAGCATAATTATTCGTTATCTCGAATATCTAATACTTTTAGCATAATTATTCGAGATCTCGAATTCCGAATACTTTTAGCATAATTATTCGAGATCTCGAATATCGAATACTTTTAGCATAATTATTCGAGATCTCGAATTCCGAATACTTTTAACATAATTATTCGAGATCTCGAATTCCGAATACTTTTAGCATAATTATTCGAGAATTCTCATCTCGAATCATCATCAAAGGTCAACAATCCTAGGATTGGTTTGACGCAGCCCTCCACTCGATTCTTCTATCGGCCAACCTCTTCATATTAACGTAGTTCCTCTCTTTCACGTCCTTTATGACCTGTTCAATGTTACTCATACGAGGCCTGCCTTTTCCATTCTTCTCGTTCACTTTTCCTTCGACGATTGTCTTCATCAGGCCATCGTGTCTTAAGATATGGCCGATTAGATTGTCCCGTCTTCTTTTTATAGTTTCCAGCAGACTTCTCTTTTCTCCCACTCTTCTTAGGACTTCTTCATTTGTCAGTCGGTCGATCTATTATATCTTCATCATTCTTCGATAGCACCATATTTCGAATGCTTCCGCCCTTTTCTTCTCCGCTGCTGTCATCGTCCATGCCTCACTGCCGTAAAGAAACATGCTCCAGATATACGTTTTGATGAATTGCTTCCTTATTTCCAAGCTTGTATTTCCAGCTGTAGGTAGATTCTTCTTTTGATAGAATGCACTCTTTGCCTAGGCTATTCTACTCACTATTTCTTTCTTGCGTCGTCCATCGTTGGTTACTCTGCTTCCCAGGTAACAGAACTCTTTCACCTCTTCCAGTTTCTGTTTTCCTAGTTTAACGTTGGTTTTGGCCTCTTCTCTTTTGCTGCACACCAATATCTTAGTTTTCTTCTTATTGATCTTCAGCTGATGTATGGCCATTGTGCTTTCCATGGTTGTTAGCATGTTATTTAGCTCCTTCTCTGTCTCTGCTTTGAGAGCTATGTCAACATCACTTCGAATACTTTCTAATATTCGAGGATCTCGAGTATTCGTGGGTAGTATTCGCACATCTTTATGATTTATACAACATCGGCCAATTTGGTAGAACAAATCAACAACGCTTTTATTGAATGAAGCTGAAACTCTTTACAGCAAGTATAACTGGAAAATACACTGGAATTTCGATAAACAAATCACTAATCATACGATAAACTTGCTAGTTCAATTCACAATCATTTATCATGCAATGTGAATTAAAATTTCAGGGAGATTCAGTAGCACCGTATTTACATTTTGACGGCATTTGCCTTCGTTAAAACGTATAATAATGATCGCCTCTGAAATAAATCCCGTGACTAAATAGCAATGATACTAATAAAAGAAACTAATGAAAGATTTGTTTTAGCAATGATACTCTGTAATCATGTCATCATCATCATCATCATCGGACACCAATCCCAAGATAGGTTTGACGCAGCCCTCCACTCAATTATTATATCGGCCAACCTCTTCATATTAACGTAATTCTTCTGCTCTATATATCTCATACGAGGCCTGCCTTTTCCATTCTTCCCGTTTTTTTTCCTCAACGATTATCTTCATCAAGTCATCGTGTCTTAAGAAGAGGGCCGATTAAGCTGTCTCGTCTTCTTCTTAGGGTATTCATAAGACTTCTCTTTACTCCCTCTCTCCTTAAAACTTCTTCGTTTGTCACTGGGTCGATCCATTTTATCTTCATCATTCTCCAAAAGCAACACATTTCAAATGATTCCATCCCAGACTTCTCTGCTGCTGTTATTGTCCATGCTTCGCTGCCATATAGTAGAATGCTCCAGATGTATGTTCTAATGAAATGTTTCCTCACTTCAACGCTTGTATTTACAGCTGTAAGCAGAATCTTTTTCTGGTAAAATGCCCTTTTTGCTTGGGCAATTCTACTGGCAATTTCTCTTTTACTTCGTCCATCGCTGGTTACTCGGCTTCTCAGATAGCAGAACTCTTCCACCTCCTCGATTTTTTGCTTTCCTAGTTTAACATTGGTCCTGGATTCCTTTCTCCTTCTGCATACCAATACCTTAGTTTTCTTTTTATTGACCTTCATGTGTTATCTGGCCATTGTCCTTTCAATATTTCCTAGCGTCTCCCTTAAATCTCCTTCCGTTTCTTCCAACGAATATGTCGTCGTCGAACCGCAGCATGCTGATTTCTCCTAATCACGTACACGGAAATTACGAGCTCAACTCCAGATATTCCAGGAGCAAGTACCCCAGTACACGGGATCGGGTTGGTGTGGTGGCTCGAGTACTGGCCTACCATCCCGAAGGCCCCGCTTCGATTCCCGGCAGTGGCGATTTTTCGTTGGAAAACCGGTCACTAATGGAGTCCCTAAAAGAGCGCCTAATGGAGGGCATTTCAAGTTCAGTACTCCGTCCGTCGGATGGGACGTTAAGCCGTGGTCCCCTTGGCGCCTTTTGTTAAGAGTAGGCTAATGCCGACGCCGGGTTTCTCTCCATCCTTCCTCCTTTTCCAGAAAACCCCTACCATTACCCAAATACTCACCTATCCTAAAATGGCGCAAATGACCTCAGCTGTCGGTCGCCTCCCCTGAATAACCAACCAACCGAGTACGTTCCCAATGGAAAATTCGAGGTCGCGATATCAGGCATTTTGCCTTTTTTTAATACTTCATAATATATGAGCAAAAGCCAAGAAGTTGACGGTATCTTAATAGAAACGAGTTCCTATTAGACGTGAAAGGATATATTACAGTATGAACGTGGCCGATTCTTGGCAACCAGACTGGGACACTATTCCAACCGAATCAGTAGTCGGTCAATTACCAATTTATTGCTCGTAAATAAACACAGAACGTTTGTTAATCACATTCTACTGGATCATATTTCTATTGGATAAGTAGGTCTCTTGTTAACCTTCAGGTGTCGAAGATGGTATGCATTAATAAACCACGAATTTAGATATTTCTCACTTTCAAATTCAAGATTTCGATAATGTTTAGAAACTCGTTCCGTATTTTCCCACTAATAAACCATACATAAAAATGATACTGGACTCATAATTCAGTGCAAATTTATACTAAAATATTCATTCGAAAAGGAATATATCACTCTGCCTTGATTTCAGTCATTCCCAGTCTATGATTAAGTTCATCTCGATGCATCTGTCACAGAAGCATCCACAATATATTTTGCATGCACCAAGAGTTGACATGCAGCCTAGATTAAGATGAAGAACATCAAGGATAGATTAGCATGATCCATTCCAATTCGTCTTCTGCGGAGAGGACTTAAGATTGGTAAACGGTAAAGTAAAGAAGTTTTCCCTATCTAAGATGCAGAAGTGACCAGATGGATAAGGGAAATAACTCTAATGACCATACTTGGAAATATCTCTACTGACCACAATCATTTATTGAAAGGACGATGGCCAGATATATGATGAAGATCAATAATAAGAGGACTACGATACCGGTGAGCTGCAAGAGAGAAGAGGCCAAAACCAATATTAAACCAGGAAAACAAAAACTAGAAGAGGTGAAAGAGTTCTGTTACTGGGGAGACAAGTAACTAACGTTGGATGAAGCAAGAAACATATATTCCATAGAATAGCCCATACAAAGTAGGCATTCTACCAAAAGAAGATTCTACTTACAACTGCAAATACAAGCATAGAAGTAAGTACACAATTCATCAGAACGTACAACTGGAGCGTGTTTCTTTATGGTAGTGAGGCATGGACGATGACAGCAGCAGAGAAGAAAAGGGTGGAAGCATTCGAAATGTGGTGCTACAGAAGAATGATGAAGATTAAATGGATCGACCGAGTGAGTAACGAGGAAGTCCTGAGAAGAGTGGGAGAAAAGAGAAGTGCTGACAACTCTAAATAGAAGAAGGGACAACTTAATCTTGAGACACGATGGTCTGATGAAGACAATCATCGAGGGAAGAATGGACGGGAAGAATGGCAAAGGAAGGCCTCGAGCGAGATACAGAAAACAAGTGATGAAGGATGTGAAATACATGAATTACGTCAATATGAAAAGGTTGGCCGACATAAGAATCGAATGGAGGGCTGCGTCAAACCAATCCTAGGATTATTGACCCAGGATGATGGGTGTAGTGACCGGCATTCTGCAAATTTTACTGTAACAGCCATGCTCCGCCACATAACCACGTATTAAATTTGTAATTTTCAACAGCTTTGTTCTTCAAATATAAGAAGGAAAGGCCACAATATTTCATTGCAAATAGATAGAAGGGCCAAAAAATTATATATCCTCAAATTTCGAAAACATTGCTATTATTAATTAATTTGACGTAACCTCCTTCACAGCGAGCAGATTACGGACCTTAGGTTGAAAAGATCTGTAACGAGCTGCGAACCTTAAAATGTATTTAATGCGCACGAAATTACATCTAAACTCTAGGGGGAGGAAAGAATTCCTGCATAGGTTCCTACTTTCCTACGGTGGGATTCCTACGATTCGGTCTAATTAACGAACTTGAACGTTTGCAGCGAAGATCGGAAAGATTTGTAAAGGGACGGTACGATAACTATATTAGCGTAACCAGTCTATTAAATGAATTAAAATGGGAATCATTGTCAGATCGCAGGTCTAAATTTAGACTTAATCTCTTAAACAAACTCCAAAACCATATTTTCAGTGATGATGTTAAAAAATTTTGCGAACCCCAACTTACTATGGTAGACTGGACCATGATCACAAAATTAGAGACATGATTGCCGAACTGACAGATTCAAAATGTCCTTTTTTCCTCGTGCAATTAGGGATACGAATAGCGGTAAATATGTCCAATACGGGTGACTGAATCCTTAGCATAGGTAGTTGCATGTTGGTGTAAGGACTTAAAGGTAACCCAACTAACAGCACGTTCTTGCATGTTTGCTTTGCTATTTTTATCTTTTTTTAAATAGTGAAGTTTAGAACAGTATATAAATACTAATCCTTTTTTATGCATGATATGCAGTTCAGGTTTGGTAAGAATTCCCCCCCTGTCACATATCTTTATGGTGGCTTGTAGGGTATAATGTAGATGTAGATGTTTCCTCCACAGATATTTTTCTTGCGTAAAGATTACCGAGAGTTGACTGCTGTACAGTTTTGTGGGGGAAAAAAGGAGTAGATTATACGTTCATTCATTCCAGCGCTGCAGATCCGGCTTGAATGCCCTGAAGCGGATGCGAGCATGGTCGTGTGAAATGGCCAGTGGCGATTGTAGGTCGGCTCGTGGAGTGGACGCAGTGGCAGGGGAGGACCGAGAACGAGATGTCAAGAGCCGAGATGCCCTCCCTTCCCTCATGGTGCGATCATTTGGTTTTCTGCTAAGCAAAGTTCACTTCCACACACACTCTTGAACGGTGAAAAACATTTAGGGCTGGGATACAATCATAGTAAACGGGTGACGTGAGTCGTACTCGTCGGGAGTCTTGTAATGAACTTTTGGAAAAAGAATAGCTCTCCTCCTACCACTTACAAAATAAGTAACAATGAATTAACAAACGTGGAATCCATTAAATATCTTGGAATAAGACTGACAAATGTTCTTCCCTGGGGTAAACACATTCGTGAAATAATTAGTCAAGCGAATCGTAAACTGGGATTCGTCAAAAGAGTACTGGGTAAATGTGACGATCATGTACGAGAAATCAGCTACTTTTCCCTTGTAAGACCTCAATTGGAATATGCTGCCAGTGTATGGGATCCCTAAGAAATCGGTCTAAATAACAAACTTGAACGTGTGCAGCGAAGATCGGCAAGATTTGTAAAGGGACGATACGATAATTATATTAGCGTAACCAGTCTATTAAATGAATTGAAATGGGAATCATTGTCAGATCGCAGGTTGAAATTTAGACTTAATCTCTTACACAAATTCCAAGGCAATATTTTCAGTGATGATGTTAAAAATATTTTACGAACCGCAACTTACTATGGCAGACTGGACCATAATCATAAAATTAGAGAAATAGATTGCCGAACTGACAGATACAAAATGTCGTTTTTTCCTCGTACTATTAGGGATATGAATAACGGTAAATATGTCCAATACGAGTGAACCAATCCATAGCATAGGTAGTTACATTATGGTGTAAGGAAGGTAACCCAACTAACAGCACGTTTTTGCATTCTTAGTTTGCTATTTTTATCTTTTTAAACAGTGCAGTTTTTGACTAATATAATAATACTGATCCTTTTTTTTATGCATGAAATGTAGTGCATGTTCGGTGAGAGTTCACCCCCTACCACACACCTTTATGGTGGCTTGCAGGGTATTATGTAGATGTAGATGTACGCAGGAACCGTCAGACGGGAACTTTTTCTGTAGCGGACACCATGGTACATACTACAAAGTTAGGTAAGCCATTCCGGTGAACGAAAACAAGACCAGACTGCGCATGACGTCATCTGGGACTGATGCGGCGGCGCTACTTTACATCTACATCTACATAATACCCTGCAAGCCACCATAAAGGTGTGTGGCAGGAGGTGAATTCTCATCAAACATGCACTACATATCATGCATAAAAAAGGATCAGTATTATTATATTAGTCAAAAACTGCACTGTTTAAAAAGATAAAAATAGCAAACTAAGAATGCAAAAACGTGCTGTTAGTTGGGTTACCTTCCTTACACCATAATGTAACTACCTATGCTATGGATTGGTTCACTCGTATTGGACATATTTACCGCTATTCATATCCCTAATTGTACGGGGAAAAGAGGACATTTTGTATCTGTCAGTTCGGCAATCAATTTCTCCCATTTTGTGATCATGGTCAAGTCTACCAAAGTAAGTTGGGTTATGCAAAATATTTTTAACGTCATCACTGAAAATGTTATCTAAATATCTGAAAAGTCTAAATTTCAACCTGCGATCAGACAATGATGATTCCCATTTAAGTTCATTTAATAGACTGTTTACGCAAATATAGTTATAATACCGTCCCTTTACAAATCTTGCCGATCTTCGCTGTACACGTTCAAGTTCGTTATTTAGACCGATTTCGGAGGGGTCCCATACACTGGCAGCATATTTAAAATGAGGACTAACTAGGGAAAAGTAGCTGATTTCTCGTACAGGTTCGTCACATTTACCCAATACTCTTTTGATGAATCCCAGTCTACGATCAGCTTGACCCATCTTTAAAATCTAGCGTGAAGTCCCGTACGGCGCACGTGAAAACTGACACATACAACACGCTAATTGGTGGTAGCAATACCGTATAACAATGGAAATTATCTTATTTTTGTTATTTTTTTCACAATGACCTTTCCAATCAACATTTTCCACGACTATCTTGAGTTTATTTCGTCGTTTTATGATGTTTATATCATGACGTTATTATCAATGGTGACAAGAGGTAGCCGTTGAACATGTCTATTATTGAAAGGAAGAAGATGAAATTATTCTTCGTCGTAAATATATCAATCATGAACAATACGACAGCCATTAAAATATTTGTAAATGAACTTTTCTTAGACTAATTTAAGTACGTGGTGTACTGGATAAAATTGACTTTTAAAGCACGGCTCTAAATTGGTAATATCATAATTTTACGTTGATTGAGATATTTGGAGTTAAGGAATACTCTGAAATTTTTGGAATTAATTAAATTTTAATTATCATCATTATTTCTCAACATTTAAGGTGGTTTCAGTGCCCATGAAGTTCGTGCATTAGGCAGCAAAAAATGTTATTATTTATGCTTAGTTAAATTTTGAATAGTGTTTGGGGATGCTGGATTGTTTAGTGACAATAAAAAAACTTTTTTTATACTTCAATTCAACTGTACTTTCCATTTCATCATAACTGTATAGCATATTAGGTATTATTTGGTATCAAAGTAAGAGCTGTGGAATTCACTCTCAAACATTCATGCCTAGGAATAGAACGTTGTTTCTATTCGCTTCACACAACGTGTCTCTGTGCGCGGCAGCTCTAACTAGTCATCTGATTGTGAGACACTTTAGACACGCAGCCTATCAAGTGATTTAGCCACAAGTTCACTATCAAAGAAGACAATGGAATTCTCACTGATGAAGTTGAAAATATTTTGCGAACTTCAACTTACTATCATAGACTGGACCATGATCATAAAATTGGAGCAATTGCTTGCCGAACTGGCAGATTCAAAATGCCCTTCTTTCATCTACATCTACGTCTACATAATACCCTGCAATCCACCATAAAGGTGTGTGGCAGATGATGAATTCTCACGAAACATGTACTACGTATCATGCATAAAAAAGGATTAGTATTTATATACTGTTCTAAACTTCACTATTTAAAAAAGATAAAAATAGCAAAGCAAACATGCAAAAACATGCTGTTAGTTGGGTTAGCTTCAAGTCCTTATACCAACATGCAGCTACTCGTATTGGATATATTTACCGTTGTTCATATCCCTAATTGTAAGAGGAAAAAAGGCCATTTTGAATCTGTCAGTTCGGCAATATTTTTCTCTAATTTTATGATTATGGTCCAGTCTACCATAGAAAGTTGGGTTTCGCAAAATATTGTTAGCATCATCACTGAAAATATGGTCTTGGAATTTGTAAAAGAGATTAAGTCTGAATTTCAACCTGCGATCTGACAATGATTCCCAATTTAATTAATTTCCTCGGGATATGAATAGCTGTAAATATATCGGATAGCATAGATAAAACTGTATCAATGGATAGCATAGGTAATTCATGTTGGTATAAGAACCTTAAGCTAACCCAACTAACAGCATGTTATTGCATGCTTGTTTGCTATTTTTTTCCTTTTTAAATATTGAAGTTTAGACTAGAATAATATTACTTATCCTTTATATGCATATGTATTGAATGCTTGGTGTGTATTCACCCCCTACCACACACCTTTATGGTGGCTTGCAGGGTATTATGTAGATGTAGATGTTAAATACCCCTAAGTACGAATTTACAGTTTGGAAAACGACCGATAACTTATCGTAATATTCAGCGGAGAGGACTTTCCGAGCTGTAAAAGAACTTCCTAGGCAATTGAATCAATGGATAGCATAGTGCAGTTGTATGTTCGTATAAGGACTTAAAGCTAACCCAACTAACAGCATGATATTGCATGCTTGCGCTGCCATTTTTATCTTTTTTTAATCGTGCAGTTTAAACTAGCGCTATATGATAACGCTTCCTTTTCGTGCATGATATGTAATGCATGTTTGGTGTGAATTCACCCACTGCCACACACCTTTATCTTTGCTTGCAGAGTTTTATGTAGATGTAGATGAAAACCACCCCAATAATCTTCTAGCCCGAAATTGACATATGAGGAATAGAAGTTGCCCGTGAAAACCTACCCATATTATCTGAACACTCCAAAAAAATGTTTACTGCGAAACGGATTCACCTGATGTCTATGTTAAGTGATTGTATCTGTATTGGACCATTTGACAGGAAAATATTCAAAGGTTAACCGTGGTATACGGATTTCTAAATCAGCTTAACATCACAACTCAACTGTGGTCAACATTCAATGTAATATTCGATATGTGTTGCTATGTATTTTTACTAGAACCTGTTACTAGTATCCCTTGCTACACAGGGGTAACTTGGATGCCTCTAAATTCATTCAAATCCATTAGAGGGATAAAAATATGAATAATTGGTATAAGGCTGGGCATTCTGTTTGGGTAAAACCATGGGTATTGCGGCTCAATTTAGCATGGATGTTAGACTTGTTGATATTTTCTGGACATCTAAATGCGGGAACATCGGATACCCGTGGGATAACTACGCTACGTGTTTTGTATATTTCCTATATGTTGAGAAAGGCATTTCGTAACATTACATGCATATTAATGACTACTAGGGTAAGGTATCGCGGTGGGAAGAAGTACACTCAGTGAGTGATTGCAGTAGCTGCTTTTTTAAATGTTACTTGGGGGCCTAGAAAACACTTGCTTCTGCAACGGACTGGACTTGGCAGTCCGTCGATTATCGATCGAAGCGATAAATATGCTCTCGAACCTCGGAATGCAAGCCAAGTGAACGGGAGATCGCCTCGGGAGGAACAAGTTGGTAGCTGCCGAGCACGCCAGCTGCCCAGCTATCTGGAGCAAGGGCCACTGAATCAAATCCCGGGGTGACTAAACACATACAACGGTCATATTTCAAAAATCGTCCCTCCTTACCAGGAATTAATTGACAGCGGCATAAAATACCTGCCTGCTCGCTTTAAAAATGACATCTACCGAGAGAAAAAGAGAGAGAAAGAGTGAAACGATCGCGCTGCTCTCTTCAGGATCAGGCGATAACGAGAGAGCGTCGATTGCGAAACATTTCAGCCAACCAAACACCCCCGTCATAAACATACGCGAAATGACACCCGTGACGGCGGACGGTGCATAAGACTAATGGAAATCAGGTCGTCTAGCAGGCCGTAATTTTTAAAATATGGATACATTGTAGAATGCAAGAAGGTGACAGCGCAGTAAACTCCTGGGTACTACGATGTGAATCCGTTATCCCAACGATCAGGACTCAAAGAGCATTTGGCACAGAATGCAGAATTGGAATGAGGGTAATAAATTATACGGCACGTCAACAAGAAAATCTCACAGAGTTGAACTATAATCCAAATTAGGATTATATACAGTATAATGATGAAAGGCGGTTAGTAATCCCATTACAAGCAAACGAGTAGACGTCCTTTGTGACACGTAGTTTCAAGTACATACATTTCATTCCTTAATTCCACTTAGGAAGGGTGGGTTATTTTGCAGGGAATGATGTTTTGTTCAACATTGTGTTTTGTATTAGGAATATCTGCTTTTGCTCCGAAAGGTGTCGTCGATGTGGTTGATAATTTGTACGGGAAGTTTTACTCGTGGGACTATTGATTTTTAATTATTTTTAATAAAATCCAGCATATTGAAAGGGAGGGCCAACAGATGATTAAATTCCTCTTGTGTCTTCACCCGGGTTAGATTCTCCATCCGCCTCTCCGCCAACTTTTCGGTGACCGACTCGCTCATCGTCCTCAGGGCAAAGACCCCTCAGAGAAAAGAAGTTCCATGAAGACGATGAGCGAGTCGGTCACCGAAAAGTCGGCGGAGATGGAGAACCTAACCCGGTGAAGAACCAAGAAGAATTTACACAGTTAATACGCCGGGAAGGCTCAAGTAGGTACTCCCGATAGACGATGCCTAGCGCGGATCAATTAGGCTTCCAATACATTTACGAGGGTTGCAGGGGGGATAAGAAAGGGAATGAGTTTTTACTTCGTTTTTTTTCGAGAGTTATAAAATCGAATAGGGTAATGAGTTTTTAATTCGATTTTTTAACGCATTATTTACCTTGACTACTTAACAACGACAGTTGATTTCACTCCGAAGGAAAAATTTTATCAGAGATCCGTCAAGATTTTACACCTGGCATCGGTAATGTCAAGAAAGCATTTCTAGCTGATCATAAAATGACATTTCGTTATTGACATGTCCTGCATGAGTTAGGTATTTGTGAGACGCAATCGCGCTCGACGGTATCGGGCGTGCGCTGTCAAACACTGTGCGGTCGCTTCACTAATAGGAGTGGGAACACCTTGGACGGTGTTGCTGCGAGGAGGCTGCTCTGCTCCGGAGGGAGGGTGGGGCGGGAAGGACGAGGCGATATGCTGTTTCGAATATCGCACTACGATATCAACTTGATATCGCAGAAGGGTCCATGTATCGGCTTCGCGATATAAATTTGAAATATCGTGACATCGGTTGATAGCGTGATATTGACACATCGGAATATCTACATCTACGTAATACCCTGTGATCCACCACGAGGGTGTGTGGCAGGGGGTGAAGATCACAAACATGAACTATTGACATGCAAATAGGATATTTAATGGAGATATGATAGATAATAGGGTCACATGCAGCTAGATGGTTAATATCTACGAAATAAGAAAGGGATTATTGGTAGCTATTACATGCATCATGCACTACAGACTACTCTGACTATATTTCACCCCTTTCACCCTACCCCTTTGCTACGCTGCCTATTGTTCTCTATTATGGTACGCGGGAAAAATGACATGTTAAATCTATCGGTACAATCTATCTCTCTAATCTTGTTTATCTGATCAAATCTTGCAGAATACGCGGGGGTTCTTAATATATAACTAACGTCATCTGTGAACAAATCAGCTTCGAATCTACTTAAAAGGTTTAACCTACATTCTGATAATAATTCCCATCCTAATTCTTCTATTTAACTCGTAAAACTAATAAAATTATCATAATGGCCTTTAAGAAATCTAGTTTATCTTCTTTGAACACACACTAATTCCTTCATCATACCTTCTTCTTACGGGTCCCATACACTAGCGACATATTCTAAATGTGGTCTGACAAGAATAAAATGGATTCTCGTACTCTCTCATCTATTCTCGTACGATCTCGTACTATCTCGCATTTGCCTAGAACCCTTTGTACGAATCCTAATGTACAGTTTGCTAAACTATTTATTTATAACTATAGTTATTTCTCTGATGTGTTTTGTCTTCAGTGATGGTGGCGCCTAAGTATTTAATAGATTATACGTTTGATATTTTATTTTCTTTGATGCAATAATTATTCCGGGGAAAGCTATTCTTTTTCCAAAAGTTCATTACGGCGCATTTTTTCAAATTTAATTCTAGCTGCCAACTATCCTCACATCTGGATATCGGCATACCGAGATATCATCATCATCATCATTGATCATCAATCCTGAGATTGGTTTGACGCAGCTCTCCACTGAGTCCTTCTATCGGCTAATCTCTTCATATTTACGCATTTCTTCTCTTTCACATCCTTCATCACTTGTTCCATATATCTAACACGAAGCCTTCTTTTGCCATTCTTCGTCATACCGATATACCGTCATATAGGGATATGGGTTATCGTTTGATATCGAGTTATTGCGCTTCGAAATGTCACTTTAGAGCCGTTTTAATTCATCTTAAACTTCGCGACAATCTCTTCTTACATGCAATTCGCGACATCGTAAACTCAATAAACTTCGCGACATCAAGTGCATATCGAATACCGTAGACGATACATCGTGGTAGCGCACAGTCCTAATGAGGATCACTCTTGAGGTGGTCCTCACAGCAGCTCAGATTCCGCCCCACGCTTGCCTCACAGGTCAACAGGGGCTCCAAGATGCGGAGAATATGGTAGCTTCCTATTCTTTTATTGTCCTGATTAATAGTTTATAACCCCTGGAGTAGGTATTTGAAGCCGTTCTATTTTAAAGTGAAGTTAAGAATTTTTCCTCACCAATTAAGAAGCGAAAATTTTCAACGGCGCGTAAACGAAACAGAAAACTATCGAACGCCGGTCAATTACTCGGAACTCGGAACCGAAATCGCTATTTTGTACAAGAAATCGTTAGATAGAAACGAAAAAAGAAATTTAGTGAAAAAATTAATCTTCTAGGCACAATCATTCACTCATAAATCAAAAATTAAAATAAGCAATAGGTGACGCCCACCGAAAAAGCTGCTGTGATAACATTGACGTCGTTTTCCTCCCGTCCTTGACTGCTCTTATGGGAAGGGAAGGGAGTAGTAGGGGGTTCTCGGACGGTCTGCTCGCACTGATGCTGTCGCAGTCGTTCCTATCGGCAGAGTCAGCTGTGCCCGCCCCCATTCCCATAAGGGAAAGTAGCTTCGCGGGTTCAGTTGTGATTGGACGAAGTCGATATACGTCAGAGGTTGCACCACACCCACTTTTCCGAAAGGGTTAAAAACATTAGTTTTTCGCCGCTTATAACTCGAGAAATAATTGACGGATCAAAAAACTGAAAAAACGGGTCTTTTTATTTTACAAACTCTATCATATTCGGCAATTAAAAAAAGATGGTAAACGACCCGATTGTATGTCTGACGTCTAAATTACGTATACTCCTTCCGTCCCTAGCGCCAGGTGGTGCTGCGGTCGCCACTGTGTGACGTTGCACGCCATGAAAGCTTATTAACAAGTCTCTGGGGAACAAATAAACCAGATTCGGGTGTGATGTGGTGCAAAACGTTCCATATTAATAGAAAGATATTGCAATGTTCCACAAGTAAAAATTTATTCCGACTAGTTTCGATGCTACTAAAGCATAATCAAGAGTAGTAGCATCGAAACTAGTCGGAATGAATTTTTACGTGAGGAAAATTGCAATATTTTTCCATTTCTCTGGTGAAAATTTATTCCTTTAGTTTGTAATGATTTACTTCTATTTATTTAATTTAACACTGTTAATTACATTTTTTCAATTAAAAACCGTTATTCCTTTTTACACGCATGCTGCAAGGCATGGTTGCGAACATGGTCCACTACTACCGTTGACTAAATTAGAACCATGCTTCGCGATTGCACAGTATACCTACTCCACGAGCAGGGATCGTACGGGCTTAAGTAGTGACATGTTAAAAGAAGGAGACTTTCCGAGCTGTAAGAGTCTTCTTAGGCGATTTTCAAAACATGTTCCCCATAGTTTAGGGGCTCTTAAATACAATCGTAAGTTCTGGCGATGGATATTCTTCATACCTCGCAACATAAACCTGTTGAAACTATTACGTCAGTCACAACATTGCCGAATTCCCGCCATTTCTGACCATTTTCATATGAACTTGTATCTGTATCCAAGGTACATATACTCAGTAAATTAATAATGATTTACTTTCATTTATTACATTTAAAATGATTTATTCAGTTGATTCGTTAGAAAACAGTATAATTTTACTAAGCGTACTCTGAAGTTGGCCCATAGTTGCGCGAACTCCACGTCATGCTTCGCGGTAGCGGGGGACTCCACTGCCAGGAAGCGTAGTAGCCTATAATAAAACGACTACATACTCGTATTAATGCCATGTTTAACGGAGGAGGCTATCAGAGCTTAGATGGTTTTCACAGGCGATTATTAATACGTGTTCACTGGAGCTGAGGGGCTCCGGAATGCAATGGTAAGTTCAGGAGACGAATATTCCCTATGCCTAGCAACGCAAACTATTTATCTGTTACGTCAGCAACAAGGCTGCGTAAGTCCCGCCATTTCCGAGCTTTTTTAAATGAACTTACAATTATAATTAAAATTAAATGCTTAGAATTAATCCTCGATTTGATCACCAAACCGGGTATTTCAGCAACAGATCTGTTTCTATCCATTATATTATCTGAACTAATTTGAGGTACTACATTGTTCTTGCGCGTAACCAAATTAGCATTTAAATTTGAGCACTCTAAGGTAAAATCTGTTTAACTATAATGGACGATGCATTATATTACTTCAATAAACAAGCGAAAGGTGATTGATCTCTGGAATAACTGGAAATGTAGGCTTTTCAATGTTAGACGCAGGCAAAATGGCGAATCATCTTACTGCTACAGCGAGTATTTGTTCAAATAATAATATAATAACAATCTCTTTCTATGCTTGAGTTTAAGCCTTGGCATAGACGTGAAAATATTTTAGTACAAAACAGAATTTCTCCGGAGAGTTAATTAACTCCAACAGTTATTATTAGAACGAAGGTGACATAGAAAAAACCTCGGCCTTTACTTTGTGGGATGTTTCCATAGTTGAGAATAAGAACAAACTTTGAAATTTTCCGCACAACTTTTAACTACCCTACCGGTTTCAAGACATTCGTGTCATCGTCACAAACTTCACAAATAACCTCCCGTAAAGCGAAAAATTAATTCAAGTTGTTGCTACTCATTTGTCTCAAAGTAGGTACCATTTCTCTAGGTAGGTTGCGACACTGTAATTCCGAATTCGTGATCCCTTTAGTCATCGAGGAATTCAGGTACCCTCGCTGGCTAGTGGAACATGGCTAATGAATTCGGACTCAGCATTAGACTGTTCGACCACTAAAACGAAAAAAAACAGAGCATAATATCAAAAATCATGACGAGGGTGTATTACCTAACGCTTTTAGAAAATTAAAGAGTTAAGACCTTAATTTACTCATAGCGTTTTCCTTAGGGTCACTGGTATGGCCCTTTATCGAGAATTTTCTTAACTCAAGTATTAAAAGATTTTATGCTTCCGTAATGCACAGCAAGCGTGTTGAAAATTGATCTTTCAGAGCTGGACCTTTTTTTTTCCTCTGGCCATTAACATCACGCTCGCTGCGCATAAAACATAAAATCTTATAGTGCCGGCTTATAGTCCTTTGCGTTAATTTGCAGGAACTATCCTCGTGGATAGCGGCTTCCTTCAAGCACAATTTATCCTTACGATTGGAATTCTTTTTTGACCATAATTGAACGCCAATGAGACCTAGCTCCTATAGATAATCCTTAAAAAAATTGACTTCGGGACTGGAATCATGGGTGCTGTACATCACTTGGCCAAAGAATATTCTTCGATTCAGAATCAAGAGATGAATGATTGCAATATTTCCATCCCGAAAATAATTGATTTGATTTTTAAGCAATATATCCACCGTTAAAATTACAGTCAAAACTCTTACTAGGTGCAGGTTGCAAAATATACAGCAAAATCATTAACGAACGACCCCAAACAATTTCAAGTTTTGCCCCTCGAGGAAAAGGCACGATTTCGCAAGGGAAGTTCTTGTATTGACGATGTTTTTGTTAAAAACTGATGATACATAAACATATAGCATTTAATATGGAGACACGTATAGTCTTTATATATTTCCAAAAGGCGTTCGACAGCATTCATCGAGTAAAACTTCGGTGCATAATGGAAAAACGAGGATACCCAGATAATGTAAGTAAAACCATTCAATCTCTCCACAAAAATACGAAAATTATAATTGATACTGGAATTAGCAAAAACCCAACGGAGGAAATTGTAACCAACCAAGGTATTACACAAGAGTGCACTTCATCGCCTACTATATAATTTAATATAAAGAAACTCAAATAAAATTTTACAGATAATCGTAACTGTGTCCGGCGAGACGTAGTGGAATGATATCATAATGAAAAAACACAAGAGATAACACTTATTCCACAGTTTTAATGGTGCTACATACCACGCGTTTCAGCCGCTAAGCCATCATCGGGTACAAAGAATATTCGGTCAAGAGAGCGGTATATATAGACAACTAGGAGGGGGCGGGGGAGGGAAGTGTTAGGTAGGAGAAAGGATGGGGAGGTGGCGAGTCAATGCGTGATTTAGGGAATGGAATGGCTAGGAAGGTGGAGTGACATTTGAACAGCTGATCATTCGTGAGGTAGTCCTCCCCTAGCTGAGAAATTTCAAATGGGGTCGTTTAACATATTTTTTTTAATTGCCGAATCTGATAGTTTGTAAAATAAAAAGACCCGTATTTTTCTGTTTTTTGATCCGCCATTCATTTCTGGAGCTATAAGCGGCGAAAAACTGATGTTTTTAACCCTTTCGGAAAAGTGGGCGTGGTGCACCTCTGACGCATATCGACTTCATCCAATCACAACTGAGCCCGCGAAACTACCCTGCCTTATCGCAATGGGGGGACACAGCTGACTCTGCCAATAGTATCAGTTGCGACAGTATCTGTGCGAGCAGACCTTCCGAGAACCCCCCTCTACTCCCTTCCCTTCCCCTAAAAGAAGTGAAGGACGGGAGGAAAATGGTGTCAATGACATCAAAGCAGCTTATTCGGTGGGCATCACCTTTTGCTTATTCAAATTTTTGATTTATGAGTGAATGGTTGTGGTTGGAAGATTAATTTTTTCACTAAAATTTCTTTTTTCTTTTCCATCTAACGATTTCGTGTACAAAAATGCGATTTCGGTTCCGAGTAAACGCCCCCATTGTTCCAGAGCGTCCATTCTCCGGCCTTTCCTCTCCACACGGGAGTACCTCAGGGTCAAACACAAGATAGAACTTGAGTGTTTATTCATCATTTTTATTAGGTGTGCTGTGTCCAAGAGATATTTGGCCACGAGGGAAGATGAGTTCCTTCCTCCCAACATTTCCGGACACCTCCACCCCTTGGACACATCACACCACTCCCTGTTTGACCTGTTTTTCCTGATGTTCATAGTTACAATTTTAATTAAGTTGAATTAATGCTGTAGCAGGGCCACAGTTCAGAGAAGATTCAATGTTTACGAAGTGTGTGAGAGAGCTCCTACAGAGCCTAAATATCGCGGAAATCAGGGGATCTGCGTTCGAGTCCCGGTAAAGCCGAATGATTTTTTCCTCTGTGGATTTCTGCTATTTCCCAATGCAACTACGACTAGTGCCATGGGGCTGATCACATAGAGGGCGTCCTGTGGGCACGCAACTCCAACAAATGCATAGAAATTATCATTAAGAACATACCCCCCGCCCTCTACACTTACCCTTCGCTATCTTCGTTTCTCTCCCAAGTTTAAAATCTCTTACTATTCACCAAGTATTTACTAGTTTACTGTCTTTTTCCTAGTTCTGGTAACACATTTTCCCATTTCCATCTCTCCTTATCCATCATTACAAATGTTACCCATGGTTTCATGAACCTCCAGGCGTCTACTTCTCTCGTTAAAATAATTTTTATCTGGATTTCGCAATACGAGATATCGTTGAGGGGCACTAACGTTTCGATACGAGAGAAACATTAATTTTAACTATCCGCCAGGAAAACAAGATCGGCTAGATATGTAAAGGGACGTTACGATACCTATATTAGCATAACCAGTCTATTAAATGAACTATATGGAGAAAAATAATCAGACCGTTGGTTAAAATTTAACTTTATAACTCAAATAAATTCTAAGACAATATTTTCATTGATTGACGTTCAAAACATTTTTCGAACTCCAACTCAGACTGGACCATGATCACAAAATTAGAGAAATTGATTGCCGAACTGACAGATTCAAAATGTCCTTTTTTCCTCGTACAATAATGGATATGAATAGCTATAAATATATAGGCAATAGTATAAATACAAGTGTACCAATGGATATCTCGGTTGGTTGCATGCTGGTATAAGGGTTTTAAGATAACCAAACTAACAATATGTTTTTGCATGCTTGCTTAGCTATTTTTATCTTTTTTAAATGGTGAAGTTTATATTAGAATATAATTACTAATACTTCTAATGCATTATATGCGATACATGTCTGGTGTGAATTCACCCCCTACCACACACCTTCATGGTAGATTGCAGGGTATTGCGTAGATGTTGATGTAACCCCAAGCAAATTAGCACGGCCGTCGACGCAAATAAAACTTAAGTAACTACTTCACTATCATCAGTCAGTAATTCTGGGATTGGTTTGACGCAGCTCTCAACTGAATTCTCCTACCTGCTGATCTCTTCACATTTACGTATTTCTTCACTTTCATATCCTTCATCACCTTTTCCTTATAACTCATACGAAACTTCGCTGTTCTTCTAGTCCATCTGTCCTTCAACGATTGTCTTCATCAGGCCATCATGTCTCATGATGTGGCCGATTAAGTTGTCCCGTCTTCTTCTTAGAGAATGCAGAAGACTTCTCTTTTCTCCCACTCTTCTTAGGACTTCCTCGTTACTTACTCGGTCGATCCATTTCACCTCCATCATTCTTCTGTAGCACCACATTTCAAATTCTTTCACCCTTTTCTTCTCCGTTGCAGTCATCACCCATGCCTCACTACCATAAAGAAACACGCTCCAGATGTATGTTCTGACACTAACTACTTGTACACCCCATCTTTCGGCACAGGAATATACTTCACTTAAATCTCTTATATAGGTCCACACCTCCTGCCATATACCCTTCTAACCAGCCCATGCTCAACCTCCCTTCTCATTTTGAATACTTGTTTAATTTTTTCGTTTTGACGCCTACCCTGTTTAGCACCTCAGCTTACCCTGAAATTCCGAAACCAAAAATCCCCACTGCAGTGCACTATTTAAGGCCTCCCTAATTCTCTGTCTTCGTAGTCGCTTGAGTATGACACGCTTGTGTGTTGTAACCGATTGGGAATCATTTTGCATCATACTTACTTCAGGTTTTTCATAAAATAAAGAAAAACGTTTCAACTGACGCTTCATGCGCTGGCAGGAGAGAAACGTTTCCACCAGCTTGTGAATCATAATGAGAAAGTTTGACACAGCGCTTTCAAATCATATTCGTATTGGGAACCCTCCAAAATAAAGGCTAAGCTTTCTTTTGGGGTAATCTGCGCGGGTATTGCAGAAAAAATGGGATAGAGTTGTGGGTTTTAGCATTCGACGAAAAATAAAAATCATTAAAATAAAATGTTACACTTGGTTGCCACGAGACAACTAAGGACCTGACCGTAAACATGAGTAAACACTATTAAAATGCTAAGGCTATAAATTACCATTTAACTTTTTCGGAGTTTAACAGCCCTATGGAAAACCAATGGTGGATATATTCCGTTTTTATTGCCTCTTTTTTAATATGCCATGATTGCGTCGTTAGTAAGACGGAGTTCTCAAACAAGGTGCTCTCAGACCATACCTCGCTCATTGCCGTAACTTTTGTAACCTTCCAATTGGGGGCATTGGAATCACAGCGTGATACTCCCCGCTGCGAATCAGCCAATTCCTTCACGCCACATCTCCGAAATGAAAAAGTAGTTCACGAATTAATGACGCTGTGTGATGTTTTCCCTAGTTTCATGCCTTCACCCCTAGATTCACTTTATTACATCCACAGTTTTAACTTTCATTTTACTACCACAACTAACATGCCTTCACATTTTTTTTTAATCTGGTTGACAAGCGCCAACGATATGAACTTGATGCTAGTTAGAGCTTTTTAACGAGGATTGGCGTAATAGCCGTTTACATGGACATTTCTTTCGTATTTACGCGTAGAGTGGGAGAAAAGAGAAGTCTGCTGAAAACTCTAAAAAGTAGACGGGACAACTTCATCGATCATATCTTAAGACACGACGGCCTGATGAAGACAATGAAACTCGGAACCGAAATCGCAATTTGGTACACGAAATTGTTAGATGGAAACGAAAAACGAATTTTATTGAAAAAATTAATCTCTAACCACAACCATTCACTAATAAATCAAAAATTAAAGTAAGCAAAAGGTGACGCCCACCCAAAAATCTACTTTGAAAACAGTGACGTTATTTTCCTCCCACCCTTGACTGCTTTTAGGGGAAGGGAAGGTAGTAGAGGGGGGTTCTCGGAAGGTCTGCTCACAGATCCTGTCGAAATCGCTCCTATTAGCAGAGTCAGCTGTACCCCCCTTTGCGATAAGGCGAAGTAGCTTCGCGGGCTCAGTTGTGATGGGACGAATCAATGACGTCAGAGGTTGCACCACGCCCACTTTTCCGAAAACATCAGTTTTTCGCCGCTTTTAACTCGAGAAATAATTTACGGATTGAAAAACGGAAAATTAAGGGTCTTTTATTTTAAAAACTCAATCAGATCCGGCAATAAAAAAATACGGTAAACGAACCCATTGTCGAGGGAATAGCGAACGGGAAGAATGGGAAAAGTAGGCCTCGTGTGAGATATATGGACTAATGAACACGACACGGATGTGAAGGAGAGGAATTACGTTAATATGAAGACGTCGGCCGATAGAAGAATGGAGTGGAGGGCTGCGTCAGGCCTATCTTAGGATTGTTGACCGATGATGAGGATGAAATATACGTACAACATCACTCTTGGGCTTCAAAATCATTGAAGGCATGTCAAAGGGGAAACACAAACAGTGGTATAACAAGGGTGTTAAATCGCAGATCAGGATTCGTAAAAAGGGTTCCAGGCAAATGCGATGAGAGAGTACGAGAAATAAGCTATTTCACACTTGTCAGGCCTCATTTAGAATATGCCGCTAGTATAAGGGATCCGGCCTAGTGGGTAGAGAGCTTGGCTACTGATATGCTGATAGCCGGGTTCAAATCCGGGTGAAGCCTTTGGACGCCCCCGAACGAAAAAATCCTCGGAGTGCAAGGTGGCCCAGGGAAAGGAACTGGCCCCCTGAATGTGTTAAATTTACACGCCTGTGGCTTAGTTCGGGGTGAGCTCTACTCTCACCAATCAAAACCAACCTTCGGGTTTAATCAAAGAGTGAGTGATATGGGATCTGAACTAGCAATTTTTTTGTAAAGTAATTAGAGTGTACATGTGCAAAGGAGATCAGCTAGGTTGGTTGAAGGTCGTTAAGATACTTGTATTAGTGTCACGAGTTCAATAGATGAACAATGATGGTAATTTCAACCAGAACGCAGGTTAAAATTTTGGTTAAACCTTTTTAGTAAATTCGAGACCAATTTGTTCACAGATGACGTATATTAATAATTATTATATTTATACAATAAGAATCCCTGCGTATTATACTAGGTTTGATCAGATAGCCAAGATCAGAGAGATAGATTGTCGTACTGATAGATTTTAAATAACATTTTTCCCGTCTGCCATAAGAAAGCACAATAGGCAGAATAGCAAATGGTTAGCACAATAGCAGTTAGGTAGGTAACAAAATTGCTCGAGTAGTCTGTAGTGCATGATGCATGTTTGAGCATTACTAACCATGCATGCTTGGGAAATGCCGATTAATATATTTAGGACATTTTTCTCTAACCAGCAATCAATTCATTAATGCGTGGTTACTGACCACCTTACATTGTTGTTATGTGGTAATCGTTTTTGATATTTTTCTTTAAGATTATAAAATTTTTATCTCCGGTTTCAATTTCTCGTGAAGGAAATGTTTCAAGGTCCTTCGGAACTCATCCATTTAGCGTTTTTACTCAACAGAATCATTGGACGAGATACTTACTTAGCGACTTTGAAGACCAGTCGTAAAATTGTGGTATAATGAGGTTGTAAAGAAATGAGTAAGAGGTACGTGACACGAGGCATAAAAAGAACGGTTTATAACTTGTTTCATTCAATGGGAGTCTGAGGAACCTAAACGGAAACGAGATACCCCTAGCACAGGCTGTATCGTACATCTGCAAGGAGCAATCATTAAAATCAACCTAACTGAACTGCCAGCACATGAGGTAGTACATACATACCTACTCATACTGGCTGGCTGGCATAGGCTGCGAAGAGTAAACACTGTAAGGTTTACTTTAATTGTTACGTGGGGGGCTGTGTTTGAAACCTTCGGGATTAACTCGAATAGGTAACCAAGGAGTCACGTGGTATAAACAAGAATGGTTCGCAAATGGTGGTGTGTTTGAATCGTTTATTAGAATCTCACTCATTGTTTTCATCTGAGTTTTTCTCATCCGGGGACGGGGACGTTGACGGGGACGGGACATTCTATGCCCGAGGCGGATGGTAAAAACTCAAATGTAAACCATGAGTGAGATTGTTAAGAGAGATTGAAACACACCAACATTTGCGAACCATTCTTGTTTGTACCACGTGACTCCTTGGTTATCTATTCCAGATAATCCCAGAGGTTTCAAACACAGCCCTTGATGCATTATAAATCAGACATTTCTTTTGGCTCATTTCCCATTCAGGAATTTACCTGAGGTGATTTAAAGAACAAAAAGCAGCATAAGAACTATCGGCCATATTTTTTTCCGAATGCGTGTTCAACCTTACATGTCAAGTCAGGATAAAAAACGAATGGAAATAAGAAATGAAGGCTGAATTCTGCAACGCCCCGAGCTCTGAATGGCTACGCGCTCGTCCAATAGAAACGCTTCCATGAGGAAGAAGGATCTTTTTTTATGCATGTAGGTGGGTTGCACCATTCAGCAGCTTCCAAGTCCGTATGGCCGGCAGGCACGGCGCCAACCTGAATGCCTGAAGGTGCACGTGGCTAATAGGTGCAGTAATAGGGCAGTTTTCTATTATTTTTATGGCCTTCATCAAAAGTTTATAACCCCTAGAGAACGTTTTTTAAGCCGTTCGATTTTAAAAGGACGTTAAATACTTTTCCTCAGTAACTAAAACGTGAAAAATTCAACTGCGCATAAACACGACGGTAAACTATCGCATGCTGGTAAATTATAAGTGTGACGCACAGTGGTGCCAAATCGAAAAACTGGCATAAAGAAATTTTTTCGACTTTCAGGGAGAAAGTTGTGAATGGGGTATTCGAATTCTACAGAATGTGGTCAACAATATACGCTATTGCATTGGTATTTACGCTGATCAGAGAAGTCTCTGGGACCCGTCAAAACATGGAGCATTCAGGGTGAAAATGCCAGTCGCGTAAAAGCAGTCGATTTCGGAGAAGTTCATGTCCATGGAGGACATATATTAGACAACATATTTAGCCAAAAAATGTTATTACATATAAATATAAGCCTTTGCAAAGCATTCAAACCTAATTTTGTTCTATTATGTTTTAGTTACTAATTTCAGTATTTTTTTAAAACTTTTAGCGTTTTATGCCTTAATTTTCAAATAAAAAGTGCAAAATCGTTTTTAGCTCCTCTTTGCCCCCCAGAGTTTTTTGTATGAATTACAAAAGTATAGTATATGCAACATAGTAGTAAAGAAAAATCTTGCTAGTTCTTGCAAATTCGACCACAAGATTGATTTAAGTAAACCGATTCAGTGCGCAGACGCGGGCGGCGGCCGGGCTGGCGTTTACTTAGTATAACTGGTGGGAATCCCATTTTTGCGGCTATTTTTCTAAGTTGTTGCATATGTTGCTTCCTCTACCACAATCGTATCTCATAAACGAACTATTCCCGTTTCTAACATAGTTTGTGTCTATCCACGGTATACTGTTAGGCTCCAATATTTTCTGTGAGTCCCTTTGTTCACCTAAAATAGCGCGAGAGATACAACGCAGATTCTAAGGAAATAGACGTATAAAAAGAGTCGTTTCAGGTGTGATGTGGTGGAATAACACAATTAAAGAAGATTGGCAATTTTACACCAATATAGGAAATTGCCAATCTTCTTTAAAAAATAGATCTCGTTGGGGAACAAGTTACTTAAAAACCATTTGGAAGCATTAAGAATTGTAAGGATCCTTTAGAAGCAACTCAACCCCTTAAGGTACGATTATATTGAGCGAGTTTACAAGCTGCAAGCCGGTGTATACACTAGCTGCTAGCGTAATCTTATTCACTAGCTAACTATCAGATTGTAAAAAATCTTCGAGAAAGCTGAACGCTGGGCTACTTTACTCGATACTCGCTGGCGTGTGCGCTTGTTAGCATAGTAAACTAGCCGTGTGTAACCATAATTAATAGTGAACTAGCTGCGAGTATCCCGGTGGTTCCTGGGGGGCTGTTTGAAATCGTCGGGATTATCTCGAATAAGTAACCAAGGAGTCACGTGGTACAAACAGAAGTGATTTGCAAATTTAGTGTGTCTGAATCGCTCCTTACAATATCATTAATTGTTTCACTTGAGTTTTTCTAATCTGTCTCGACTATATATGAGATAAAACACAAGTGTAAACATTGAATGAGGTTGTAATCATATGTTTTAACACAACAAATTTGGGAATCATTCTTGTTTATACCACGTGACTCCTTGGTTACCTATTCGAGATAATTGCGACATTTTCAAGCACAACCCCCCTGGTTTCAGTGTCTACAAAATGTCGACGGAAATAGTTCTCGCGGGAGTTGTTATTTTTGCTCATGCTACCAAAAATAGGTTAAAAAGGAAAGAAGAGACGTTAAGAAATTCCAATATATTATTTCCGTTTCACTTCATTTTTAGCGCTAGAACACCCAGAAAACTTCACCAAATCGAATGCAAAAAAACAATAACGTATTTTCAACAAGTGATTTAAACTCGCAAGCTAGTTGGGTACAGAGCGAGAGGACAGTTTCGTGTGCCATTATCACTGTCGCACTAGCTGACTCGCCAGATTCTAAACTCGCCGGCTTGTAGCATGTAAACTCGCTCAATGTAATCGAACCTTTAAGCCTCAAGTACACGAGGCGAGTTTACAAGCTACAAGCCGGCTTTTTCACAAGCAGCTCGTAAACTAGTCCAGTGTACTCGATGCACTCGCTCCGTTAGCTGCGTGCAAAAACGCTCTGGAAAAAGTTGAACTTCCGGCGACTTTACACACCACTCGCCGGCTTTTGAGTGAGCTAGCTTGTAAACTAGCCACGTGTACTTAGCCACGTGTACAAGCCACAGTAGCTTGTGCACAAGTTGCTAGTATCATTGGTCTTGAAGATGTCGGACGAGCTGGTTCTAGCGGGAGTTTCAGTTGTAGCTAAATTGATTAAAAACGAGTTAATTAGACGACAAAACGCGAAACGGAAAGTGCATAAGAGAAACGTGTGGGTGAAACTGTGGATAGGAAGACGCACTGATTATGGTGCATCAAATACTTTACTTACAGAGCTTAAGAACGAATATCCTGCAGCTATAGAAATATTTTGAGAATTACAGGTAAACAGTTTGATGAACTACTGGGAATGGTAGACGAAATGTTGTCAAGCAGACGACAACACGTGGTTTCCACACGCCAGCTAGTTGGCTACTGAGCAAGTGGGAAATTTTGTGTGTACTCGACTACTAGCGTACTCGCCCACTCGCCGGCTTTTTACAAGCCGGCTTGTTAGCTTGTAAACTCGCCCCGTGTACTTGAGGCTTTAAGACTACGTACTTCTGGTAGGCGGATTATTCTTCGTCCTATCGGGGCACATGGTTCCTTAATACCGTTGTCGCGTCCGTGCCGTTTGCAGGGTTAACGGCTGCCGAAGAGGAATGAGCTATGCCGCATTTTTATTGCTCTCCAACGGGAAATCCCAACCACCGCTCTGTGTGAGCAAGGAATGAATTGCACTTGGGCTACCGGCGGGGAATGGAGTAAGCCTTGTCCCCCTGCACGGGCGTGAGGTTTCTAGGAAAGAGGCGATGATAGGATCATGGTCCTCTCCCTGCGGAAAACTCTGCGCAAGTTACTTTTCACCATCGCTTGTCCGAAATTTTCTCGCCAAAATTCAGTTTTGCTTAGTGTCCTGCCAGAAAAAGACGTGAGTTGTGAGTTTTTTTTAATTGTAGTAGCAGTTGGATCTTCTTTACATTCGCAAAACAAGACACGGCATGATTGAAGAGGAGAGCCCGTAGTGGTTTGGTGTTGTTCCGGTTTCGATACTCTTTCATGGATTTGCGGCTTAAGTGGGGCAATTAATGTAATTAAGTGTGTAAGATTTTGTTATTTTTTTACCTTAAAAAGTCTGCTATGGGTTTAATGGATCGGAGAAATTCCACGCATCTGGAGATGCATGAAAAATTTATTGAAAGTGGAAAAGAATCAACATCGTTTTCAAGACAACATGTCCTGGACTACTTAAGCAACGAATTTAATTTCAATGAGGACGCTAATGCCAAAAATATTTTAACTCGTGAATTTTTATTTTTTACCAAAATATTTTCGTAAGTGGGAGCAAAGTTCACGATCTGACAGTTTCTCCAGAATAAAGTTAGAACAGTTGGCTACAGCTGAAGTTAAAATTTTCTCCGGATTTATACAAATATCTTCCCAGTACATCCGGTGAGTATCTACTGAGTGAATTGTGGTGAGTTGGCATTGATATTCGTATTATTATATATATTAAAGAAAATATTCAAGGATGGCCACAAAGGAGGATCTATTTCGAAGGTTAATTCTTACATCAGATCCCTTGATATCGACAATATCAGGAGTTCAGAAAAGAAAAATTGTTAAATTATCTGATGAGGAAAGAACTCTTCTTACTCTAGAGGAATCGAGCGAACAGAGTGATGATGAGACTGATGAAGATATATCAGATTTGGAGTGTGTTTTATATATTTTCTAGATAATTTTTAATAAATATATGGAAAAAGTGTTGATTTATTACTTTGATATTTCTATTATCCAACTAAAAAGTACATCTGATTAAAATTTTACCGCCAAATTCTGTGATCGGTGATATATCTTACAAATCTCCCAGCCGCAAACGAGCTTATTGCAATCGGAGTAATAACTTTGACGTTAATCCCGAGTAAAATAGGAGTTATGCGACATGGTTTCGCACCATTTCTAAGTTTGAAATACTATAAAAATAATACCTCCATTGAAAATTATGAAATTGCAGTGATACGGTTTAAAATACTTTCAAATCCATGAGTAGGAAAAAAGAAATTTGATAGGATGACTACATGCACATAATTTGAATTGGTTGTGATAAATTGATTGAAAAAAATGATGAAATAGAGAAATAATATCAGAAATAAATAATAATAGCTACCAAATTACATTCCATAGATACAAAATATACACAAGCATAAGCGAAGCTAAAAAATTTCATTTGTCTCATATATAATTAATTGTTTAAAAATTGCCCCAATATAAACAGTAGCAATCACTAATTAGATGCATGAAAACATCAAATTAAGTTTATCGGAAAAATAAGTTGTATTAACAATTGCGGAAATTAAGTTAAATTTCATTTGGATTTTTTAAATTCAGTGTTCAAACAAATGCTGCAATAACAACCAAAATATAACAAATACAGAAAAAATAACTTGAAATTTGGAATTACCGGTTCAAAAACCATAGATATGAACATTTACATCAAGTAAGCAAGCAATAATAGCATCGGTATTAATTTGGACAGCTTTTTTCGATTTCAGACCACTGCGTGACGTGACATTCTTACCTCTACCCGCCACCAGGGAGTGCTGCGGACGCTTCCACGAAGACCGTGCTCTCCGTTAGGGCTTATTAACTAGTATCGGAGATATATTTATTCAGTTAATTCATTATGACTTACTTTTATTCATTTATTTAGAAAATTATATATTCAGTTGACTCGTTTAAAAAAGGTTAGTATTCGGTATACTAAAAACATCGTGAAGTTGGCCCATAGTCGCGCGAACTTCACGCCATGCTTGGCAGAAGTTGAGGACTCCACGAGCAGGAAGCGTAGTAGCCTATGGCAATTTTTTTGTTTAATGATGAAATTATATTACGGATCGATTTTAATAGCGACATCCGGACACGATCAGTTTAATTATCCCGAATCAAATAGAGGATGTGAAAATGGGTACGAACAACTTGCTAGGAAAGTATGTTGAATGAGCGAAGGTGATGATGCAGTACAGTTTCTCCATTGAAAAATCAAATTTATGACAACGTAAAAAAATAACAACGTTGGCGCGTTGATAATTCCAAATATTGATAAAATATTTGAACAAAATGTAATAAAGACACGTAAATACTCAGAAAGTTAAATTCTGCCTAATTCCCTTGTGTCAAGAGTGGGAAAATGGTTGATTAATTGGGATTGAACCCCTCGGAGATCGAATCTGTGTCGATTTAAATTCATTGATCACGTCATTTATGTAATTCTAACGAGTAGGTAGAAGATCATGACTATTGCGCTAGTGTTTCAAACTTACTTAAAGAACTCAGCCGGGAATCGCTGGCTAACGGGTATCGGGTTGGTGTGGTGGCTAGAGTACTGGCCTCCCATCCCGAGGGCCCGGGTTCGATTCGCGGCAGTGACGGATTTTTCAGTGGAAAACCGGTCCCTACTTGAGTGCATAGTGAAGGGCATTTCAAGTTCAGTATTCCGTCCGTCGGATGGGACGTTAAGCCGTGGTCCCCTTGGCGCCTTTCGTTGAGAGTATGCTAATGCCGACGCCGGGTTTCTCTCTACTCTACCTCCGTTTCCTGAAAACTCCTGCCATTACCCAATTACCCACCTATCCTAAATGGCGCAAATGACCTCAGCTGTCGGTCGCCTCCCCTGAATAACCAACCAACCAATCGCTGGCTAACAGTACGTTACACTGTATCTAAATTTCTATCATCATCATTAATCGTCGCTACTCGAAATTCCTTATCCATCGTGATTACACTGAGTTCACCCAGAGCGTCTCCTCTACCATTTCCACTAACCCCAGAAAATTTTGGTCCTTTGTTAATCGTCGCCGCTCTAAACCCAGAATCCCAGAAATTGTTTCGTATGCCAATTGCAATGCCGTTGGAGAAAACAGGACGAGCCTCTTTCTCAGATTCTTCACTGAATGTATGACGCCCCTCTCTACTCCATCCATCACCAAAGATCACTTTCTGCCACCCGTTACTAATAACTGCCTTTCTGAAATCCAAACCGACCCTCTGGAAGTTCTTAATTATCTACGGAAAATTCCCCTTCAACGCTCCGCAGGCCCTGATGGCCTGAGTCCAATATTCATTCGCAATTGTGCTGAATCCCTGTCAATACCTTTAAGCTTACTCTTAAACCGCTGTTTTTCCCTGGGTACCTTTCCATCTTTATGGAAAACTGCTAATGTTATCCCCGTTCATAAATCTGGCCCAAAAAACCTAGCATCAAACTATCGACCCATATCCTTACTTCCAGTCCTCTCTTCTGTGTGTGAGAGAATAATCCTCAACCGACTCTATTACTTCACATCCCCTCACCTCTCTGAAAATCAACATGGATTTCTTCCGGGCCGTTCGTGCATGACCAACTTAGCTATTTTTCAGCATAATGCCGTAAATTCCTTGAATAACAAAACACAGTTAGATACCATTTTCCTAGACTTTTCTAAAGCTTTTGACTCCATCAACCATAGCCTCCTCCTTCATAAACTTAGCGAACGTTTCAATATTTCTGGTAATTTTAAAAATCTTCTTTCAAGTTTCCTCAGCAACCGAGCTCAAAGGGTCATCCTTTCTGGTTTTTCTTCTTCCTGGTCTCCACTGACATCTGGGGTCCCTCAAGGCAGTGTCCTTGGTCCATACCTTTTTAATTTATATATTGATGATCTTGCCTCCCTACTGCCTCCTTCCCAAGCTCACACCCTACTTTACGCCGATTACTGCAAACTTTTCAAGAACATTCAAACGCCTTCCGATTGTTATGAACTACAAGAAGCCCTACAACAGACATCAAATTGGTGCAATGTATGGAAGCTTAAATTAAACCCAGACAAGTGTAGCGTGATGTCCATTTCCCTAAAAAGGTTCACCCAAGAATTTAATTATACTGTTCTTAATCGCTCCCTAAAACGTGTTTCTACATCCAAAGACTTAGGTATTATTACAGACAGTAAATTAAATTTTTCCCAACACATACAAACCATCAAGTCCAAAGCAATGTCCCTCTTAGGCCTACTCTATCGTTTCACTGAAGTTAATGACCCACAAGCCCTTCGAACCTTCTTTTCTTCTATCGTTCTTCCAATTCTTACCTATTCCTGCCCCATCTGGTCTATCTCTCCTCAAACTAATCTCTCATCTCTGGACTGTGTCTGTAATTTCTTTGCTAAAATAGTTAAAAATAGATTACCGCATTTTCGTAACATGTCCACCAATACTATTCTCTCCTCCCTCTCCATCCCTAATCTTAGCACCCTTAGACTCACAGCAGACTTAAAACTAATTTATAATATTCTCAATTCCACCATTGACTGCCCCGTTCTGCTCTCCTATGTCAACTTCAAAGTTCCATCCCGCCCCACCCGTTCTCATCCTTTACTTCATGTGCCCACTCCCAGACTTTCCATTACCAAACGTTCTCTTTTATTCCGTCTCTCCTCTCTATTGAACTCTCTCCCACAACACATTGATCCCTTTGCACTCCCAATTACATCGTTCATTAGCCTTTCTATTTCGCATCTGTCCCCAGAATAGGCTTCTCTACTATTTGTTTCCTGTTACTTTTATTTTATTTTTGTCTTGAATATGTTAATAATTTATGTATTGTTATTGGCCACTATAAATTGGCATCATCGCTGTATGTGGTTTTCTTTCTTTAAAATAAAAAATAAAAAAAATAAAAAAAAATAAAATAATCAGCAACCCTGAGATTGGATTGACACAGCTCTCCATGGAATTCTTCTCTCGGCCGGCCTCTTCAATTCAATGTAATTTTTCTCTTTTACATCCTTCCAAAATTGTTCCATGTATATCATACGGGGCCTGCCTTTTCCAATCTTTCCGTTCACTTTTCCCTCGACAATAGTCTTCATCAGGCCATTGTGTCTTAAGATGTGGCCTATTAAGTTGTCCCGCCTTCTTTTTAGAGTTTTTATTAGACATCTCTTTTCTCCCACTCTTCTTAAGACTTCTTCGTTTGTCACTCGATCGATCAATTTTATTTTCATCATTCTTCCGTAGGACCACATTTCCAGCCTTGACTTCTCTGCTGCTGTTATTGTCCATGCTTCGCTGCCAGATAGTACAATGCTCCAGATGCATGTTCTAATGAAATTTTTCCTCACTTCCACGCTTATATTTGCAGCTGTAATCCATGTTTAATTGTAATTTGTTGTCCTCTGATGCCATAAGTATTTTCGGAAATCCTACATATTTCGTTCGATTTCATCACGAAAAAAAGGTTCGATATTAGTCAGTAGACTATTAATTAAATTTTAAAGATAGATTAAATTTGTCTTCCTTCCCACTGAGAATAAGATGTAACAGGCATCACAATAACCGGAAGGGTAATTATTAAATACGTAATCTTACCAGTTTTACATCAGAGAAATGTCATTGACACTACTAATCATGTTATGTGCACCCACATATGCCTAAAGAAAAAAATATCCCGGGACATTTTAACAAATTCCTCATCCATTGATAAAAATGATATTCGTTTGTATTTTATTAGCATCTATTTATATGTGTAGCCTGGTGATCCATCATTTCATACTAAGGTGCAACATATATTTTGACTGCATATTACCGATGCATGTTAGGTGAGGAGTCAATGTGCCTGCCATACGTCGTCGAAATGGATAAATACTCGGTTAATAATTGGCCACTCACAGGACTTAAGATTGCGAAATAAAGATCGTGCACAATTCACAGTTGATCAGTGATCAGTGTCGTGATTATACATACATAAACATCAACATTATATAATTGCCAGATGGCCTTCCATGAAGTAGCGTCGCCAGATGGCGTGGATCGGTTGCCAGGGAAACGTGGACCACTGATATTCGTGACCGTGGACTTAGAGATCACTTAGACACGGGTTAATCCAGCAATTACGCGTTCCTATCAATCCATCACTGACTCGACACTAACTTGTTCCAAACACGGATCGAAATCTAATAGAGTAAACACATAAATTTCCCCACACTACCGGTGAAACTATTTTGCAAGGAAATATAATTAAATCTTGAAAACAATCTCAGCATCTTCAAATTTCAAGAATATTTAAAAAAAAAATAAATAACAAAAATCCATAACAAAAAATTAAGTATTTATTAACTTGCGTGAAGATATTGCAATTGTATTATGAGTGTGAGAAAAAGACAATTGTTTCTCAATTTTCCCCACACTACCATTCCAACAATTTATATAATCTCTTTTTCTGGTAAATTGCATCAGTCATTCTTTGAGGAAGTTTCTCCATTCTAAATTTCGCTCGGCAATTTATAGATAAGTTCCAATAAACATTTTCTTTCATACATATTGAAGACTTTCATACATGTTGTGTTTCCTCTCGCCTTGTTGAACGGTGAGTGAAAACAATAATACACTCTTCTGGTAAAGGAAATCATTTATACAACTGTTGGCTGAATTCCACCAGAAGAGCCTCATAATTCACTACAATGGTGTACTCCAGAATCCAAAACTCCATAACGGTCAAAGATGTAGGAACAAGGTAAAAGAAAAGTTTCATTTCTTACGTTTTACAAGCATCAATTCTTCCGGCCTCTCGGTAGTAGAGATTAGGATAGATCTCGGCAGATTTACTTTAAATTATTTTCTAAGTGACTAATTTTAGAGGCACAAAAAGGAGAAAAGATGCGGAAAATGATGCGTCTGTATAGTAGCCTTTCAAAATTACATATCAATATGATTACGATAGACCAATGAAATGAAAGATTTAACGAATTGAAATGTGTATTTTAGAGACGTTCAGTCTTGCGAAGCAATTGAATGAATAAGATACCGGGGTTTTCCACCTAAAGTCTGCATGTATTTTTTTCCATTTTTAAGGTAGTAAACGAAATACAGGCTTTACCATATAGTCTTCAAACAGAGGACTTTATGCTTCTAAATGGAAACTAGACTTTTAACCTGATTTTACGAGGGTATGTGAACACAAAAATAAAAAATTAAAATAAAAACAATAATAGCATAAAACGCTTTTTCACAATTTGATTCGTCATTGTTCAATTCTTAATAAGTTTTTCAGTTTTATAATGTTTTTGGGGGCCGTGGTAGCCTATTGGGTAAAGAGCTGAGCTACCAACCGAAGGGTCCCAGGTTCAAATCCCGGGTGGAATCCTATCTGGAATCCCCCACCTAAAATCCACGCGATTCGATTTTCTGCGTGTCAGAACTTAGGAACGTAGGAAAGCGCAGGTGGCCCAGGGAAAGGAACTGACCCATATACCCTGAATATGCGAAATTCATATGCCAAAGAATATTACGGGGTGAGCTCTAACCTCACCTATCAAAACACAAACCTTCGGGTGAGCACAACTTATTTTAATGCTTTTATCCTGATTTTACTAGGGTATATGAAAATAAAAACAAATTAATATATGATCAACAATAGAATGAAACAAAATTTATTTTTTAAATTTGATTCGTCTTTATTGAGTGCTTCCTAAATTATTTTTTTCAATTGTTTTTTCCAATATATTCTGAGATACATAAAGATTAAGAACCGAAGTGTGTTGCTCTCTTCCTGGGCGGTCGAACTCCCAGGTAGATAGCCGCTAGGATGTGGTGTGAAAGAGACCAAATAGTGCTGCCGTCTTACCAGGAGGCAAAAACTCTCAGGAAGATGGCCACTAGGATGTAGAATGATTGGGCCTGGTAGTGTCTTCCTCTTAATAGGAGGTGAAAACTCTTATGAAGAGAGTCACTAGAAGGGTTGTATGCTTGAGTGTGTGATTGCGTGAGCTACTTTCTTGTGTAATTTTGTGATTTCTGATCGGCTCACGTGTTAAAGAGAACTGTTAGTGAATGTGTCTCACTAGTAGGGAACAACTTATAAACACTCTTCTTAATATTTTGTTTTCAAAAGGTAACAACTTTTTCTGAGTGTGTTTCGTTAGAGTTCACGCTTCTGAATCATGAAAGAGAACCGGATGAACATTCGCTAAATATATACCGGTTGAATATTTGCGTTTCTTGGCAGACGTCTTTGCACTTCAATAATTTTGACAAGCTACAGTAACACCTATTGGTTTCGTTTATTCTTACTTCGAATTTCCTTTAGGGGTTGTGTTTCAAACCGTCGGGATTATCTCGAACAGGTAACTAAGGAGTCACGTGGTTTAAACACAAATTAATTGCACATTTGGTGAGTTAAAACCTCTGATTATAACCCCAATCATTGTTTACACATGTGTTTTACCCCATCTGGGGGCTCTATAGTCGAGGCAGATGGGAAAGACTCAAGTGAATTAATGATATTGTAACGAGCGATTCAGACAATAAATTTGCGAAAAATTTATGTTTGTACCACGTGACTCCTTGGTTAAGTATTCGAGATAATCCCGACGGTTGCAAACACAGCCCACTGGATACATAATCCCCAACCTGTTGCGTGTATGTTAATAGAATGAGTAGGTGGGTGTCTCCTCTCTTCATTCAAGGGAGAGTGTTTTTGAGACGTTGATCCACTCCCACCTAGGACGTAAGATTTTATTGTTTACGGCTGCGGGAGAAACCTACTTATTTAAAAATTTCCAATTTTATCTTCAAATAAAGAGCTTTGAGCTTTAATCTGAAGACAGCAACCCAAACAGAGGGCCAGTGGAGCCTAATTAGTTAGATGGATAGTCCTCTATACGGAAAATTCCGTTACGGTGACAAGATGCGCATAAAAGTCCGTATTTTCCTTATTTTATTTTTACTATGAAAAATCGACGAAACATTCACATAAAGCACGAAGAATTGTGGGGAATGCTCCAACCTTTAGATGGTTTAATTATTTCTTTAACTCTTTAAAATATTAAATATTAAAATATCATCCACAAGAGCGATATAAATTAACATGAATAAAATCCTTTTCAAAATCACATCTGGGTGCAGTAGGGGAAATAATAACAGTGGCTATTTCACCCTAATATTCGTATTTATGTTGAAAATACTGGATTAATTTCTATTGAAATAAAAACAAGTTTTCCATGCAGTTAAAAAATACAGTCATCATCATCATCGATTAATAATCCTAGGATTGGTCTGACGCAGCCCTCCACTGGATTCTTCTATCGGCCAACCTCTTCATATCAACGTAATTCCTCTCTTTCACATCCTTCACGACCTGTTCACTATATATCATACGTGGCCTGCCTTTTCCATTATTTCCACTCACTTTTCCCTCGACGATTTACTTAATCAGGCCATCGTATCTTAAGATATGGCCGATTAATTTTTCCCGTCTTCTTTTTAGAGTTTTCAGCAGACTTATCTTTTCTCCAACTTTTATTAGGACTTCCTCGTTACTTACTGGATCGATCCATCTTCATCATTCTTCCGTAGCACAGCCTTTCGAATGCTTCCACCCTTTTTTTCTCCGCAGCTGTCATGCCTCACCGCCGTAAAGAAACACGCTCCTGATGTACATTCTGATGAATTGCTTCCTTCTACAATTGTATTTCCAGCTGTAAGTAGATTCTGCTTTTGATAGAATTCCCTCCTTGCCTGGGCTATTCTACTGACTATTTCTTTCTGGTTTCGTCCATCATTGGTTACTCGGCTTCCCACGTAACATAACTCTTTGACCTATTCCCAGTTTTTGTTTTCCTTGTTTGACGTTGGTTTTGGCTATCATACCGCTACTGCACTACCGTAGCTAAGGCAAAATATAACACAAAACATAATACAGCACCAAAAAATAATCACGTCGCGCTACTTTTGAGTAAAGGGACCGCAATCCGATTAGCAGAAACCCATCAATACCCTAGAGTACAAGAAGGGAAGAAGCCATGTCCCCCAGAAGTCTTTCCGCCCGTGATTTCACGTTCCCTCAAGGGAGGAAACTACCCCCGAGAGAGCCCTAAACTTCCAGGTTCGCTTTTGCTAAGAACAACTGAGGCCCGCACGTGGCCCTAATGGAAATTAAAATGAGGGAGGATCCGGCCTTTTCAAAAGCTCTCTCCATTTCCCATACCAAGGAGAGTGGAGAACCGGTGCTTCGGACCAAAGCTATTCATTACATTGCGTTCGGCCTCCTGTTCTTGCCTCCTCGCCTTGTCCCATACGCTCGACATCAGCTTCGTCAGACGCCCGCGGAGGTCGCCGTCGACGCTGGCATGGCGACGAGGGCGCCAAACACGAACAGCGGCTGAAGAGAGCACTCGACAACCCACCTCACACACCTTTCACCTATGGAGCGAGAACACTTCGCTTCGCACTAATAGCGTAACTTACATAACGCACTGTAATTAATGCGAAGAAACGTCTGGAGGATGGAATAGTCAAACAACAACTGAATAAATACTCAGTTCAAAAGATATCGGCCATACACAGCCTTAGGTCGTGTAGTCGAGCAAACATGGAAAAATTGAAACAGCAGGCTTATTTATCTTCATGGTACTCACTTACAGGAAATAAATTACTATTTGGTACATTCTGAGCCACATTGTTAGCAAGGTGATAATGACCTTGTATGTGTCGAAACCATAGTCGATATTAATTAAATAGAGTGGAAAATACCAAATTGTACTTTTTTTCCTTCGAGGAAATAATTCTCTACAGTTCCTTCATTCTACAAGCCAGTGAATAGCAACCAAACTTAAGTTAACACATCGTATGGAATGGAGCGGTGGAAAATAAGCCGTGAAGTTAAAGTTGAATCGAAATCTACATAATACCCTGCAAGCCACCATAAAGGTATGTGGTTATTTGTAATTTTCCCAAATCTCGAAAAAGAAAGAGCATTGTAGTTCGTAATTGCTAATTTGGAAAATTAATAACCACCTCATATAGCGCGTTTTCACGATCGCTGAAACACTCCCTCCTTTCTTTGATATGAATCAAAGGGACTGTGTATGGCGGCATTAAATTTTAACAGACTTCCATTCGTGGCGAGGTCCCAGGGACAATAGGCATATCCTCAACATGAACATTTTTATCGAATCTCACATCAAGAGGATGTGCGCCTGAACAATGTGTAACTTAGGTGTTGTGTACACAAGAAAACCGAGTAGGTACATACCTTCGTTGTCGGCGTTTTACATTACCCTCCATAGCGATCACATCAATCGCAGGGCAGAGTGTGTTCCCTCAACAACTTGTTCGTGGGCCACACAAACCAGCACGTGGTTGGTTTACCTGACCAGGAGGGTTGTGTTTGAAACCTTCAGAATTATCTCGAATAGGTAACCAAGGAGTCACGTGGTACAAACACGAATGGTTTACAAATTTTACTTCTCTGTATCGCTCGTTACATCATCAAAAATTGTTTTCACTTGAGTTTTTCTCATCTCTTTCGACTATAGATCCCACAAATGGGATAAAAGTACAATTGTAAACAATGAATGAGGTTTAATCAGCGGTTTTAACACATCAAATTGGTGAGCCATTCTTGTTTATACCACGTGACTCCTTGGTTACCTATTCGAAATAATCTCGAATAGGTAAAAAAAAAAAAGGAGTCACGTGGTACAAACACGAATGGTTCGCAAATTTGGTGTTATAAAACCGCTGATTAAAACCTTATTCATTGTTTATACACCAATGATTTATCCGATTTGGGGGGGTTGAAGGGAGGCCAAGACGGACGAGAAAAAGTCATACGGAAACAATTGATGATCTTTTAACGAGCGATTCAGACACACTAAATCTACAAACCATTGCTCGCATTCGCTACCTACATTCCGCAATAAAGAAACCCTTGGTGAACTTTGCAAATCCAAATTTTAGGCGCTTTAATTTGCGAAAAATATGAAATCTGAAGGATGGAAGAGACCATGTCAATAATTGCAAGTTGATCCAATAATGTGAGTTGAAAGTATTTCTTGATTGACTCACGATGCTTAGGAATCTTACTATCGAGTTTTGATTTACCTGAAAAGTTATTTATGTGAATACCAGTTGTACGATATCTTGTTCATATTAGTTATTTATTCATATCGTAATAGGTCTATAGCTTGAGTAAATATATCTCGGGATATTCTTCTCTCTTAAATACAGTGTTCGTGATCAAAATCTGCTGATATTCGGTGTTGTATTTCGGCACCGTTAATAGAAGTATTTCTCTGTATTATTGCGCTGTTGGTAGAAACTAACAAGTGGTGGAGGTGGATTTGGACAAGAGAAGAGAAGAAACGAAAAGTACGGGGGAAAGAGGGTGGGAAGTAATACAGAAGAAAATGGAAGGAGAAATAGAGTAAGACCATGGAAGAGGCGGTAAGACATTAGGTGACTGAGGACCTAAGAGGTAGAGAAGAAGGGACTCCAAGGAGGGAGAAAGAAAGAGATGTGGAGAAAGAAGTTTAAGAAAGGAAACGCCAACTACATTTAACGTGAGATCAATATAGGCTAAAGAAAAAGATCAAGACACGACTATCTTTGCATTTTAACTTGAGGATTAACCTTTTAAAATATTTTTACCAGTATCTGAATGGACTGTATGCATTTAACCATTAATTTTGATGTATCCTAATGCAACCACTACCGCTATTTTTATGATTATTAAATATGAGTCATTGCATACTATTTGGAAATTCCGGCTCAAGTCAAGACCACTTTGATTTTTACGCGAACTTTCAATAAAAAAATAAGATCCATTCCTAAAATTAACTAATATATCTCTTAAGCACAGACTCCAGCAAATAGTCTTCACTCTTCACAGCCATGAATCAGTGGCCAATGAATAGATGGATTGATATCCTGATCCAAATACATGTTACACTAAAAAGTCGGCAAATATTGTTTCATTTCTGGATAGCAAAACGCAAGGGGGGTAAGAACAATTTGGTTCACACACTTTTCCACGAGAATCAAGAAGCTTGCAGACTCTTCACAGCCTTCAAGAAGACCCCAACGAACAAACCAAGAAAATGGTGTAAATTTGTGTTCTTGCCGCTAGTGCTCACACTAGCCAAACGTATGTCCACAGTAAATATCAAAACTAGTTTCTAAAGTTTTCAGTTTTTTTATAGAAAACAAGTTTTCCAAGGTTTTGGAATGCCAACAACACTGTGCACATCGGACAGTGCTGAAGAATCTCTACATTAAAATACGTGAAATATAAGTTGTTCCCTCAATAATTACTGCAAGCCCCAATTTTGAAAACTTGACACTGGACACTTCAAAGAGAGATTAAACCCAATATGTTAAACAACATGGACAACACTTACAGACTTTTCTACCTGAAATAAGCATAATGTAACTGTGTCGAATATTCTAATTTATCCAGTATCCTTCTTTTGAATGGTAACGATTCATTTGTATTTTACATGAAACTGATGGCAAATTCTGAAGTTTAGTCAGCAAAATCTCATCAAGTGATTCCTTTTTTCCATAACACGATGGAATTTTTTGACAACTGACAGGAAGCAATTAGCATCTAATAATCACAAAGGTCTTAAGACCAACCTCCGATCATTTCACCCTACTGTGGAACACGATACAATCCAATCCGCTACTAGTCATCTCATCTTTACCTACGCTAGGAAAACGCATTCCAACTCCCTGCCGCGTCCAAGCGTTTTATTTTTCGTAAAACACTCGAAACAAAAATTAAATTAAAAAAGCTACTTAAGCTATATTTCAATTGATTAACATGGCCTACGAGATACAATCACATAACACATGTGTGATGGCGTTACAGAGGGGTAAGAAATGGAGCGGCATTTTGAGAGAAATGCAAGGTGGGTACGTTTAAGAGAGTCGGGATTATCTCGAATAGGTAACCAGGGAGTCACGTGGTACAAACACGAATGGTTCGCAAATTTGGTTCGTTTGTTTTTTTCTGGTTGCAGTATCACTTTGTTTTCCTTTTAGTTTACCACATCCTTTTTCAGCATAGAGCCCCTGGCAGAGAAAAACTCAAGAAAAAACAATGAGTGAGATTGTGACGAGCAAATGGAACACGCCATTTTGCGAATCATTCATGTTGGACCACGTGACTCCTTGGTTACCAATTCGATATAATTCCGACGATTTCAAATATGCTTCATATGCTCGATATCCAATATACGATTGCATCTGCATCGAAAAGTCGCACAAAAAGTCAAATGCAGAGACCGAGATCTTTTTATCGTACGATTTTTGAAATTTTGACAGCCTTATGACATCGAATGGATTGAAATAACATGGATAAACACACCCTCGACTCACTCGAATAGCGAAAGTGAGAATTCTACGCCGTATAGTTGGTATCTCTGCAAACGGAAGTACCACCATCCCCGGGGAAAGGTGAAGTGTACGTTGCAAAATCTTAGACCCAAGGTTGAAATTTCGGGCACAGAAAATGACAACGGATGGCATGAGTATTTAGATTTAGCGAATAGTCGGAAGAGGAGACAAAATTCAAACATCACCTACATCCACATAACACCCTGTAAGTCACCACAAAGGTGTGTGGCAGGGGTTGTAATCACACCAAATATGATCTACATATCATGCATAAAAAGATTTAGTAGCTATATACTGGTCAAAACTTAGCAATTAAAAAAAAGATAAAAATAGCAAAGCAAGCATGCACAAAAATGCTGTTAGTTGGGTTAGTTTAAAGTCCTTATACCAATATACACAAACCTGTCCTATACATTGATACACTTGTGTAGATACTATTGAATATATTCATAACTATTCATATTCCTAATTCTATGAGGAAAGAAATACATTTTACATACGTCGAATTGACAATCAATTTCTCTAATTTTATGTCCATGGTCCAGCGTACCACAGTAAGTCGTATCACGTGCGTGGCAAAGACGCAGTGTTATCCCAGTGGAGGAGAGAGAGTTGAGCCACTACCCGGAAGTGCCGAGTTCGCATCCGGGGGAGGCCTCCACCCAACTAAACCCAAGCTGCGTGCTATTTAATATGAAAGCAACAAAACAGAGAGGACTGTTCACACAATCTGTATTTCAACAAAATCGACAATTGATTCGATATAAAAGTGTCGAGGACAGCGAATACATATCTTGAAAATAGTTCTCAATTGCATCTTGGTGCTAATTCAACTGATTTCCAGGCCGAATAGTTTGATTGGATACTTAGACCATGGAGGGAAACTAGGTTTTCTGGGATAATTTCCTTACCCTGCCCCCAAATATCCGCGATTCGTGAATTGAACGCTGTAACGCTGCAAGCTGTGAAAACCAGACGGGCCATGGTTTTTATTCTTCTATGGGCACTATTTTTTCCAATAAATATCAAATCAATCCTCAAACACAAATGAAAAATCTTTAGAAAAATCTTCAGCGGGATCGATCAGTTTAAAGACCGTTAACATGGAAGAATTGAGAAGTTGAGAGTTGAGACTTTGAGCAAAGAATTGAGCAGTTGGAATCAGCGAGGGAATAACACGCTGCGAAATCGTGGAAATAGGACAGCGTCTACTTACCACGCACTCTGGAATATTTATATACATAACGATAGTTTCCTATTATTTTTTTAATATCTTGATTCAAAAGCAACAAATTCATAACCTTTGCAGTACATAGGTACGTTAAGCCGTTCTATTTCAAAATGACTTTTTTTTGAACGACAAGCATTTTCCCTCGTTAATTAAAAAGAGAAAAAATTCAACGGCGCGTAAACGCGATGGCAAACTGTTGCATGCCGGTAAATTATACTAGTGACGTGACACTCTCCTTCCTCTACCTGCCGCTGGATGGTGCTGCGGACGCTTCCAAGCAGACGGTGCACTCCGTGGAGGCTTATTAACTATAGAATCTGAGGAAATATTTATTCATTTAATTTATTTTGATCCCCTTTCTTTATTTAATTTTAATTATTTATTCATTTGATTCTTTTAGAAAAAGTTAGTATTCATTTTACCAAGCACACCATGAAGTTGGCCCATAGTCGCGCGAACTTCACGCCATGCTTCGTGGTAGCAGGGGACACCACGAGCAGGAAGCGTATTAGCCTATAATAAAACGACTATTAATAGCGTGTTTAACAGAGGAGACTTTTCGAACTTTGATATTTTTCACAGGCTATTATTTGTTAATACATATTCACTACAACTGGGTGAATCTGAAATACAATGGAAAGTTCAGGAGACGAATATTTCCAATGCCTCGAAACGTAAACTTTAAACCTGTTACGTCAGCAACAAGGCAGCGAAAGTCTCGCTAATACAAGTTTTTCCGAATGAACTAAATATAACGTTTAAATTCTCTATCAAACTAGGATTTCTCAATCGAAATTACTATTTGCGTAAAACGACTACACTTATCTACATCTACATAATACCCTGCAAGGCACCATGAAGGTGTGAGGCAGGGGGTGAATTCTCACCAAACATGCACTACATATCATGCATTTAAAAAGATTACACTACATGTTCTAAACTACACTATTTAAAAAAAGATAAAAATAGCAAAGCATACATGAAAAAACTTGCTGTTAGTTGGGTAAGCTTTAAGTCCTTATACCAACATGCAGCTACCAATTTACCCATTGCTACACTCGTACTGGATATATTTACCGTTATTCAATCCCTAATTGTACGAGGAAAAAAGGACATTTTGAATCTGTCAGCTCGCCAATCAATTTCTCCAATTTTGTGATTATGGTCCAGTCTACCATAGTGAGTTGGGGTTCGCAAAATATTTTTAACATAATCACTGAAAATATGGTCTTGGAATTTGTTTAAGAGAGTAAGTCTAAATTTCAACCTGCGATCTGACAACGATTCCCAATTTTTATTCATTTAATAGACTGGTTACGCTAATAAGGTTATCGTACCGTCCCTTTACACATCTGCTGTGCAACGATGCAATGTCCGCTGCACATGCACCAGAATATCAGATATGACAACCCTCGCCCGAGATCAGCAGGCGACGAAAACGATAGTCTCGCAAGGAGAGGCGGAGAGAGAGAAAAAAAAGAAGGGGAAATGATTTTCCAGCTGCACACGCACGCACCCCCTCGACCGACGCACGCTCGTTTCACTTCCGTCTCCCCGCGAACACTTTCTCTCTCCGACTGCAACTCCGTCAAGAAAAACCTTTCCTTTCCTCTCCCTCTCTTTCTACGGAAGCGCCCATCGGGAAGTGAGGACGCCTCAGAGACGCGAGGACAGAGAGTGAATCAAGGAAAAGGAGACAGCATAGGACAGAATTTTCAATAGGCAGAATAGCAAAGGGTAGTTAAAAGGTGAAATATTGTCACAGTAGTCTGTAGAGCATGATGCATGTATTAACAACCAATAATCCCTTTATTCCTATGTAAATCTACATCTACACGATACCCTGCAAGCCACCGCGAGGGTGTGTGGCAGGGGGTGAATATCACCAAGCATGCACACATGCAAACAAGCAACTATATTGTCTCATGAAGCTAGATTGTTAGTATCAATAGTATTTAAGGGATTAATACATTCATCATGCACTACAGACTACTCTAAAATATTTCCCCTACCTATCCCTTTGCTATGCTGCCTATTCTGTTCTCTTATAGTACGGGGGAAAATGACGTTTTGAATCTATCAGTACGACAATCTATCTCTCTAATCTTATTTATCTGGTCGAATCTAGCATAATACGGTAGTGTTTTTAATATAAAACTAACATATTCAGTAAACCTGTCAATTTTAAATTTCTCTAATAGATTTAGTCTATAATTTAACTACGATCTGATAACGATTCCCAACCCAATTCTTGTATTAATTTTGAAACACTACTCAACCTATCATAACACCTTTTAACAAACCTAGCTGCTCTACGCTGCACACTGTCTAGTTCTCTGATCAAGCCTAATTCATTAGGATCGCATACACTGCCTGCATACTCAATCAGGGGCCTTACTAGTGAAAACTAACATCGCTCTTTTGTCTTCTCATCACATCTCCCAAGTACTCTTTTTATAAATCCTAGCTTTCTCTTCGCTCGGCGACATATTTCCCGGTTGTGTCTTCCCCACGATAAATCTTTAGTGATTGCTACACCTAAATACCTTCTAATAGATGGGTAATTCCATGGCATTTCGACCAGGTGATTTCCCTTAGGGTAAACGATTTTGACCAAACTTGGCAAAACGTCATCATTTGATAGGGAAACGAAAACCCCCAAGCCGTTTTGCAATTGATGCATCCGCTTACGAGAAATTGCATCGTTGAGAAATTCGAATTTTGCAAAAGTGACTACACATTTTACAGTTTATCTCCGCGACTATAAAATCTACAGACATGCAAACGGATGTATAGCAAATGTCTTGAATTGGAAGAAAATAATAAGGGATTATGTTGTAAAATATAAACAAATATATAGTTTATTACAATTTTAAATTTTCAAATCTATTTTTGACGATGTACATATCTATATCTTCGATTTTTCTCATTTTTTTATACGTTGTACATACCGAGCCAAAGAGACCACTTTTGTAGAAAGCATTTGTGCGTAACTAAATAAGGAAATTAACGAAAAATAGCTTAAATATTTTAAAAAAAAATTATATGGACCATTTCAATTTCGACACTGCGCTCTTTAAGTTAATTTCTCGCTAATTCGAATCCGACCAATCCTCTAACTTTTTATTAAATTAAATTAAAATTAAATTTTAGTTAATCCGCTAATTTCACTGTAATTTGAGACGCGTTTCGCGCTAATTGAACGCTATAAACGCCACTATTGCAGGGTTGGGCTCTCGAATCACACGCGAAGTCTCTAACGGTACTCTAACGTTAATATCACGCTAAATGTTTCTATAACCCCTCCTTTATTTACATGATCGAGTCGGTGCGGTGGCAGGATAACTATGTACATCCATCCCTAAGTCTGGGGGTTCGAATCCCGGCAGTGGTAGAGATTTTTCATTATTATACCGCTCACCACTCGAATGTTGTGTGTAGAACACTTCCGTTTCAGTAGTCAACCCCCGAATAGCTACTTCTTCCCCCTCGAGGGTGAGTAGCAGCGGGTGACTAATCACCATACATTTACCTACTACGTTCATGTGCTAATGGTTACACAATAATTCATCACCATCGGTCAACAATCCTAAGATTAGATTGACGCAGCCCTCACTCGATTCTTCTATCGGCCAACTTCTACATATTAACGTAATTCCTCTCCTTCACATCCTTCACGAAATGTTCCAGATATCTCATACGAAGCCTGCCTTTTCCAATCTTCCCGTTCATCTTTCTCTCGTAGAATCATCTTCAACAGGCCAACATGTCTTAAGATATGGCCGATTAAGTTGTCCCGTCTTCTTCTTCGAGTTTACAGCAGACTTCTAGATATAGCTTTTTGACACCACGAGTGACCAGCAAACTTGCTGACTATGGGAGAATTTCCAGAAAGAAGAAATCCAGCTGGAACGGGACTCGAACCCGAAGCACTCTATTTTTCCAGCTTGATACGTTTCAACGTCAACTTTCAGGGTAGACCAGGCTTAACAGTCCCAGAATTTTAACATTTACTGGCATTGACACGGTGTTTGGAGAATGCGTTGAATAGTTAAATGTGTCCATGCCGCCACTTTTACTTATCTTAGCCTTAAACAAGCTTTTGTTCTTCTCTCCATGAATGCGGTTCTTCGTCACAATATTAGAATGCCCTGTAGAGCACCCCGGCATAAAACAACTCCGTTTGCCCGTTTTGGAAGGATCATTTAAGCCGAATGAATTACGAGCTCTATCCAGTTTCAACGCAAAGCAATGCGAAAATGCCTTATGACGCCTAGCACATGTGCCACGCCGTAAGCACCAGTGCTACCTAGCAGCAAGTTCACAAGTTATGTGTGTAAATGTCCTAAAAGACCATTTTACCAAAAAGCGTTGTGCGTTAAGATTTTTCCTCGCCATAATATCCATGAAGTATGTTTGATCCTTCTTCTAACAAGACACATGACTGTTCGAGCCAGCCGCCCAAGACGGAAATCGACTTCTCTTTCGAAGGAAGCGATATTAAGGGCTCAGGCGAAGACAACATTTTCCGAGGCCACAAAGCGTCAATAGCCGGCTTCTGTCGCGATCACTGTTAAACATCCCAGAGTTCACGATTTATTCACCCTATATCCCAACAAAGCGAGCTTGATTTTAAATTGATCCCACTACTACTGATCAGTCCACAAATATCCACCCCATTAGTATGTACCAATGGGAGAGTTTACTCGGAACCGGAATCGCTAGTTTGTACACGAAATTGTTAGATGGCAACGAAAAATGAATTTCAGTGAAAAAATTAATTTTCTAACCAGAGCCATTCACTCATGAATCAAAAATTATTTAACCAAAAGGTGACAACCGCCAAACGACTTGCGTTAAAGATATCTACGTCATCCACCTCCCGTCCTTGAACACGACCACCGAGAATACATGTATGTGGTCGTGCCTTGACTGTATTGAGGAAGAACGGGAAGGGAACGGAGGTGGGGAAGGGAGGTCTGCCTGAAGAGATCCTGTCGCAACCACGTCCATTGGTAGAGTCGGCTTGTGTTGTCCCCCATTGTAATAAGGCGAAGGAGCTTCGCGGTCTCAGCTGTGATTGGACGAAGTGGATGACGTACGAGTCCTTTGAGCGTCCAATTTTCCGAAAACGTTAAAAATATCAGTTTTTCGCCGCTTATAACTCGACAAATAATTGACGGATCGAAGAACGGAAAAGTACGTGTCTTTTTATTTTACAAACTCTATCGGCATTGTGACTGTTTAAAATCCCATCTTTCACAGAATAGTAAAACATAAAGAAAATATAAAATGGATACATGCCTGTGACGTCCTGTGGGGATAATATATTTGCTTTGTGGTATGGCAAATTAAGAATCCCTTGAAGCGTTTTAAGATGAACCGAAGAAGTCCGGTTTCATATTACAACAAAACACTTCACACTCACAATGAACCTTGTCAAGGAGAAAATTACTAACATTAATATATCACACTCTACATACATTTTGCCTTTCACGAAAACTAGCCAAATCATCAGCTCCTGAAGCAACACGACCTGAAACGTTTTTTTTTTATCAAAATGGAACTGGTGAGAAATCGTCGATCTTCGGCAACTCAGGGGAGATGTGTGGTGGACAAAGACATGGCCATAACAGGGAGAAGACTAGCAAACAAATGGTAACCATGGGATCAAGGGCAAATTAACGGACTACAGGGCTGAGGGTGGAGGAACAGGCACTGAATAAAAGCGGGGAAGGTTGGAAGGGACTAGGTCATTTAAAAAATCGTCTCTATGAGCACTAAAACATGAAAAAAATTCAAACTTTTCCGTTAAATTTAGCTTTCTCCCCTTGTCAAATGCATGTGAAATCTAAGTAGTAAAATTTGAGGAGTGATAATGGACAATTAATTCTTCATCTACATCTACATCTACACGATACCCTGCAAGCCACCGCTAGGGTGTGTGGCAGGGGGATTCTTTAACATCTTAATTAAAGCTTTCGCAAACATCCACTTATGGCCACCAGTTACAAAAATGTTTAAAAAGTTCCGATTTTCGAAAGGCCATTTTCCTACCGGTTCATTCAATATAAAGCAATTACAACGAGGGGTATCACAAGTCCACATACAAACGCCACTTTTATTCGTGTTAAAGTATGTCTTTAGAATTGAAGAACAATTTCCACTGGGCGTCAGGATTATAAAAAGTACGCTTCAAATTTATTTATAGGAATGGATTTGTTGAGTTTACAGGACAATTTTGGGTTGAAGTGTTATTTCACACATTTATTCTTAACAAGATTTCAAAGTTCCCGAAATAGCCGCGAAAACTTTAACAGAGTAACGCGCTCATATGTTTTCCACAGGGAAAGAAGGAGTCTTGGTAGCTCCATTGGTAGAGCACCCGGCCGGAAATGTGAGGGTCAGGGTTCGAGTCCCGATCAAGGCGAATGATTTTTCTCTGTGGGAAATCAGCTATTTTGTTTATTCTTAGATAAAGGGTGGATTGTTCTAAGGTATCGCAACACAACACTCGTCCATTAACGTGTCTCGCTCGTAAGGTTATGCCATGGACAGGTGCAGACTTCAAACATGACGTCACTAGGCATTGAAGAGACAGCAGTCACTGGAACATATGGGTGAGCAACATCAACAGCGATATCGACGATGTAAATCGTAAGGTCGATGTGTGAGTGTATACGTATGAACACATCATCATCATTGGTCAACAATCCTAGGATTGGTTTGACGCAGCAGCTTTCCACTCGATTCTTCTATCGGCCAACCTTTTCATTGTGACGTAATTCTTCTCTTTTACATCCTTCACAGTATGAACACAATACACGCAAAATATCTCACTGAAAGGAAGACTTAAAGGAACGCGTCAGAGAAAATGTATCAAGCATGTCCTTTCCGCGCTCTATTACAATCATAAGTAAAGCCTGAATCATACGATCATTTTTTACGTCCCTTTTCAGGGATAGCTCAAATGATAGCTTAAAAATGATCGTCTGACTTGTTCACTTCACGGATAGCGGCAATGATAGGTCCGCGCCATATTCCAAAAGAAAGGCCCATGATTTCACTTAGTAGATTACCTATTACTATTTAACCATTAGTCTCGTCAATACGTTTGATCTTATTTAAGGAGGAACCTGCGCTTCGAGGTACTGCATTCTTATGATTTATATCATTTGCGGTGATGAGTGCATTTAGGTTTAGTGATGCCTTTTGTATTTTGAAATATGTACTCAAACGATCCATAAGGTAAAATATCATGCAACAATGTGTTAAACAAAAGTTTTAAGAACGTAATGAAAACTAAATATTTTACTGACTCCAGCCTCCGTTGCTATGTAGTCGTAATTTGATTACAATATTTACTAATGAACTGAGGAAAATGAATAATTATTTTTAGTTGTAAAACGTTTGAAAATGTATCTTAAATGTTTATTTTCGTGAGAAATTGCATTTTGAATGTATAATAGAAGCACATGGCAACACCGAGATTGCATAAACAGTTGAGCGATACAGTAGGTACCCTATGGATTCTTGTTGACAGCGTTCGAGGTGTTCAGTTATTTTTCACTTCAATCATTTGTTCGTGGTATCAGAAATGTATAAAAATCATCATGACCTTTTCGCCATCTCATTTTTGGTGGAATTGTATTGATTTATTTTCTTAATCAAACCTATTGAATCCGTTTTTAACATGGATAACCTTACTCGGCATAAGGTAGGTCTATGAAAAAAAAGAAAGTTCAATGTTTTAATAACTTACGGACTTCAACTTCCAATACGCCTTGCGTTCGCTATGACTATCAATAAAGCACAAGCGTTTTCTAAATTCTAACCGCAAACTTTTCAGGTGTGAGGTTAGAATTTCGAAAACGACCGTTTCTCTAATGGGTAATTATACGTCTCATAGTCTCATACTCCAGAGTCGGTAAATCGTCTGATCTTTATGTTTCTGCAGTAAACGGACAAACAAAAAAATGTAGTCAATCAATTAGCTTTACCATAAAAAAATTATTTTCTGTGAAAAACATCGTTTTTCTTCCTTTCCTTTCATTCCACAGCAACGCAAGGCAGGGTATTGAATCGAATGATGAGTTTTATCGGTGAATCTCTGTTCGCTAAAATACTTTTAATTACTTTTCCATTCATTACATATCAGACTGAGCCACAGCAAAGAGTTGCCGGGTTTAGCTAGTACTCCGATATACCTGACCAATGTCCAATAAATATTATTACTATTGTTAACTGCTATTCAAAGGTGACCAAGAAATATTCAAATAACTGAATTATGAAATTCGTCAACTTTCGCTCGAGTCCGAAATCAATGTCGAGGCAAACTTTACCTTCTGGAATTATGAAAAAATAACATACTAAAGAGGAAATGAAAAAAGGTACAGTGAAAACGGAGGGTAAACCTTACGCATGCGATGTACTTACGCCCATAAAAGCGGTATAATAATTATGCTTTCACTACTGTTGTTGAATTATCTGAACTCGTACGGTCAAATTATGCATTCCAATTTTAAAAAGAGGTCAATGTACAGGCTCGCTTCCTAATCTCGCTAATGACATGGTACCTTAATGGAAAGTTTAGATACTTTCAGGGTTTTCTGCTATCCTTAGTTTTTGCTACTGCCTGAGACCCGATTTCTTGCGACACCCGTTCGAATCTAGTCGAAATGCTAAACACGTGATTGCATGAATATGTATGTACGTACATGTACAGGTGCATTTACATCACTGTATGCTGGTACCTTTTCATTAAGAAAGATGTCTACGGTATATGAGATGGATAAAGAAGTGGTGCTGCTAAATTCCTAATATTCTAAACACATAGATTTGAACATTCCGAATTGACGTAAGTTGATAGCCGTAAAAAAAAGTTACCAACGTAGCATGTGTAAAGTAATCAATTTCCCCAAAGACGTTGGGAACATTTACTGTGAGCACAGCCCCCAACATATTCCATATACATAGGCATTATGAAGATTAAAATTCAAGTCGTCTGCCTAACTTCTATACCCTATTTTATTTTATTTATTTAACTCCAAAAACAGCATTAAGGCCTTTACACTGAGTTGTATAAAAATATAAATTATTTATTTTTATAATAATTTATACTTATAAAAAAATGATAAGAAACAGAATTTGAACAAGAATAATTAAATTGAAAGACCTTAGCAACGCTGCCATGTTCATCGCAGCTTGCCGGCTCCTTCCTCGGAAGAACACCGGAAGTATGTTCTTTAAACTTAAATAATAACGTTAAAGGTCCGATGACCTGAGCTAGAAAAAATATATTATTATGTACTTTAATATCTCGTGCACGTTTCCTTAGTTTTAAACGCATTCTTTAGGGAAAAAATTGATACACAAATTTTTATATGAAGGACGGTCATCATTCTCCCATAAGGACAATGCATTTCAACATGAAAAACCTTCATTTTCAAATCCATATATTTTCGTTAAATGGCCGATGACACAGCAATATTTTTACACCATTCGATAGGGAAAACGATGGACTATAATATATGGACTGGATGGACTAAAATCAGGGTAAGTTTTCGGGCATGCCTAAAATGATGGTTCCTCCTTAAAAGCTGCTAATTTTTGTGCATGATGTTGGCAAGAATCGAACGGAATTACGACATCTGAATAAGTTGATTTTCTAAAAATTGAGAACTCATGCACGTCTTCTGTTACATCAATAGTTAGGTCCAGAACGCCGAAAAGTAACTCACGCACAACTCTCGGCGGAAGTATACAAGCGGCAACTTGCCACTCAAAGCACAAATCACGATTCACGTAACGACGCCGTCACGAAACATTTTCCGCAACACACACCAGCGGGCAATCGGTCCCAAAACAAAACCAAGCCCTTACCATACCACTTAGACCGGATTCCACTATAGACTTCACTCTGAAGAGTTAATCGACAAAATAAAAGGTATATCGAAGGCTTAAATTGCCTAGCGGAGTACCAAAACCAGAAATGGACGTAACCTTCCTTTTTAACTCCAAGAGAATAATGATTGCAATTTAAGCGAAGGGGCATATCATCAGAAGGCCATCAACACACGAACCTTAATTACGACGACGAATTAATCGCTCAAGGATTAAAAAGCAATAATCGTTCAGAATGAACATTCATAACAGACAATGACACATTCATTACGAATAAAACTAACTTCAAAGGCGCTTTCGTTGGAATTTATATCGACAGTTCTTCACTTCAATGGATATCTCATGAGCCAAACTTTCAACAAAAAAAATAAGACAGTCCAAATATCTTCTTCCACGTGTTTGCGAAAAACGACAGATTGCTACTCAATGGAAAGCAACTCACGTACATCTACATCAACATGATACCCTGCAAGCCATAAAGGTGTGTGGCAGGTGGTAAATTCACATAAAACATGCATTACATATGATGCATAAAAATGATTAGCAATAATCGTCTAGTCTAAACTTCACAATTTAAAAAAGATAAAAATAGCGAAGCAAGCATTAAAAAAACACCCAGTTAGTCGGATATTGTTGGATATATTTACAGCTATTCATAACCCTAATTGTACGAGGAAAGAAGCATATTTTGAATCTATCAGTTCGGCATTCAATTTCTATAATGTTACGACTATGGTCCAGTCAACAATACGTGGGCTTGGTTTGACAAGGTTCTAACTAACAAAATTTGAAAAATTGAGATTTTAAGTTTCCCGTACTCTTGACACCTGGCTCTATCATTCTACCTTAGTTTGGATGCATTTGAATCACATACGATGGAAATAGGGAAATGACAAAGTTCTAACTACATGTTGATTTAGTCATATTTTCGTACCAAGGTTCTAACAACAGTTAGAACCTTGTCAAAATCAATATTTAGTTCCTATTATGGCATACTGCTGAATTCAAAAGGTTGATTTATCATTTTAAATATGTTTACATCGTTACCCAGCTGGCACAAAGTATGCTGCTTGCCCATTTCTTACGAGATACTTACGAAAGAAACAGGCAAGTAGCTTACCAAGAGGTAAGGCGCTTATGTAAGGAATTGCTTAGAACCAGGTAAGACTGGGGTAAGAAACGTCGTCATATATCCTCATACTTCGTAAGCTACTTACATACAGCTGCTTACCTATTTCTGCTTACAAACTTACCTCCATGACTTACATTGTGCCAGCTGGGTATTTAAACAACAGTTGCAAAACATTGTTACGATTCATCAGCTCACCATCCATTTGGTATGTACAAGCTATGAGCACATTTTATGTTTGTTACAAGATGAGTTACTGTGGTAGTGATGCATCTAATGAAGCTTTGGAGGGCATTTCCTCAGATTCAGATAAATGCATTCCACCAACTTCACCATATTCTTCAAGCTCTTCGGGTGAAAATCATTTTAAATGGTAATTATTTTCTTCTTATTCATATGTAACCTAAAACATTGAATTTTCCATTTTATAGACTCAAATTAATTGATATTATTAACTGTAGTTTACATTCTTGTTGATCTGTTTTCAGAATCACTAGTCTAGTGAATAGACATGGTGGATTGGTCAGCTCTAAGAGGAAATTAATATTCACTGATGATGATTGTCCCCCATCATCTCATCCAAAATTGTATAAAGAAAATGCTCCTGAGTCTCAAGCTCATTCAGTTACCCTTTATATTTATTCTTATTATTTATCTGGTTCAACCAATATCTTCATTAAACATCATGTTCACAATTCACTATGTTGATTTTAGTTTAATACATATCAGTAAGCCTCCAGTTATCTCCAACAGATCTTTAGGCTATACTTTTGTATTAGAATACCTAGCTGACTCAACAGACATCCATATGGCAGCCCCTATTATTTTTCTTGTTCAGTTATGTTGAATTCTCCAACTAATTTGTATTGCCTATACAACTGTGTATGGAATAAACTATTTTAAAGCCTCGATTCAACTTTAAAACATGTTGTAAAAGATCTGCGATGAAGGTTCTTTAAAAAAGATCTTTGACAGAGAAATAGGCCAAATTTTATGAAGTATTTCTTTTTTTATACAATAAAAGTAATTTATTTTATGAAATTTAATAGTTTTGCATTATATTTTATGAAATAAATTGAAGAAGTACTGAATTTTGATGTTAGATCTTGGAATATCTTCAACATATTTTACAATGGAATACTGGCCTAATGTTTACCTGACATGTGTCCAAGATGTGATAAAAAATCTCACTCTACAAAATCTACAAAATCGCTTCCCAAGCTGGTACAGTCGATGAGGCACTGGAGAATGATTTCAAAAATCACATTGAGAACAAAAATGCAATGAAAAATGAAAAAAAGAGAGATAAAGAAAATGATAATCCGGTTATTCTATTTGATTTACAAAATGTTGTCACATGTCCTCATGCTAACATAAGTACATTTTTCTACTACCATAAGTATAGGATCTATAATTTAACCCTAGAACCGCGGCTGGGTCATTTTTGACCCATTTGCAATATTTTTTCTTTTCCCGCTCCTTTTGATTCGCATTTGCAGGGCTAATATTCCATGAATTTTCATCTATAAGTGTGTTTAATTCCTCTAAGTAATTCCACATCTCTAGGGGAAAAACACTCTGAAATAAATTAAGATTTAGCTTAAACCGTGGTTGGGTTAGTTTTGACCCACTGAGAGTACTTATGTTTTATATTGGTTAATTTGCGTATTTTTGTGTTTTTTTAAATTTCTGGCTCAACACAATTCTAATTTCGGCTCGCTCGGCGATTAGCTGCCCGCTACTAACACCTGGGGAGGGAAGTAGGGGAAGGGAGGACAGGAAGAGATTCGCCAATCCAGAAAATGTTAGCCAAGTCTAATCTCTGATGGTAAATGTGATGTATTACCTGGAAAAAAACACGTAGTTGTTGACGCCTGGTCGGAAAATTAAAGGGTGTGAAATTATACGTTTTTGATTTCCATGAATTCAATCCCTATCGCTAGTGGCACGCCTCTCAGTCGCTGCTTGACCGGAGCAATATGGTGTCAGTAGTGCAATTTTTCCTGATGAATATAGTGTGAGAGCTCGTTGTTGATTACGGCCGAACATAGCCATCGAAGGATGTTGCTGAAACCCTACACGAGATTTCGGAGAACGAATCTGCGTGCGGAATTTCAAGGATTATTCATCCGCAGCAAAGAAATTCAATTATGGACAAATTCCATATACGAATATTGCATCATTATCGTTCTATCAGGTGCTACATGAGATAACATACAGACTGTTTCACAGGTCTGAAGAAAATGAAAAAAAAGTTAACATCAAGTTTGTTGATAAATTTGTTACTAGACGAAAAAACAAAACAAATAAACTATCAAAACGACGTGTGTCAGAATTTGAAGAGCCACAGATCAAAAGAAACAACAGTGATATTCCGATTACAAAGATTAATGATTTGAAGAAAATGTACCCTTTTATGCCAGAACAAGATAAAAAATACTTCGATTGTATTAAAAAAATAATTATCACTTATTTGCTCAAGATGTACTATTCTCCATTTTTATTTGTGTTTTATGTTGATTAAATTATCTATTACTGCAAATAAAAAGAGGTTTCAAAGAAATTATTATAATTATTGAGCTAGCCCTCAACAATTCCAATTCAGTTTATTCAGAAAACTGTTTAGTTTGACATGGTTGTATGTGCAGTTAGAACCTTGTAACTTTTATTTTAGCACATAATCAAAGTTACAAGGTTCTAACTGAAAATCATCGTTGCCTATATCTCTGTAATGAATAATAATTCATTGCTGATATTCACTGAGGGCAAACTATTTGCCTACTTGAGCTTGAGTGTAAAATTTGAAATCAAACTCAATCATAAAGAAAAAAGTTATAGATGAACGAAACTTTGGATGCGTTTTTCTCAAAATTGTTATCGAATCAGATAGAACCTTGTCAAACCAAGCCCACGAATAGTAAGCTGGAGTTCGCAAAATATTTTTAATTTCATCAGCGAAAATATTATCTTGTAATTTATTTCAAAGATTAAGTCTAAATTTCAACCTACGATCTGACGTTTATTACCATTTTAGTTCATCTAATAGACTGATTAAACGCTCATATAGTTATCATACCGTCCCTCTACAAATATTGCCGATCTTCGCTGCACGCACTCCAGTTCATTATTTAAGCCTATTTCGTATGGATCCCATACACTAGCAGCATATTCCAAATGAGGTCTAACGAGGGAAAAGCAGCTGATTTCTCGTACATGATCGTCACATTTACCCAGTACTCTTTTGATGAATCCCAGTTTACGATTAGCTTGACTCATTATTTCACGTATGTTTTTACCCCAAAAAAGATCATGTGTCAGTCTTATTCCATTATATTTAATGGACTCCACGTTTGTCGTTTTATTATTCCTTTTGTTTTAAGTGCTAGGAGGAGAACTATTCTTTTTCCAAAAATTCATTTCTACACATTTTTTTAAATTTAATTCTAACTACCATGTATTACATCATTTTTCAATTGCTTGTAGTTCATCATTTAAATATTTTTTAACGTTTGGGCATATAATTTCCCTGTACACTACTGTGTCATCGGCAAATAGAAGAAGCTTACTTTTTACCACCTTATTGATATAATATAGTTATCGTACTGTCCCTTTACAAATCTTACCGATCTTCGCTGCACACGTTCAAGTTAATTATTTATGCCTATTTCGTAAGGATTCCATATGCTGGCAGCGTATACCAAATGAGGTCTGACAAGGGAAGAGTATGTAATTTCTCTCGTACATGATCGTACAAGAGAACGAGAGGACCCAGAGTAGAGAAGGGAAAAAAGCAGACAACATTACCTTACTGAATGACATCGCCATGAAACGGATCGGCTTACACTTATAAAACCACCAACGAACGGAACATCGTCTTTAAGTAATTAATGAGTGGATTCAAAGAAAAGTCCGCGAGTGACGCTACACCGACTTGTAAGGAGGTTAAGGAGAAAGTGGAAATTCTACTCAGGTCAAGCAGCGCCGATCTGAACGCACGCTAGCAAAGCATTTGTCTCAGATAAAGAGTAGGTCTCGGAATGTTTCCTGCAATCGATATCCTTTGCTTTCCAATTTACGAGGTACAGCTCAAATAATATTAAGTCGAGGGCAACTTAATCCACGCACCTTACAACTCTATCCATTTATATACATCGGAATATTATTAAATCCGATCAACCGGTATAACAGGTATTATCTTCTCACCAACCCACATCTTTTTCATCACGCAAATGTTGCATACAAGTACACATAATTAAAATTATAAAAATGTTCTAGGAGTTCTTTAAACAAGTTAAAAATCAAACCTTCCTCTTGATTTTTAACTAGCGAGATTACAGATAGTAATACCTATAGGAAATGATTAACTCATTAGTACCTTGCCTTATCTCGTATGTTCTTTGAAAGTACTGATACGAAGACGTCAAACGTCTTAGGGATTAAAGGCCGGGACAAAATCAACGTAAACCGGTGACATGATACGTATACCGTGAAACGTGAATAGATGGCGCATGGGTGGGAGGGGTGGGAGAAATGAAACAAAAGATACACGCAGCGCGTAACGTGAGACGTGTACGTGAGAGATGTCATCTCCCATCTATTACGTTTAACGTACACGGAAAACCAATGAAAACTGTCCCAGGAGTTGGCGATAAGGAGCCACCTGTGGGGAGTTATTGAAGATACAAGTGGATGCAAGTGAACTTCTTCTGAAATAAATTTTAGTCTCAAATATAGTAAAACTTATTTCTGTCTTTTATTTTAGCATAGAAAATTCCCTCACATTTTTTATGATGAATCAATGAATGCATAGTTATATGAAGTTGTTGTGTTTTATTTAGATTTTATATGGTAACTAAGGACATGAAAAAGCTTGTTTGCCATTGTTGACATTGGAGATAGTGAAAAAATTGTTGGGAAGGATTACACACGGTTTTCAGGAATACTTTTTGTGAATTATAAGAAACTTGAGCGATCGGGTAACTTCATCAACGGCATGGAATACGTGAGTACCCCTACAGTCTAGTAAATTAATCGTTAGCTCCTTTTTACATTCGCTACGGATTTCCTTAGCGTCAGATTTCGTCAGTCAATTGCTCCAGGCTTTCGAGTCGCATACGTTGATTGTGTCCACTAGACAAAAAGTTCCCGTGTCACGTAAGCGGGTGACGTGAGTCGTTCACAGTACATCTAAACGAGGATTTCTCCTCAACATCAAATCCAATCACTCCACAGAAGGAAAGATAACGCAGTATCTTAACCAAACCTCTCGCCCTCGCCGAGGATTTTCGAAAGTAGAAATGCTGTTGCCATCCCGAAAGCAGATAAAGACTTAGAAATGAAAGGAGCTATTGTGAATGGAGGGGTATGATTTACTACTATTTCAGGCGTGATTATTCCAACACAAGATTTAGGAACGTGAAATAAGTCACTGATTGGATTAATATCCTCCGCGACTCAGAACACATTTCTTCAATTTCCTCATGCAGAATCGTTTATGATAATCGGAACCTTTTCAAATAAAGATCTGGGTTGAATTATCATCTAAGATGAACAAGTTACATTTGTACAACAAAAGGATAGTATGTTACTACGTAATAAAAGACCTGGGGGGTGGCGTTTGAAACCGTCGCGTCGGGACTATCTCGAATAGGTAACCAACGTGTCACGTGGAATAAACACAAATGGTTCGGAAATTTCCTGCATTAAAAACGCTGATTACCACCTCATTCATTGTTTACACTTGTATTTTACCTCATCTGGGGGCTCTATAATCGTGACAGATGAGAGAAACTCAAGTGAAAACAATCAAGGAGGAGGTAATCAGCGGCTTCAACACACCAAATTTGCAAATCATTCGCGTTTATACCACGTGACTCGTTGGTTACACATTCGAGAAAGTCCCGACGGTTTTTAAACATACCCCCCTTCCGTAAGATTGGTATGCACCAGGTAATGCAGCTATATAATTAGAAAAAATTAAATAAAATAACTTTCCTTCAAAACATCATTTTTTTCAACTCACTGAAGATTTTTTACACTAATCATAAAGAAGTACAGTTAGCATGCGTTAGTGGAGATAAGAACATTTTTGATGCACCACAACTTCGGTAACCTACATTTCACCTTCCGACCCGTCAGTTACGGCGCCTATCCTGCCCTCTAATTGTTCGTGGAGAGATATATTTCAAGCCTATTCCTATGGCAGTCTATTCCCCTTTTATCCTGTTTCCGTGATAAAATCGAGCGTAATAAGCGGGTGTTCTCAGAACATTTCTGATGACACAAGTAAAGAATATCGGATTCAAATTTATTAAAGAGATTCAATCTGCATAATTACAGTTTAATAGCAATTTCCTATCAAGTCCTTCAAGTAAGATTTTGACACAAAAGCAAATTAATTACAACATTTAGAAACCTCGTCTTAACTCGATACACCTACGAAATCGAGCAAGCCTAGAGCATATAGCGATGTTGTCGCATCATTGAAAGAGGCTTTGGGCAATGGGGGAGTTTACTCGGACCCGAAATAGCTCTTCTGTACAGGAAATCGTTATGTGGGAACGAAAAATGAATTTTCGGGAAAAAAGTCAATCTTCTGACAAGAGCCACTCGCTTATAAGTATAAAATTAAAATAAGAAAAAGGTGACGTCCACCCGAACGAAGTCTGCCTGAACAGATCCTGTCGCATCCAACAAATAACCCAAAATAAATTAACAACGAAATATTTTCGTATGCATTTTGGCGTGACCAAATGCGTGCTGAAGTTTATTTGCTTATTCACACATTACGATGCAGTCTAATATGCAATGCCTTTCCAAATAATCCAAATTGAGTCTTAACAACCACTTCCATTGGCAGAATCAACTCTGTGTCGCAATTGTGATTGAGCGAAGGAACTGCGCAGTCTCAGCTGTGATTGGACGAAGTGGATGACGCACGAGTACTTCGCACGCCCGCTTTTCCGAAAGGGTTAAAAAACATCAGTTTTTTGCCGCTTATAACTCGAGAACGACTCGACGGATCGAAGAACAGAAAAATACAAGTCTTTTTATTTCAGGAACTCAATAAAATTCGTCAATAAAATAATATGGCAAACGACCCCATTGCACATCAGTAGAGCAGGCACGTAGCCAGAGGGGGACTTCTGGAGCTTCAGCCTCTCCCGAAATTTTTCCCAATACTTTTGTCGTTCTGATTTTAACTGGGCATTATAATGCAAATTACACTGCATAGAATTCAAGTGTTAAGCGTTTTGAAACGCGTTCACTAGTTTGATGCATGCGTGTGGTTAATAATTGTTCTTTTCAATCTGATGTGCATGTATGGGTTGAACTTCGGTTCTGGCGTCGGTCAAATTAACTGTTTCATAACGAGGTAAGCAGTGAACTTTACCAGCGAGAAGAGATAAGTATGGGCACTGTGAAAGTAAATACCAAACACTGAAAATTAACGGAAGAGATCTATAACATGTTGGCACCGATTGGGCAAGGCTGATTCGTTTCAAGTTACGCAAGACTTAGCCCCCCCGAATAAAATTTTCTGGCTACTCGCCTGCAGTGGAGAAGCTATTTTTTGTCAATACAAATTAATGGGAAAATACCTTCCGGATAGGAAACCAAAACCAATTATTCGAGGGACCAAAAGTTTACCCGCATCGCCAAAGAGAACCGGCCCATCGATTGATGCTGTCGGGCGCGCGCTCTCTGTCTGTCGCGAGATGGCGCTTGGGTAGTCTTATCTAATCCCCCCAGTCGACCGATGACCAGACAGGCACGGGCTTTTATCAGCGGAGAATTCCAAGATGAAATACATCTCGAAATGGACACGATAAGCCATCTTACTTCGACTCCTTGAGCCGAGCCAACCTCCTTCCGCCGCGCCGGAGTAGGGATCTGGTAGATCATTTATGTACAGTAAAAATAGAATGGGGCCCAAGACTGAGCCTTGAGGTACTCCAAGTAAGGCTTCTTTACCAGGAGAGAGAAACTGAGTGCCATTTTTATATATAACAACATGTTGGTGGCGTCCACTCTGTCTGTCTCTGTACGTCTGTCCACCTTGAGCCGCAGTGTGTATTCAAAAAGGGGTGTCGACAGAGCTTTAAATGGTCCATTCCGTGTCGCGATGGTGTTGTGGTTATAGTACTGTCCTCTCATCGCGAAAGCTCAGGTTCGAATCCCGGAAGTGGAAGATATTTGTCATTGGTATACCGGCTTGAGTCCTATTTGGAGAGCACTTCGAGTACAGCACTCCGTCCGTCGCATGGGACGTTAAGCCGTGGTCCTCTTAGTACCTTAAGAGCATGCTAATGGCGACACCGGGCTTCTCTCAATCCATACTCCTTACATTGCCATCGTAAATACTTTCCTCCCGGTCTGAAGCGATTATTAATGCGGAAATACACTATAATGAGGAGATTTTCAAATTGGATGGTGAATGATCCGGGATAATAGAGTCAGGTAATAGAATAAATCTCTGATATGGTTATCACTTCAGGTTCCAAAACAGGTGCCGTACATTCACCTGCAAATGCGGGACAATTTTCAAATACTGAAAGATTGAAATAAAAATAAATGTGCTCTCTTGATTGTTATTCAAAACAAAGGAAATCCCGAGAGATATCTGCCTGCCGCAAGGCTCTGCGTCCATCTTTGCCCAATTGGGGAGCATGCACCATTTTAATAAGTCATTGGATGTGAAGTTTATTGGCTAAAATGAGCTTGGCGAATATTTCGCCTAATAATTAAGTTGTGTTACAAAAATAGGACTCTTCATAAATTGTACCTTTTCGGCAGCTTAAATCACGACGTCACCGCACGACGCCACGGCACGGTATCACTACGGGCGTTGTTTATCTGTTGTACGTGGAGATAAGTTGTTTAATGAACAGTTGGCGAAAACGTATGCACCTATTTACCTCATTTGTTAAATGCAATAAAGTAACGTACTTCGATTTGTTATGTAACTAGTATGGATCCTAATGTGAAAATCGTCCATAAATTACAAAATACCTGTTTGTTTACCCTACAATAATATTTGCAATGACAAAGTAATCACTGTTTTATTTCAGAAGAATGCCACAGTAAGGGAGGCAACCAAAGGCATTGTCGGATTGTGATCATTTAAATTCCTTTTCAGCCATCGCTTCGATCAAGAAACGGCTAATAGCCTCAAAACAATATATTCGCTTCGTTTCTTCTAAAATAAACTAGTTTCCGTAGCAATATGGAACCGCGCAGTGACGTCAGAAGGCGTATCAGAATACGTGACTTTTGTCAACTTTCTGGAACATGTTAACATCATTTAATAATCTTTGTGGTTCGTATTGAACATTTTGGCTAATATGTTCAAATTTGTGAGAACATTGTTTCTCGTGTATTAACATTGAATGTTTCATTTCATGCATATTCCCCAACTGTGGGAGACTCCCGCCTGCCTCCTTCCTATCCCTTCCAATCATATTTGCCGTCTGAGGACCCTATAGTCAGCGGGACATGCTCTGAATCACTGTTTCGACTCCCGCTGTCGCAATACACACGTCCACAACACGTATCCGTTGCCCCGGAACACTCCCTTTCCCGATTCAAGAAATCTGAACCAAAATAACCCCGAAACCAACACCAAAATCAGATAAAACAAAAGTTTATAGTTTGTGCGAAAAACGGAGATAGAGTGAATACGGAACTACAGTATCAAGGTATTACGAAGAATTTATTTAAAACAATAATTTTATCGACCACGGATTTGTTTTCAATACCGTCAATGAACGCCACGGTCCGATTACGGTCCGATACGACATCATAGGTAAGTAATTATTCATTGGATACACATCTAGAACGGTGTTTTCACAGCAGCATTTCTGGTTTCAAATGCCACAGATTCACCGCAAATTTGGTTCATTCCAACGAAATCATTTCGTCAGAGCCTTTTCCCGTAGATAATCTCATGGCTGATTGATATCACACGTCACATTAGGATACAGGGCAACCACCGACAGCTGAGGTAATTTGTGCCATTACGTAGGGAAGCATCTGCATATCTACATGAAAAAAAGGGTCAGGCTAATCGTAAACTCATCTAAAGAGTACTGGGAAAATATGACGATCATGTACGATAAATTAGCTACTTTTCCCTTGTTATACCTCACTTGGAATACTCTGCCAGTATATGGGATCCATACTAAATAGGTCTAAATAATGAACTTGAACGTGCGCAGCAAAGATCGGCAACATTTGTTAAGGGACGGTATGATAACTATATTAGTGTAACCAGTCTATTAAATTACCTAAAATGGTAATCGTTATCAGACCGTGATTTGAAATTTATGCTCAACTCTCAAGTAAATTCCAAGATAATATTTTCGATTTCGATTATACTTTTTTATTTACAGATGACGTTATAAGTATTTTGTGACCTCCAATTTACCATAAGTAGGCTGGACCATGATCAGAAAATTAGATAAATTGATTGCCGAACTGACAGAATCAAAATATCCTTCTTTCCTCATACAATTAGGGATATGAATAGATGTAAATACATCCAATATCATACATACGAGTGTATCAACGGAGAGCATGTGTGGTTTTATGTTGGTATAAAACTTTAAGCTAAGCCAACTAAAAGCATGTTTTGCAAGCTTCCTTTGCTATTTTTATCTAATTTATAAATTGTGAAGTTTAGACTAGAATATAATCATTAATCCTTCTTATGCATGTAATGTAATGCAAGTTTGGAATAAATTCACCCCTTGCCACACACCTTTATGGTGGCTTGCATGGCATTATAGGATAGTTAGAGTTGTATAGGATACTATTTCAATTTCTTTGGAACTATCTTATCACTTCCATACACTTCAAAGCATTTAGTAATGAAAAACAACATTTCGACCGTTCTCGTCTGAAATCTCCTTCATCCCTCGTTTATCGACCGTTTCATCCTATTCTCTTCAGAAGTGGATTAACGTGATGTTTGTACATTTTTGAAAGTCTTGGCGATCTTGAACCATATCAGCGATCGCCAACGTTATGTTCGTCAACCATTGACGGCTCGTAAATGAAATCCTTGGAGAACCGTAGACGATTATGATAAATTTTACGTATTTATTGACACTTGACTTTTATATCAGCGGTCCGCGGTACACAAAACGAGAGTTTAGATGGCCTGCGTGTAAGGCAAGCGCTGTTAGATGCAAGAGAAATTCTTGAGGGAAGTTGACGTCTACGGCATCGAAATATAATCATTGAACACTCACAAATTCTTTCGTCATGCTGTAAAAGAGGCGTAGAAAAGAATAAGACAGTAATGCGACACATTCGAGAACCAGTATCATGACTAATTTCGAGCAAAACTTTCCGCAATGGATCTCGACACAAACAAACGCGAGACACTTTGGCCCAAGCAATATGCACTAGGGGTCTCACTGCATCACTGCCGCAGCACTTAACGCACGAAGATAGTAACCCTGACCACTTCCGGGACAACCAAGACTTGATCCTCCTCACGCCCGAAAGACACCGCATTCGCCGCCGAGCCGAGGTCGGCAAATGCCGCTCCATCGGCTGAGGTGCCGTAGAGAGAGGCGCGGTAACACTGCCACGCCGAAACGTAGCAACTGTATTCGAAATCCGGCAGAAATTTCATTTCGATCCCAATTCCAAGCCTGTAGGAGACCGTCGAAATCATCACGAATAGGTAATCAAGGAGTCATGTGCCACAAACAAACAATAATGATTTGCTAATTTCGCTGTGTTTGAATCGCACACTGTGTCTGTGTTTGAAACAATCTCACTCATTGTTTTCGCTCGGGTTTTTCACACTCCCGGGGCTATACATTCGAATGACGATGACATAAGGAGTGGGATTGTAATGAGCGATTCGAGCACAGCAAAATTTGCAAACAGTTCTTTTTTGTTTGTGCCACGTGACTCCTTGGTTACCTATTCGAGATAATCCCGACGGCTTCCAACGCACACGGCCTTTCGCTCAAAAGCACGCTGTTTCCTTGGCATTCTCTATAAACGCGCAGCCTCGGACGGCGATGTCTTTACCTGCCCAGGGGTACCAGTGGTGCTGCTGCGGCTCTGGGGGCGGCGTCACCACGTGGTGATGGTGGTGGTGGTGGTGAGGGTGGAAGTGCAGGTGCTGCGGGATGCCCTGGCCCCACCTGAGAGCGGCGGTGCCGGGCCCCGCGCCGTTCAGGTGGTGCTGCAGCCGCACCAGGTGGGTACCGCGGAAGAGTCCGTGGTGGTGCGGGGGTGAGGGGTAGTGCGGCGGCTGCCTGCGGGGCTGCAGCGGAGGAGGGGGGCGGTGCGGAGCGGGGGGACCCTGCGGGCCCCTGGCGAACATCACTGGGCCCCCGACCTCTTCCGTGCCCATAACAACCTCTCCTCCGAACGCAGACACTCCTCCTCCTCCCCCTTCGACCTCGCTAGACCAGTGGCCTCCAGGGTCGCGGGGGTCAAGGGAGTCGTCTCCTCTGTCCACGCTACTCTCGAGGAGGGGAAAGTCGGTCTAAGGCTCTCATTCACGGAGGTGACATCCGCCGAGTTCGCTCCTGCTCTTCCTCAATATCTCGCCCTAACTCCCCCAATATCTCCCTGGATCTCCATGGGTCTCTCTTGCGGGAGGCAGGCACCGTCTCAGAGGAAGACGAGGAGCTTGAGAGGGGGGGCGGTGGTCAGAGGGGGAGGGGAGGGCGAGTGGGGGAGGGATATCCTCGTGTGGTGACGAGAGAATGCCGTCCGTCTGTGTGGCAGGATAAAGGGAGGAGGCAGGGTGGGACGCCTTTGTGGGTCGACGGGTGGTCACCTGGCCCTTGTGGGGAGGGGGGTCACCGAATCTTGAATCAGAGAGGGCGCATGCACGCAAATTGCCTGGATGGGAGGGTTGGGGAAGAGAGCAAAGGACGAGCTCGGGCGGGGGCTAAATCCTCGCCTTGGCGAGAGGAGTAGGAGGAGATAAGGGGGGGAAAGGGGAAGTCCCTCCCAGCGCCGAGGAGCGAAACACACTCCAAGACACGTGACTCAGGCGCAAGGTGGGCGCAGTGGGAGGGGTGAAGCAAGTGGGGAGACTCTCAGGAGAGAGAAGGGGGGTGGGGGGGGATATATGAGTCGGTCGAGAGCGATGGGTGAGTCTTCCTTCACACGTGGGACGGGTCTCAAGAGGAGGGAGAGAAGTCTCTTTGAAACTGACGTCACCGGGAGAGAGGGGGAAGGTGTATTTATTCGATGAGGGGTACCACGAAGCTCCACACGGGGGGTGGGGCGAATGGGGAGAGAGGGGGAGGACTCGGTCGAGATGACCAATGTCCGTCCACGTAGAGAACGTCGCGAGAAACGTATCGCGGGGAAGAATTAACTCCCGCCCTACTAAGGAGGGATTAGTGGCGCCTGGACCCTTTCAGGGTCACTCCGGAGGTTTCGTTGGACGGAGGGCAGGCAGGTGAGAAGATCCTCCTCCTGGCATCGAAGGAGGCACTTCCCGATCCGTCTTCGACCACTTCCGGAATCGTTTCTTTTCACTCGCGACGGGTCGAGAAAAGGGAAAACGCCTCGAGGCAGAGTGAGGGTGGGGGGATGAAGAGAGGGTGGGAGAGGGGGGGATGCAGATCCTGGACTCGGGGATGAGGAACAATGGCCAGCCCGAAGAGGCGCAAAAAATTCGATGCACAGAACTCCCTCAAGGGTCCTGCGCCGGTGGGAGGGAGAACAAGAGAGGATCGCAATCAATCCCTTCGATCCAGAAGCGACGACATCCGCTCGGATCAAGGATCACCGGTCTTCGACGTCTCCGGCCTTTGATTTCCAACACAGGCGACCTATTTCCGCGGACACATTCCTGGTCCATCGCTCAGAAGAGAACATCAGGTGACACTCAACACACCACTAACACTTTTGCATGATATCTTGCTGAATTTTCAACCGAGTTATGCTTTTCACCGCGAGAGGTTTTAATAAATCACACTGAAGAACTAGGAGACCCGATATTCGAAGACTAGAACTCGAATATTAGAAGAAAACACTTCGGGATTTCCCAGACTGATTCTCGCACGTGAAGAGGGATCCGTTTTACCCATCAGCTAGAGTGTTCCTGTCTTCCCAATGTCTGAGCTCGACTGTCAGGACTCTTTCGAAGACTTTTCCGGGTTTCCCGTAAATTACCCTCGAGTGGAGTCGTTTTTGTACGGACTATAGACACACGACCAGTGAGGAGAATATGCGGAAAACTTTCTCGGCATAGGAGATGAACGCCACGCATTCCTCTTTAACTTTCTTGCATTCCCGCTCTTCTCCTCTTTAATGCCTCTCCGCTTATTTTTAAATTCATCGACCGCACCGCCGGACGGGAGATTTGAATCGGCGGAGGAACAGCTGATCTTCTGGACGCTTCGCGTCGCGACGCAACGGCCCGATAGCTCATTCGCTCATAGGGATGACACGCTCGGCCTCTTGACCTTTGCCCGGCACCATTCCATCCGGATAGGAAGGCGGTCAATCCCCCAGGAAGCGAATCCTCGAAGGTGGAAGGTAAATGACGGGCGTGAGTCGTCCGAGAGGATCACCTAGAGAGCTGCCTCAAGGTGAGAGCGGACGTTGCTGGGTGCGCGGACAGAGACAAACGAGGTGCGGAAGCGGCGCCAAGGATGGAGTCTGGCGGATGGGAAGCAGACTGCCGGAGGCGTTGAAATCATCGGCGCATCCAAAGGGCAGAGGAAGAAACAGACTTGTGAACACGCCGCGAGATTAGAGGCAGCCGCGTTGTCCGGTGGAGTCTGCGGCCTGACTGAGGCCGGAGCTGTGCCGCACGTTTCACGCCCGTTGGGGTGCGGGAGTCGTCCTGGGAACGGCGGAGGAGGTGCAGAGCGAGGCGCCCTCCCCCGAGGAGGGCGTGGGTGAGCGGGGGGAGAGGAGGGGAACGGGATCGGTCGCCGATTGGAGAGAAATCGACTCCATCCGGAAGCGGAAACGAGACGAAGGCACTCTCGCCGCCGATACCACTCCCGGCGTCCGAAAGAGTTTCGCAAAAGTTACGGCTTCGCTCTCCGTGCCGAAGAAGGACGTCCGGCGTCGCTGTTTAGGGACGGACAACTGCCATCACCCTCCGTACTTTAACCAGACAGGGGAGGACAGTGGCGGAAAAATTAACGCCACTGGGCTACCTTGTAATACGTGAGCCACTCAACGGAAAGTGAAATGATGCTATCAGCCTTCCATTCACGGGTTCACTTCACGGCTCTCATTGAACCTCAATTCTGCAACCGAGAAGTCATTTGGAATACGCCGCCAGTATATGTTATCCTTACGTAATAGGCTTAATTAACGAACTGGAGCGTGTGCAGCGAAGATCCGAAAGATTTAAAAAAGGGTCGGTACGATAACTTATTAGCGTAACCAGGGTATTAGAGTTATCAATAAACTAAAATGAGAATCATTGTCAGGTTGAAATGTAGACTTAATCTCCTAAATAAATTCCAAGAAAAAGCATTCAATGTTGACGTAAAATATTTCGCGACCTCCCTACTTACAATGGACCATAATGAGAAAATTTTTGAAATTGATTGCCGAATTGACCGATTCCAAATGCCCTTCTTTCCTCGTACAACAAGGGATATGAATAGCTGTAAAAATATCCAATAGTATAAATACAAGTGTATCAATGGATAGCATAGGGAGTTGCAAGTTGGTATAAAGACCTTAAGCTATCCCAAGTAACAGATTCTTTTATCAGGCTTGATTTGCTATTCTTATCTTCTCTTAAATTGAGAAGTTAAGACTAGAATATAATTAATAATCCTTTTCATTCCTGATAAATAACGCAAGTTTGGTGTGGTCTCACCCCCTGCCACAGACTTTTATGCTGGGTTGCAGGGTATTATGGAGATGTAGTAATATAGTAGTATGCTAGCATATGGGATCCGTACGAGGAAGGTATGATAAAGAAATTAGAGCGTGTGCAAATGAGATAAGCTAGATTTGCTTAAAGGCCGCTTCGATAAATGTGTTAGTGTTACGAGTTTCAAAGAACAACTAGGATGGTAATTACTATCAGAACGCAGGTTAAAACGTAGGAACGTAGTTAGGCGAAACCTTTTAAGTAAATTCGAATCTGACTTGTTTACAGATGACTTTGGATATATATTAAGGAACCCTACATATTATGCTAGGTTTGATCAAATTAACAAGATTAGAAAAATTGACTGCCGTACCAATAGATTTAAAATGCCAATTTTCCCGCGTACTATTAGAGAGCACAATAGGCAGAATAGCAATAGGCTAGGTAGGTAAAAAATTGCTAGTCTCAAGTGCATGATACATGTTTAAACAATACTAACGTATGTATGATACAGAAATGCCCATAATATATATTATATATTTTCTAACCAGTAATCAATTCATTAATGTGTAGTTACTCGTCACCTAGTTGCACGCGACCCTTATAACTAACATGTATGCATAAAGTAGTAGCACTGCATCTCATGGTTGCATGTAAGTGGTGCATGTTTGGTGATCTTCACCCCCTGCCACACACATTTGTGGCGGCTTGCAGGGTGTTATGCAGATGTACTTCAGTATTCATCCCCGAAATCGGTGATAAGAAAAGAATCCGTAAGGTATGAGTGAAGAAAAGGTTACCTGTGTCTAAAAGAATGAAGGCGAGGGGAAAAGAAGATATACATTCCCCGAAGGAAGAATGTATATCGGGAACGAGTTCCTTTCCACATAACTCTCCTTTACTTCGGAGCGAACTTTCCTTTTCTTTGCTCTAGACGAAAGTCTTCATGCCGTCGTCAACAAAGCTTTCCCCCTCCTGCATCGCACAGTTCTCACTTTCATTTCGAAATGACACAAAAAAGGCGAGTAAACTAATTAGAAAATGAAACCACAAATGTAAACACCTGCTGCAGTAGAATTGAAACTAAAAGTTTCATAGCTCCACTATTTTTTTACAACCTTAGGTATGACGTCACCTTGTGATGACGTCTGACGTCTCAAGGCATAGCCGTGTGATGTAATGAATTTATGGAATTACAAAATTATAGTCTTCATTCCAATTCGAACAGGAAATTCCATAACTTTACGCAGAATAAATCTTCTTGCAGCAGTCTAGATACATGACTATAAAGAACATAATCACAGCCATTCTAATCAATGCTGAAGTTTCAGGAGTCGTGTGGTGAAATTGGGGCATCATAGGTGACCAAAAAAAGAGCAAGTTTCCACAGCGATGTAGTTATCATTGTGACCCGAGATTCAATGAACTACATCTTATTGAGGTCAGGATTATGAAGAGCACTAAAACCCAGATCGTAATAAATTCTTTATCTTTTTTTTTTAAATCGCCCTCCTTTGGTTATTTACCAGATCCAATCTACCGTGCGCGACTATCATGCTCTCTGTTTTACTCTCTCACACCGCGTATCCTGAAACAGCGAAATTGTACGAGAGAAGACACACCCAACATCGTACAACTTGATCAATAACTTGGCAAAACTTCGCACTTGGAAGCAATTTCAATCGCAAACAGTTACACTTATTGCACGCTCCTTTCGTGGTTATGAGGAATGGGCGACTACATCTACATAATACCCTGCAAGCCACCATAAAGGTGTGTGGCAGGGGTCAATCATCACCAAACATGCACTACATATCATGCATAAAAAAGGAACAGTATTAATATAGTAGTCAGAACTACACTATTTAAAAAAAGATAAAAATAGCAAATCAAACATGCAAAAACATGCTGTTAGTTGGGTTAGCTTCAAGTCCATATACCAAGATGCAGCTACACCTAATGGATATATTTACCGTTATTCATATCCCTAATTGTAAGAGGAAAAAAGGACATTTTGAATCTGTCAGTTTGACAATCAATTTCTCTAATTTTGTGATTACGGTCCAGTCTACCATAGTAAGTTGGGGTTCGCAAAATATTTTTAGCGTCATAAGTGAAAATATGGTCTTGAAATTTGTTTAAGAGATTTTTTAACATCACTACACATCACTATGGGTTGAAGATAGGTGTCCACAAAGGGGGGGTTGTGTTTGAAACCGTCGAGATTCTCTCGAATAGGTAACCATTGAGTCACGTGGTATGAACACAAATGGTTCGTGAATTTGGTGAGTTAAAACCGCTGATTACAACCTCAATTATCGTTTACACCTGTGTTTTATCTCATATTGGAGCTCTATAGTCGACAAAGATGAGAAAAAATCAAGTGAAAACAATGAATGATACTGTAACGAGCGATTCAGACACACTATATTTGCAAGCCATTCTTGTTTGTACCACGTGAAACCTTGGTTACCTCCTGTTCGAGATGATCACGAAGGGTATCAAACACACCTCCTCCAGGCCTGAGATTCATTTGGTGGGGTAGATGATGCTTGACACAATTAAGGCTTCAGGAGGTGTTGATTTCATGATTCTTCAGGTGCACGTACAAGTGAGTAATTTTTTAATCATGGGAGATGATGGTTATTTCAGAGAGGGAGAGATTTCTTTGGACCAGAATACTTCAAGGAAAAAAAACTCCTTTTTCTCCTTTTAATTCAGGGTTAGTCTTCGGTGAGGAAGGACTAAAACGTAAGATCACCTGAGTTGGCGCATGGCCCCAAATGTATAATCAATGGTTGATCAATCAAAGAGAAATCCGATTTCAGATTCTTTCATCCACCGCCACAATTCGATGCGAATTTTCGCGAATTAGGTCTCAATCCCAAAGAGCCCATTTCTCTTCCGAATATACTTCCATAAATAAATTTCATATTCCAATCGATGCCTGGGGACTAGGGCGGATCGGAAAAATCGATTTTTCGCGGAGAAACTTGGCCCTCTGGAAAAAGTTGTCAAAGTGACTCAAAATGAGGCCAGAAAAATTTGAAACCTCTAGGCCAACCCTAGACCCTCGCGCCGTGGCCATTTATGGGGAGGGGGGCTGAAAATAGAAAAATTCATGTTTTTAAAGTGGTTCCCCATGGATTTTGCCGAGTTGCGACCCTTTAGGGCAAAAATTTCGTCCATTTGTACGTATCTGCAGCCGTTAAGCCACAAATTGTCTATTTTGAGTGCGCGACCGCGCGTAATTATGCACCACCCACGCAGCGTCGCGGCGCAACTGTCAGAAGGCCGCTCGCGCGCCTCCTGCCGGCTCGCGCCTCCTGCCCGGTCGCCGCGCACGCAGCAGAACTCATCACGGATGCGTCTTCCGTCGTTGGTCTCATTAATATTAGATAATTAAACAATTTCCAGGGAATAACAATTACGAGGATTATTTGAAATTAATATAACCCTACACACTATATTTTTTTTCCTTTCTCGTCGACAGAAACGAATTGACGTTACCGAATTTTAAAGAAGTGATAAAATATTTTTTTTATGTTCGCGACGCATTGAGATACGAAAGCGCAGGAAGGGAGCCTACGGTTTATCAAGTAGTCTGGTAGCCAAAAAAGTGTCCGAACTATGGAGACGCACCTCTATTCCAATCATTCCGGAACATGGTGTGATTAAAATGATTATACGGTACCATACGACTTACTACGGCTTAAGAAAAATGCAAGCAAGCATAGGTGCCGAAGGTGAGAAAGGTGCCAAATCGACAGAAAAATTATTATATTTTTAATGAATCCCAGAAACTATGTGATGTTTGTGCGTGTCAGAGCTAAAGAATTAGCGAGTGTAAATTTAGAAAGAGGATAAAGTTCTCCCAAATGAAACGGCATTTTTGAGGGATCAAAGGACAAAATAAAAGATGGTATCCGATGGATTGGATGCCTCTGAAACTCGACGATTAAAGAAAAACCTCAGAAGAGGATCGTCGGAGAGCGTCGACTCAAAATCTTTCATTCTTGAAGAGGTAAAAATTGAGCATCAGGAATTTTTTCCGCTACATCTCGTTAAAACTCAACCGACTTGAACCTCAATGTTCCTCATACGATTAGGAATGAAAATCAATCAAAATCTCCTTCGGGGCAAAGGCGTCTTCAATTGCCAACAGTGGCGGAGGTATGTGCAATAACCACCTTCGGGGTAAAGGCGTCTTTAATTGCCAACTGTGACGGAGGTACGTACAAGTACCGGTGACGTGTCCCTCAGAGCAGCAGCAATGATTGTCAGCGCAACTGTAACCGACGCAAAGCTCAAAACTCCGGAAGACAGGTGAATGGTAGTGGACCGGCATTTGTTACGAAGACAGAAAAAGAAGATGCTAGATTCAGTAAAAGCAAAGACAAACGAAAAAATGCAATTGAAGGTCTGTATTTTGACGGCCGAAAGGATGAAACGATTAAACTGGAGAAAATAGGCAAGAGGACATATCAATCTTACGTTAGGGAAGAACATGTCTTGTTTGTTGAAGAGCCAGGCTCCCAGTTTTACAGTTTTGTCTCCCCCACAGGAGGATCTGCAAGAAAAATCATATCTGCAATTCTTGATTTTTTTGCGAAAGAAAATATTGAACTTTCAAATTTAAAAGTGATTGGATGCGATGGCGCCAAAGTGAATACAGGTCAGGATGGAAGCATCATCCGTTTGCTGGAAGCAAAACTCCGACCTCCGTTAGAGTGGTCCATTTGCCAATTACACTTGATTGGCTTAACACTGCGGCAGTTGGTAGAAACATCAGACGGGCAAACTAAGGGTCCAAATTTGTTTGCAAGACCTATTGTCTCCACCCGTCAAGACTGCCACACGCTTGATATCACACGATTGGAGCCAGTTCCAACAAAATTGTCCCACGAAGAAGACTTGAGATTGCTGAGCAGTGACCAGCAGTATCTTCGGGAAATTTCTAATGCTGTCCAAAGGATTTCGCTCGGAAAATTTGGCCAGATAAACTCCAAAAAATGTGGCTCATTCTCGTTAGGTCACTACGGCCAGCCAACAACTGGCATACGTGTCCAGTGAAAATTCATGCGCTAAAATGCGCTATAAAATATATTGCCATTCAAAAAATATACGCACCTGTCTGGTTTTCAGTGAAAAAAAACATTGTATACACGACGGTGCTGTAAATTTATGGAAAATATTATATTGATGAAGAGATCCACCAGTAGATCTTAAAAGAGTCATTGATTCTGTTATTCAGAGAAACGGATTTCTCCGGCACTCAGAAAATTTACTCCTCCCAATGATTGCTGAAAATGGAGAGGAAGTGTGAAGAGATGCGTGGAAAATAATCTTAGAGGCATGAAGAAATACGCATGCGACGAAAATCCAAGAACTTTTGAGTTAACAGATTTTAAATTTGATGTAGAAGACTACACGCTGCTGATAAAATGGGACGAGAACACCGACTAGTGCTCTATCACATCTCACGACTGAAGAAATTCGAGAATTACTTGAGTAATGCTCAACAGTGGAACACAATTGTCCTTGTCACACGCAAGCTTTTGAAATATTTGTAAAAGAGGTAACCCAAGCTTCATTGGCATCCGCAACAACGAGAGACAACAAGAAATACTGAAAATACTAGAAAACAAAACCAAAATGCCAACCTTCAAAACCAAGTCTCAGATCATGCTGTGATATAGTGAGTAAGTTTTACATTTACCTGCTTGACTTCAAAAATAAAAAAAATCGATAATGACCTTAAGTGTTCAATGAAAATAAAGTTTAAAGACGAATACTTGCACACAGATAAACCGTCTGGTACTACAACAGGACCACTTTCTTATTTTTTCGATAGCATATAATCTGATAAAGGAAATGCGTTCCTCTATTCTATGAATGGATGTTTGGGCGGTGGAGTTCATAGTGCAGGTGGTGAGCTCTGGTAACTACTTTAATTATTTTTGCATTCTTTCTCCATGCTGAAATATAATAGTACAAATAGGCTAAAAATCGGGAAGTGTTTCTTTACTCCCTGAATGATGACGGTGTGTTGTAGTAATTTCAAATAATCCTTCCGTAATTGTTATTCCCTGGAAATTGTTTAATTGTCTAATATTAATGAGACCAACGACGGAAGACGCATCCGTGATGAGTTCTGCTGCGTGCGCGGCGACCGGGCAGGAGGCGCGAGCCGGCAGGAGGCGCGCGAGCGGCCTTCTGACAGTTGCGCCGCGACGCTGCGTGGGTGGTGCATAATTACGCGCGGTCGCGCACTCAAAATAGACAATTTGTGGCTTAACGGCTGCAGATACGTACAAATGGACGAAATTTTTGCCCTAAAGGGTCGCAACTCGGCAAAATCCATGGGGAACCACTTTAAAAACATGAATTTTTCTATTTTCAGCCCCCCTCCCCATAAATGGCCACGGCGCGAGGGTCTAGGGTTGACCTAGAGGTTTCAAATTTTTCTGGCCTCATTTTGAGTCACTTTGACAACTTTTTCCAGAGGGCCAAGTTTCTCCGCGAAAAATCGATTTTTCCGATCCGCCCTACTGGGGACTCGTCAGCCGGCTCCACAAATAGCTACGCGGATGGAAAACCAGTAGGACGGTTTTTTTTAACTGTCCTTCAAGGGATAAAAATCAATTCCCTCAAAGAGCAGAATTGTGATCACGGAAACCACTTTTTACGTCATCAAAAACGTTATCGATAACTCAAACCGTAGTAAACATCCAATGCTCACAGTAGACGTCCAAATGACGACATTGGAAATGAAACACCGGACCTGAAATTTTCACAAAAATGAAATGTATGTACTTCATAATTCGGTGGAACCACCTTAAACTTAACTCTCCGTCCTCGTGAAAATCGCTTTCTGAGAGAACCATGGGAATAACATCCAATCTGCACTTCATCCAGGGATGCGCCTCTCCGAGGAGCCATAAATAAATTAAACAATAAAGGATTTCGACATTTTACAGGGAAAATTGTGAACATGGACATAACTCTTTGCATGCGAGGTCTATTCACTAAAATTAGCTTGGTGGAAGTTTTGCTGAGGAATGAAGTTGTGCTACAAAACTTCGAGTCTTTAAAAATTGTACGTTTTAGGCAGCTTAAAAACACGACGTCATCGCATGACGTCACGGCTCGGTATCCCTATGGGCGTTGTTCTGTTGTACGAAGAGGTAAGTTGTTCATGAATACTTGGCTAAAACATTTGTAATTATTTCACTTGTTTAATTCAATAAACTAATGTATTTCGATTTTTTAGTTAAGTATGTAGTATGGATCGTAACAAGAAAATCATCTGTAAAACACTTAACACCTGTATAGTAGCCTGTTTATTTTCACTCTACGAATCTCTGCTATGACAAAGCAATCGCTGTATTTTTTTTAGAAGGATGCCACCAGAAGAGAGTCGACCAAAGGCAAAATGTCGGATTGTGCTTTTTTAAATCCCTTTTCATTCATTTTTTGGATCAAGAAACGGCTAAAAGCCTCAAAATAATATATTCGCCTGGTTTTCTTCTAAAAATAATTGTTATTCTTTACGTAAATGACTTGAATACAGTAGTTAAAAACAGCAAGCTCCGTCTTATGCCGATGATGTAGTACTGTACAAGGAAATTAGAAATGAAGAGGACAGTCAGTCTTTAGCTAAGGATTTAGATGCGATTGATGACTGGTGTGATAGTTGGCAGCTAGAATTAAATTTGAAGAAACGTGCGATAATGAACTTTTGGAAATAGAATAGCTTTCCCCGCAATACTGTTATTGCAACAAAGAAATTAATTATTGCATCAAAGAAAAGAAAATATCTAACTTAGAATCCATTAAATTAGGTGTCCATCCATTAGGCGTCACGATCACCGAAGACATTTCAGGGGGAAAAACAACAGGGAAATAATAATTAGTGTAGTAAACCGTAGATTAAGATTCGTACAAAGAGTTCTAGGCAAACGCAACGAGAGAGTATGAGAAAGAAGCTACTGTACACTAGTCACGCCTCGTGCAGAATATGCCGCTAGTATATGGGAACCGTACGAGGAATGTATGTTAAAAGAATTAGAGCGTGCGCATATGAGATCTGCTAGATTTGTCAAAGGCCGTTATGATAATTGAATAAGTGTAACGAGTTCAATAGAAGAACTAGGATGGAATTACTATCAGAACGCAGGTTAAAATTAATGTTAAACCTTTTAAGTAGATTCGAAACCGATTTGTTCACAGATGATGTTAGATGTGTATTAAGAACGCCTGCGTATTATGCGTATTGCTACTAATTCAAGCATACCAGTTTAATATAAGGGTCACGTGCACCAAGGTGGTAGGTAACAGAGATAGATTGTCGTACCGTCATTTTTCCCGCGTACCATAAGAGAGAACAATAGGCAGCGTAGTATAGGGGTAGAAGAAATATAGTCAGAGTAGTGCATGAAGCATGCAATAAAAACCAATAATCCCTCTCTTATTATGTAGATATTAACCATCTAGCTGCCAGTGACCCTATTATCCAGCATTTATCCATTAAATATTCGAGTTGCAGGGCAATAGTGCATGCCTTGTGATCTTCACATCCTGCCACACACCCTCGGGCTGGCTCGCAGGGTATTATGTAGATGTAGATTTCTGTATCCGTAGCAATATGGAGCGCATACCGTTGGTGACGTTTCTGACATTTTCATAGCATCTAATATCCTTGTAGTTTGCGGGGAAAAGTTTGGCTAATATATTTGAATTCGAGAGGAAATTTCGCATCAAGCACACCATTAATACACGGGAATCAAATATAATGCATATTTATCGTTTTTTAAGTCACAAACCTCACGTCCTACTATTCCGTTGGGATACTGCGCGCGTATTTACGTCACAATGGCCAGGCAATGATACCGAACACTTCCTCAGAAGTCCCGCAGACCGCTACTCACAATCAGAGCATGTTAGGTATTCCATCGGAGTGTTAGCGTACTTGAAATCATCGGTTTCATTCTCCATTGTTCACTACAGCCCCGAGAGCTTCCGACCGTTCGATCCTTACGCAATTTTAATGCTTCGCTGACGACTTGCATAATCGATCATCCGTGTCACGTCACACGGACATACTACACGAATCGATAAAGCCGAGGCTCAGCTGATTTGATGGAATACGAGCAGGCAGTCATCCACACTCGCAACGTCACTCGGGCTCGTGCGAAAGATTTCATCATCATCATCGGCAGGAAACCAGAGTAATCGACTCGTAAATGAACAAGTGAGGTGACGCGCGCGCTGTTCGCATCCACCTCGAATTTTCCCGGAAGCGCGACAGGTGGCACCGCGAACAATGGCGATACTTGCATCTTTGAATCGCTTTACCGAAGGGCATTCGAGTTCAGTACTCCGTCCGTCGGATGGGACGTTAAGTCGTGGTCCCCTTGGCACCTTTTGTTTGTATCCGAATTAATTAGGTTTGATCAGAGGCAGGGGCGCAACAACGGCAGGGGAGCAATGCCCCCCACTGCCCTCCAAGCACGATTATGGGGGGGGCTAGCCCTTCCCCCAGAAATCAGCGGTTGTGGCTCACTTTTTGATGGGCACTTCCCGATTTGTAAAATTATTACTAGCTACTCCACTCTGATTTTGAACGAAGCGCAAAAGTTGTGATAAACAACAAGATATGGCACTTATTCCACAGGTTTTATTAGAGGTACAACGCGTTTCAGCGGTTAAGCCATCATCAGGCAAAAGTTGTACTATCTACAGTGAACTCTCGTTAGGACGTTCCTTGATAGCACGATTTTCTCGTTCGTTTCCTCAGGTCCGCGTCACAGTGCATGTAAATAATACTGGTTAGCACGCTTTGCTTACCTCTTTAGCAAGTTATAAGGAGGACCAAACCAAATTCGTCCCAGGAAAATAATCGCCGTATAGGTTGATTTGACGATGGATATCTCGCAAAAGGCTTAAGTTTTACATTAAAATGATCGTTGTTGCTTACAAAACTACTTTAACAGGGATAATATGGCGAAAAAATGTACATGAAGAATTAAAAGGGCTCCCAAAAGCCCCGAATCTTATCGCGATGTTCGTTTGTTTTACAAGTGTCTCGACTTGATACAAGGCCGTCTCAATATACAGGCCTGACACCTACTCCTATGACGTCACAAGAGTGATCCGACGAGATCTCGAATTGCGGGATGTTTTGAATACGTTGACTGATTTAACGTGGTAATTCGATCTGTTTTCATTCCACTATACTAATATTCCATCGCTTATATGTTATACCCTTACCACCCTCATCCCGATTTGAATAAAACAACCTAAATATGAGTATAATTTAGGCGTTTACGGAACACAACTTTTGCTAGATTTTGTAACATTTTGCCGATTTATTGCATCTATTTCATTTTTACATTAATTATTCACAAGAATGTTGCTCATTGCCCCAATATTTTTTCTTATCAGCATTGTAAGTGACACTCAAATATAAACTGCTCCGGATCAAAAGCATACGGCACACAGCACTTTTCCCCCATCTGAAATACGTAAGAATACTTTTCACTCGCCTATTATTATTGCAAAACCACGCAATAGAGTAATTAATTTTATTGCTCGACATGCGTAACTAATAATTAAATAAAGCAGACCATAAAATATGTTTTTGATTTACCTACGTTTTGCAGTGTATTTTTCCATTTCAAGCCTGTTCTGCCAAAATACGTAATGTTATACAATATAGCTTATTCATACAAATAAAGAATCAAGTAACTATGTATATTTCCACTTGAATTTATTAGGTACAACTAGTTTCAACGCATATGCGTCATCTTCAGGCACCTTATTACCAGGTACCACGCTACTTATTCATACATTTGGATTGGATAGATAAATTTCTCGCCAGGGCAACTTTTACCGACCCTTTTGCCGGCTTCTTCATATAAAACTGTAGCGTTTCATTAAATTTTTATCAGAGCTTCCGAAAAGTAGAACAAGCGTGTTACTTGAAAATTGTCGTCAGTAACAGTTATGTATTCAATTAAGTTGGAATCTTCATTTAGTTCTAAGCGAGTAATACTGCATATTAATAACGCTATTGAAGTTTTCCTAATTCAAAATGTTCTCGGCAGCTATTAAACAACGAATACAAATCGGATGACAATGGCGACAAGAAACTAAACGAAATTCAGCTCTCAAGCTAACCCCAAGGTGAAGAAAACTGGGAACATACTACTGTGAACATTAAGAAAACAATTTAAGTTATACTAGATGACAATAGCTACGAAGAAACTGAAAGGAATTTAACTTGAAACCTAGTGCGCCAAGGTAAAGAATGAAGTTGGTAACATCATGGGTGTTTTCAAGTCTGTTTCCGCACTAATAGGCGCTTCAGACCGGGAGGAAAGGCATAAGGATAGGTATGGAAGGGATGGGGATAGGATAAGGAATCCCTTCCATTCCTATCCTGATACCTTTCCTCCCGGTCTGAAGCGCCTATTAGTGCGGAAACAGACTTGAAAACACCCATGAATGAAGTTGGTATGTTACTGAATTGTCTAACTTTGTTTTACCGCCGTGAACTTCACCGTCTTAGGATTCAAAACCACAAAGAAACATATAAAATAGTAATATTGCAAAAATACAAATACTAACGCTAACTACTACTACAAAATGCTACTACATACTATTCAAACACCACGTTTCACACTCCCAACCATGAACATACATATGTTAACAGTAAAAGTCCTATAAATAAGCCGGTAGACAATGAGCAACACCTTTTGTTCAGATTTCTTACCTCAAAATAGACATTAAAATAGATTTTTCGCCCCATATATATCGAGAGTATTTTCAGATAATCTGCATAAAACACAGAAATAGATTTTTCGCGAATCCTTCTACCGACTATTTTCTTTCGGGACTTAAAATATTTGCGAGATATCGTAAAAATAATATTTGAAAATATCACTTCGGTGCAAGCACTATAATGTATAGTCAACATTCAATCAAGTACAGTATACTTGATTCAAGGTTTATCGAAACCCACTGTGTGCCATCTTATGGTTTATTATGAACCTCTTATCCTAATATTCTTTAATTTTCACTTGAAAGAAACCGCATGCACTCGAAACATTGCATTTATGTATTCCTTGAAGCTTCCTTGGGACAATGTGAACATTATTTTTTTTACAGGATTACAATAAAGACTCATAAAACGATTCAAAGGTGAAATTGAAAATTTTTATTTGATCGCAGTGCCACCTTCCGCGCTTCCGCGGAAATGCGACGTGGGAGGAAACAGATAAGATATATGGCGCAAACAGCGCGCGCTTCGCTTCACTTGTTCATTGCGAGTCGACTTCTCTAGTTACATGACGATAATGGAATCCTTCACACTGATAAAGCATTCAGGAGAGATAGATCGGCATTTTACAGATAACCAACCTCTACGGCACTCCAAAAATTACTATTTTCCAATCATGCTCTCGTCCGCACAGATCATGGAAATCATCCTTTAGTTCAATAAACGATGCTTCATACCCAAATTTCGCCATTTATGATCTTTGACTTTGTTTTCCTTACCCCACAAAATATAAGAACCGGACACCCGAAAACTGGTGGTCAAAACTCACACTCATCAGCACTGATTATTACCAGATCCACGGGAGTTGTGTTTGAAACCGTCGTCGGGATTATACCGAACCAAGATGTCACGTGGTATAAACACGAATGGTTCGCGAACTTCTGTGCGCTAAAACCACTGATTATGACCTAATTCAATATTTACACTTGTGTTTCATCTCTTCTGAGGGCTCTGCAGTCGAGACAGATGCGAAAAACTCAAGTGAAAACAATTAATGATATTATAACGAGCCATTCAGACACACTAAATTTGCAAACCATTCGTGTTCGTAACACGTGACTCCTTGGTTACCTATTCGAGATAATCCCGACGGTTTTCAAACACAATTCAAACTTGGCCCTTTAACTTTTAGATTGAAATAAGGACATGTTGCGGAAATAAACCATAATTATTACAGCAATAACACTTTGTTCGAAGAACACGCGGTACGACATGAAGGACATCACGCCATCTTATTTACCTGCATTTTCAAGTCCATCCCCACACTTACGGGTGCTTCAGACCGGGAGGAAAGATACAAGGATGGAAATGGCAGGGTATAAGGAGGAAGGGTGGAGGGAAACCCGGCGTCGGCAATTAGCCTGCCCTAAACGAAAGGCAACAAGGAAGCCACGGCTGTAAGTCCCAATCAACGGACGGAGTATAGCATTCGAAATGTTCTCCACAAAACACTCAAGCAGGGGTCGGTTCAAAGCCAATGAAAGTATACCTTCCACTGCCGGGATATGAACCTGGGCTCTCTTATTAATAGGTCAACACTCTCACCGCTGCGCTTATCCGGCCTGGTCAAACCAACGCTGATTTCTGATGTGCCTTTAAATAGTATTTTGGTCACTGATTCGAAATCTAAGTGAAATCAGGTAAGAAAAAAAATCGAGGAAAAATAGAAGAAAATAAGAAGAAAATAAGAAGAAAAACAAGAAAATGTTTCCGTGACAAGATGCAAGGAAAAGACAATATATGGATGAAAATATGGCGAGCAGATCTTTTTTTTATTCGTGTATTCACAAGTTTAGGTCCATTTAGATGCCTTTATTTACATTACAACCCCTGTTTACTTTAACTTTCACTATATGCGCAATTCCTGATAGTACGAATTTTAATATAACAGCTATCTACATCGCGTACATACAATATTGATATGTTTACAATGCATGTAAATAATTCTAATTAGGCTTTCAGGAGCATATAATGTTGTCTTCCACTCAGGAATGAAGGCTACGGTCTTCAAGGTTGGTTGGTTATTCAGGGGAGGCGACCGACAGCTGAGGTCATTTGCGCCAGTTAGCATAGGTGGGTAATTGGGTAATGGTAGGAGTTTTCAGGAAACGGAGGAAGGGTGGAGAGAAACCCGGCGTCGGCATCAGCCTACTCTTAACGAAAGGCGCCAAGGGGACCACGGCTTAACGTCCCATCCGACGGACGGAGTACTGAACTTGAAATGCACTCCACTGGGCATTCAAGTGGGGACCGGTTTTCCACAGAAAAATCCGCCACTACCGGGAATCGAACCCGGGCCCTCGGGATGGGAGGCCAGTACCCTAGACACCACACCAACCCGATTGAATTGAAGTTGAAAAAAAAAAGTTATTGCTCTAGGACAAATGTCCTCCAAGAACAAAAACGCTATTTAACAATATGAAATATGATTGCTGACGTATGATGATGGACAGACTGCTAATTGAATGATACAAAGCTGCTGCAATATTGATATGTGATTTGTTAAGGCCGATTTAAACGATACAATTTTTGAACAATTTCTTGTACCAACGGTTGTATAAACTGAACGAAATTGTATGCTTTTCTGAATAGAATTAGAACAGGTTCTATTTTCCGTGCAGTCATTCAGACATTCGCACAAGCGTTCACACAATTTGCCGCTTTACACGGCACATTCAAGCGTTTGTACAAGAAATTATACAAAAAATAGTTTCGTGTAAAGCGCCCTTAAAAGTGTGTCTTTTTACGAATGAAATGTCGATGGCTCTTTTGAGAGGCTAAGGAATCTCGGCCTACAACCATCTAATGTTCGCTGCTTCGAGAATTGATAAGAGTTTATCTGCTTGTCGAGTTTAATTTTGATTGTGAGTCTACATCGGTATGGGGAGGTATATATTAGCCACAAACATATATTACTTTTGATTTAGCGCTTTGAATGAGACTCCAGGCATGTTTTATGTTGTGATCGGGAAGTATTTCTACTATCACGAGATTCAAGAGTGGATCGAGGGTAAACAGCGTAAATTTGAACAACCCCCCTTACGCCAGTTATACCACGGAAATCGTTCAATGGCACTAATTCGTGTGTATCGCCAAATGCATTCCTTGATAACAGGAAGTGCTCCAAAATGATGGCAATATTGAGCATGGAAGTTAAGGGAGCGTTGGAAAACATAATCTATTATCTTTTAAGTTCATATAGTTATTAGGCATTTATTTCCTGCGAAAATTTAGTTTCAGTTAGTGCGAACAGAAAATTCTCCGCTTTTCGATATTATTTCAGTGTTAATACATAACAAATAATTCGCGCAACTAAGTTGACTAAATTCAAGGAATCCTTTATAAACGCTTAATCCAGCGATAATTTGGACGTAAATGGTTCTCTCGAGAGAACATATACAGGCTAATGAAGAAATTTCGACAGTTGAAAAGTTTTACCGTTGTCTGGAACACATTCCCGTTTCTAAAGATCATTTAGAATTGAAAATTAGGGTTAGTTAAATAAATTGTATTTCTACTGGGCAGTCAGCATTCAACTGAGATATTGCGTACAAAATAATTCCGTGCTTTTTAAAGTCTCAATTTCAGAACTAGAAAAATCCAGACACGCTCTCCATTTTCTTCATAACGTTCCATCGATAGCGGTATCATCCGGGCATGAGTATTAATCCGGGATTCGCATGGTTCTTGGTGGCTCATTTTGAACCATGCAAAAGAACGAGACAATGGCACGAACCAAGTCATATGAATCGAATCATCGAAATGAATCAAAATTCCCGTCTCTCAATTCCAAATTATTCAACTTTCGCTCCGAGAGCCAATGCCTATTTCCATAACACAACCTCCATTGCTGTATATCAACGCATTTCGTGAGGCGATTTGTCGGCCAATTTCGATCTTCCATCCTTTCTACTACAATAAGACACCCACAATGGGGACGTTTACTCCGAACCGAAATCGCTATTTTGTACACCAAATCGTTAACGAAAACGAAAAATGAAAATTTAGCGAATAAATTAATCTTCTAACCAGAGCAATTCACTCTTAAATAAAAAATTTTAACAAGCAAAAGTGACGCCCACAGAACGAGCTACGTTATGGATTACTACGCCATCCACCTCCCTTGTCCTTGACTATTTTGAGGACGAACGGAAGGGGAGGGAAGGTGAGGAGGGGTCTGCCTGAAGAGATCCTGTCGCAACCCCTTCCATTGGCAGAGTCAGCTGTGTGTCCCCCTTTGTCATAAGGCGAAGGAGCCTCGCGGCCTCAGTTGTGATTGGATGAAGTGCATGACGTAAGAGTCCTTTGCACGCCCATTTTACCGAAAGGGTTGAAAACATCAGTTTTTCGCCGCTTATAAATCGAGAACTAATTGACGGATCGAAGAACGAAAAATACTGGTCTTTTTATTTTACAAACTCTATCCTAAGTGGTAATAAAACATGTGGTAAACGTTCTCATTAGCTAAAAGTCACCACATATTTTTTTCCAGGATTCAAATTTGTATTCGTTAGAATAAAGTTGTAAAAATAATTTTGCTTCCGAAATGGAAATACCTCAAACCATGTATTAAATGCACAACATTTTCTCTACTGCTACAATATGCAAGCAGTACACAAATTAAGAGGCAAATATCAGCAGTGCTCCGAAAAGGATTAATAAAATATCGAACCGCACCCTGTGAATTAGGAGATTTTTCCTTTTCAAGATCCCTTTTCACGGAGTCTTCATAGAGGAGGGTACTTGAAGAGGGGGATATTTCTTAGGGATCTCTTACTTGATTTTGTGCGACAAGTACCTAGGTCAAGAGAAATGCCTTCATTGTCGATATGAAAATGAACGTATAGAGAAACAAAAATGCCACCGTTGCGAGAAAAAAAATATCTCTCAACTTTGTTCTGCAAGTAAAAACCAGTAAAAAAAAGGATTTTTTCTATTTTTTTAATTTGTTAAGTAGTGCCTTAAGAATTTTTAAAGGCAGGAAAGATCGGGAAAGAGGGTTCTCAATATTTTTAAGATCTGACGTGGCAAGGGAATAATTGGATGGGGTCCACCCTAACCATAGTGGGGAATATGCATGAAATTTGTTTCTCGTGTATTAACGATGTACCTACTAATTGCGAAATTTTCTCACAAATTTAAATATTTGAGCCAAAATTTTCTATCCCAATCACAAATATCATTGAATGCTGTTAAAATTTTCTCGAAAATTCACTAAATCACGTGATCTGAATCGCCTTCTGACGTCACTGCACGGTATAAGTTACATATTGCTACGGAAACAGACGTTTGTTTCAGAAGAAAACGAATAAAATACATTGTTTTGAGGTTGTTATCGTTTCCCTGATCGAAACAATGACTGAAAAGGGACTAGAAAAAGCACAATCCAACAATTTGCCTTCGGTTGACTGCCTTATGGTGGCATCCTTCTTACAAAACAGCGATTGCTTTGACATAGCCGAGATTCCAGGAGAGAAAACATGCAGGGCATTACACAGATATTATACAATTTATGGGCGATTTGCTCGTTACCATCCATAATAGTTAAATAATTCGAAATACATTCGATTAATGCATTAAAGAAATGAGATAAATACATACGTTTTCGCCAACTATTCATTAAACAACTAACCCCCAATTACAACATATACACAAAACCCATAGTGATACTGTGCCCTCACGTTATGCGATGGCGTCATGTTTTTAAGCTGCGGAAAACGAATTTTTAAAGAGTGATATCTTTGAAACACCACTTGATTCTTCAGCAAAATTTCGCCAAGCACATTTTAGCTAATAAACTTCACATTTGAAGAGTTATAAAAAATTGTGCATCTTCCCCATTCACTCAAGAAGAGAATTTTACAAACAAGAGCTGGAGAATGCATTTCCATTCACAGGAAAACTTGTTTTTTTAAAAAAAAGCTATTGAAGTTCCATCACAAAACTGCAAAAAAATGTACTGGTAGAGCTGGAGAAGTGCCAAAATAATACAATAAATTATCAATGGCGTACGACAAACAGAACTAATTGCCACCGACCCTGATGAACCCCAAAACCACCGTAAGTCAAATAATGACGAGTACAACAACGTAGAAAGGCGCGCAGTGGCTACACAGATGTACATAGTAGCAACAACCCTTAAGTATCAAGGGCCAGCATGGATCTTAGGCCAAACATTTCATATGCCACAGTCGAAAAAGGAATTGGCGGCCATTATTAGCATTAACGGATTACTGAACGGGAGGTACGCGTCCCAAGACACGGGAACAAATAAATAAACAATTCGACAACAGGAGAGAGGGAGTTGGGGAAGAGCGTCGGTAGATACGAGAAGGGACAATAATTGAAATAAACAAAGAGAGGAGAGGGAAGTGAACGGACGCGAGTGGGAACTGGATCTGACGATCCTGGAACTCCAGAAGGTGGAGTGTAAAGAAGCCCCAGGGAAAGGCAGAGATTAGGAGGAGCAGTGGCTGATTATTGGAAGAGTGGTGCCGACGCAGAGAGAACAACATATCGGAGTGGGAAACTGCCCAGGGGTGTCTGCTGGCAGGTTCGAGAATACACGGGTATTCCGAAACCGATACGTATAGTCTTGGACCATTGAAATAGTAATTCACCATTCGTTATTCGTGACTGTTAGTGGAAATGATTTCATGAGTATTATTTTGTATATTTGTTAATGGGGTCGTTTACCATATTTTCAATACCGAATCAGATAGAGTTTGTAAAATAAAAAGAGCCGTATATTTCCGTTATTCGATCCGTCAATTAGTTCTCAAGTAATAAGCGGCAAAAAACATATGTTTTTAAACCTTTAGGAAAAGTGGGCGTGCAAAGGATTAGTACGGCATCCACTTCGTCCAATCACAACTGCCTTATCACAAAGGGGGAGACACAGCTGATTCTATCAATGGAAGTGGTTGCGACAGGATCTCTTCAGGCCGACACCTCCCCAACTCCCCTCCCCTTCCGTTCTTCCTGAAAACAGAGAAGGAGGGGAGGTGGATGACGTAGATATCCTTAACGCAAGTCGCTTGGTGGGTGTCATCTTTTGCTTATCTTAATTTTTGATTTATGAGTGAATGGCTCTGGTTAGAAGATTAATGTTTTCACTAAAATTCATTTTTCGTTTCCATATATCAATTTCGTGTACAAAATAGCGAATTCGGTTTCAATTAGACACCCCCATTTTTTTTCGCGGTATTATTTTAGTTGAGTTCTTTGCATGCGATGCGCAAGAAATAATTGAAATCAATTTTCTCTTCAATGTAACCGAGCATAAATTCATCTCATTAATTGCTGATCAAATGATTTAAAATGAGTATGCTACTCTCATACGTGGATGTACCCTAACCCCACACTTCTTTTCATTATTCATCACACCTAAGAAGCCAGCGTAACGAGAGGTAAGGGAAAGAGAGGCCTGAGGAGTGACCAAGGGGAAGTTTGGTTACAAATCATATTCGGTAAGTTAATAATAAAAACCTAAGAAATCTTGAGAGCCTTAGTGGGCTTCTACCTATTCGGGAACAGTGATGCAAGATTTGAGCCAACTACAGTATACGTATCACCTGGCGCATATTCATATCATAACAGTTCTCATTTTTAGTTTTAGTCACTGCTAGATTCAGATACATCATATTTCCTTCCTGCAGCTCGATTTCCTATAGGCCGCTTTACACGATACAATTTTTGTACAATTTCTTGTACAAACTGAACGAAATTGTATGTTTGTCTGAATGGAATTAGAACAGGTTCTATTTCCCGTTCAGTCATTCAGACAATCGCACAAGGGTTCGAACAATTTGCCACTTTACACGGTACAATTTCCTCATACAAGAGATTGTACAAGAAATTGTACAAAAAATTGTATCGTGTAAAGCGGCCTTATTTTTTCGGCATAGCTTATAATATGTAGTTTTATACTCACAGGAAACGATCTCTATTTCTCATCAGAATTCATGTTTAGGGTGATAATTGCAAATTATTTTAAAATGCAATCACGAATCAAGTAAGTCAGAAAGACGTTCACCTTCTTGAGGCGCACAGCCACAAAAAGTGGTTATGGAGCTTTCTGCAATTCACCCGAGAGCAGCGACCTTCCCATGAAGGCATCTAAAAGACGGCATATCTGATAAGACTTCGTCCAGCCGGCACAATGGCAGCGTTCAAACGTTAACACCATAAACAAACGCCAATCGTGACATTCGAAAAGCAAGCACCTCGATTCTGTTGTGTCACGGCGATTTGGAGTCCTTCCCAATGAGAGAATGACCCCTCATTGACAACGACCCCGCAACTATCCCAGCCGTCACGAATTGGGCATTTTTCCCTGTTGCATCAAGAGTAATTGTCGCCACAACATAACTACTGGAAGGTCCTCCATCTGCCGACGCATAATCTCCAAAGACGAGTCTCACATCAACTTTATAGACGAGCGAAGTCAGTTCTTATGCCGCGATTCGACTTCTAAGTTTTCATCCGCAACACACATCACATGTAACCTTCACCTGCGCATAACATTTGATTAAGTTGCAGCAACTGAAGTATCATGATTCGCAAATAGTCTGAGACAAATTTAACGTAAGCAGATCAATGACTATCATATCTGCAATTGACTGTACGTGGGTCACTAAATGCCTTGGGAAACCAATAAACATTCGGGCAACTATATCTTTACCCAGGCTTGAGAGACTAAAATTACAGGAGGTAAAGCATAAACTCTTTGTCTTAATTACTTTATCTCCAATGGAAGGGGTTGAATCACCTTATACAACCTACTCTGTCACACAGTATCATTTAAAAGTTTTACCTTGAGAGCCAATGGTTCTAAACAGTTAGATAATCAATCAATTAAAACTTAGCAGTCAGGAACCTATATTGTTCCCAAACAAGTAAAAGGAATTCAAAGATAGGCCGTCCTTGAAGGAGAACGTAAAATAAACAGGCAACTAAATATTTGATGGAGAGTAAATATGGAAAAGTGTTAGTAAACACAGAGACGATAAATCTTAGTAGAATTAGTTCAATGGGTTCATAAATACACCGATTACAATGTCACCACGATGAACCACGAGGTATTGATACATTCACTTAATCACCAAATATCTGATAACCAGCATATAACTGAATGTCAATTGAATAAAACGGAGTCAGAAATGAAAAATATTTTGTGAACAACTGCACACGTATCCAAGAAATCGGGAATAAACCTCTAAAATGATGAAGCCAGATACACAAGTACACATCGTATTACAGAAAGTTCAGCTATTTCCAACAAAAATGCTGTGGAAAATAGTGATTTCTAAAAGCTATTGTTCTTGTAGAAAGAATAATTACGAAGAAAGTCTCTATCACTACGTATGCACACACGATGGCATTGATTAAGAAACTCTGACAACGATTTGCAATTGTAAATACGCAATTTAAGCATTCCTACGTTTACATTCCAATCGAGCAATAATGGTAAAACACAAATTAAATAACCTATAAACTAATAACTGCGACATAAACCTAAGAATCATGTAGCAAGTGAACCAAAACATTGCAAGCAGAACCTTTCTTCTCCGTACTTACCCAGTGCTGGAAATACAGTTGTCTGCTCCACCAGAGATTTCATGGTATTTTGGATGCAGGAAGGAAAACCAGATGTCTTCTCACTCATTTCATCAGTTGCCAAAACGTAGAAACAGGTATATACACAAATAAATATGCCACACGTTATAAATGCTCAATTTCACGTCTGCTGGACTATACGCCGATTGGTAACGGCATCTATAGAACAAAAGAGTAGCGTAATGAATGAGAGGGAGATTTGAAATCAGAGGAGAATGGAAACTTGACATTGGTGGATTTCAAATGGCAAAAAACAAGTGCATACCATGAGATGTCGTTTCAATCCCTTATTTAGAGAATGAGCAATTATTGTAACTGCATATCCAACATTTAATTTATTTATTCACTGAACGCCTCTTGTTTTAATCTTTCAATTTACCCCCTTTTTCCTCATTGCAGTCCTCCCTCTTAAGTACACATGCTGATATAGGCAATGGTTTTAGGCGTAACTAGATGTAGATTCTGTATTTCCCCGATTGAAAAATTACTTGGGAAAAACCACCTCAGAAAGTCTGTATTTTTACCAAGTGACCTTTTCTATCAGGGATAAACATATTGATGATAATATTTCTTCCATGATACTACCAACACCTGTGCTACCAACGAGAAACTGAAATCACTTAATGTGGTATCTTCTATAGCAGGGAACATGCATTATTTTTATAACTCTCTGAATGAGAAGTTTATCAGCTAAAATGTACATACTTTGCGAAAATGTTGCTGAAGAATTAAGTTGTGTGGCAAAGATCTTACTCATTAAAAATTACACCATTTCGGCAGCTGAAAAACACGACGCCATCGCATGACGTCCCGGCACAGTATCACTATGGGCGTTGTTTATCTGTTCATGCATGGAGATGAGTTGTTTAATGAATATTTGGCGAAGAGGTTTGCATTTATCTGTCTTTGTAGAGTGAGTGAGATAGTTCTGTAGAGTGATATAGTGAGACAGTGGTGACGGTAGAGTGAGATTAGTTCTTACTTATACTTAAGTAAGAACTAATCTTACTTAAATATAAGTAAGATTATATTATAGGTTAAGTTTGAATTCTTTAATTGGATCGCATTAGAAATTTCAAAAAGGAAGACAATGGCTTTAGGACGTTACTCCACGAAATTTTCTCACAAATTCATGCATGTAAGCCAAACTTTTATATGAAAGCAAACAGGATACTTTACAGGTATTATACTATTTATGGATGATTTGCTCGTTACGATCCATACTACTTATTAAAAAATCTAAATACATTAGTTTATTGCATTATACAAATGAGATAAATGCATACGCTTTCGCCAAGTAGTCATTAAACAACTTACCTCCACGTAAACAAATAAACAACGCCCATTGTGATACCGTGCCGTGACGACGTGTTTTTAAGCTGCCGAAAAGCACAACTTTTAAAGAGCAGTGTCTTTGTAACACAGCTTAATTCTACCACAAAATATCTCGAGTATATTTTAGCTAATAAAATTCTCATTCAAATAATTATGAAAAATAGTAAATTTCCCCATTAGCAACAATAGCTTCTCTAGCCATACTGCTGGCATCTTCAGGACTGAAGTGACAATGCTTTGATTCTTGGTAAACGGTGGACTTCGACAAAGCACAAGTTGTACGAGAGTTGCTACTATCCATTGCTAATCCGGGAAGCAATAGAACCCTTTATAAAAACGAAATTTACAACCAAGAGGACGGTTATGCTCTGTGCAATAGCTGGATGAGAATAATAATGGTCATGATTGGTGAGTGCATAGACCCGACAACCATCTTGACCAATCAGGGCCAACCTAGGGCACTTATTTGTTTACATAAGATGGCTTCAGACCTGAAAACGCCAGCAATATGGATGGAGATACTGTTATCGCTAAAAGATGCCATTAACGCGGAGAAACGCCCGAAAGCCATTATTAATGATGATCGTCGCGGAAGCCTCAGATTTAATTTGGGAGACAATGGTGTTTTCCCGGCGCCTCCAAGTTGCATAATTACGGAGAGAACCATGTTTCCTAAATTGAATAAAATCAATTTTTAACATTTAAAATTTACGTTATTCATTAAAAGGGTAAGACTCGTATTCTATCTAAATTTACTTTCATTTGTTCGTTTCACATAGTTGCTAGAAACTACCATAGTAACGCTTCCTCCGCGGCTCTCAAAAACGTCCATTTTCCTTATTACTGCAAAAACATGACAGCAGCGGAGAAGAAAAGGTTTAGAAGCATTCAAAATGTGGTGCTAAAAAAGAATGATGAAGATAATATGGATCGACCGAGTAAGTAACGAGGAATATAAGTTATGAATAAATTCTGAAATATGTATTAATAAAATAAATAAAAATGAAGACCTTCCTTAATTCATTCTTCGCGTTCACATTTCCCTCAAATATTGTCTTCGTCGGGCCATCATGTCTCAAGATATGGCAGATTAGATTGTCCCATCTTCTTCTTTAAATTTTCATCAGACTTCTCTTTTCTCCCACTATTTTCAAGGCTTCCTTGCTATTCACTAGATCGATCCATTTTATCTTCATCATTGTCATGTAGCACCACGTTTCTAATACTTCCAGCCCTGACTTCTCTATTGCTGTTTGCGTTCATGCTTCGCTGCCATATAGTAGCACGCTCCAGATGTACTCTCTGATGAATTGTTTCCTTACTTCTACGCTTGTATTTCCAGCTGTAAGTAGATTCTTTTTCAGTAGAATGCCGTCTTCATCTTGGCTATCCTACTGCCTATTTCTTTGGTGCTTCGTCCGTTGCTGGTTACTCGGCTACTCCAATAACAATAATCTTTCATTTCTCCTATAGCGACCGAGGCTGGCGATAAATGCAACGTAGTCGGCTAGCTACTCAATCTAGCTGGAGAGCTATACGGAACTGCTGTCTTCCTAGAAACAACCACTTATTTGGGCAGATAAATGGTGCTACTAGAACTTTTTATCCCATCTGCCTCAGATAATTCTAGATTTTCTGGCTGGGCAACCAAATTTACAGCTGAAGGGCCATACTTTTTCCTCACTGTAGCTTTTTTCCTTAGTTGAACAATCGTACTGGGGACTGTGTTTGAAACCGTCGGGGTTATCTCGAATAGGTGAATAAGGAGTTACGTGGAATAAACAAGAATAATTTCGCGTATTTAGTGTGTTATAATTGCTGATTACAACCTCATTCCTTGTTTACATTTGTGTTTTATCTCGTCTGGGGGTTCTAAAGTTGAGGCAAATGAGGAAAACTCGAGTGAAAACAATTAATGATATTATAACGAGCTATCCATTCACAATTACTTTGTAAACCATTCGCGTTTGTACCACGTGACTCCTTGGTAACCTATTTGAGAATATCCCGACGGCTTCAAGAACAACCCCCTCGCCGCTTCTATTCTACTGCATACAATTACCTTGGTTTTATATTTATTTATCTTCAGGTGATATATGGCCAACATCTTTTGCGTGTTCCAGCTTAAGTCTTCTCCATACCTCTTCCTGTCTCTGTCGTAACCGTATGTCATCGGCGTTTCGCATCGGCGTTTTTCCCCCGAGGATATTCACCCTTTACATCGATGGCTTTCTCGTTGTAACATCGAAAATGACTGGCTATGGCTAACATATTCCGTCACATAATTTGCTCTAGTGGTCCGAAAACGCATGCATGTATACCATGACAATATAGTGGTCATTCCCACAATTAATGGTACTAATTTTGAAAAGCATAATAATTAATATTAATTAGGAATACGGAGTCGCGTAGCATTTTATAATAAAACTAATTAACCAATAGCGGTCTCAATCTACGAAAACAAAGAGAATGTTGTCTCGCACGACTATGATTAAAAGAAATAGTTTGTATTGTAATTTAAACTATTGCTTAATCGTCATCCTTAAAGCCGATAAAATTTCAATTCATTGTAAAATGATCGTATGGTTGAAAATCTACGTAAATGCCATAAAAACTGATCAACTGACTCCAATAGTGACCCAGATCAATATTGCTCTATGATGTTATCGAAATAGTAGGTACCTACCCTAGGGAATTCGTTCGGCTCGCAGACGATGTATAGATACCTCTGTGTTATGTGATCCAAAGGTCATTTCGCAACGATTCACTTGCATATCTAGCCGGCAGCCGTTGTCATGAAGGAAGTTGCCAATATTCATTTCTGAAATAATATACTCCGTAAACCTCCCCAAACCTATGGAGTATTAACAAGTCTGCTAGCGAGGTTCCCGTCCAAATTCAATAGGAGTGATAAAAATCAAATCTACACAGATTATTAGGAAATTTAACATTTATTTTTAATGGACGGAACCCAACTTGGATTTGGGAGCTATCTTTGACTCCAAGTGTAAGGAACCATCAAATGATTAAAACCAAAGTAAGCACATTTAAACCAGTAATTCAACGTGACCCTTTACAAAAATGGGAATAATATTCCTAAATTTTCAGGTGGGAAGTACAAACCAAGGAGGTTAGACGGTGGATGTACCAGTGAGCAAATGCGGCCGGCTACTTGGGAAGGGTAGGACCCGCCTCCTTGGCAAACGAAAGTTATTTTCCCTGGCTTTTCGTGGGGATTATGTGCGCATCAATTCTCGAACTTCATAAGTACGGATAAGTAATAATGCATATTGTTCCACTGGGATTGGAATTTTATTCTTGAGAGCTGGTACTAATTTCACCAATTTAAATCACACACATTGAATTCGTTTACGTGTATTGGTACTTTCGATTGGTTGTATGATCCATATTTATGTTACAATTATTTTTCACTCACTACTCTCATTTTTGGCTTGTCTTCATTCAGGTTTCTCACTGCACATATCAATCTCAAACTACGGCAATTTCGTAAGCGTTCCATCTCTTCTCCTCATGTCCGAAGTCGGTTAAAATAGATATACTAGGAAAGAAATCCATAAAACATTAACAATTGGAGCGTCGCTGAAGCCTTCATTTCAATACTCTTAGTTTTAACGAATATAAACCTACTTAATCCATGAGTAGCGCTAGTAGAAAGTCCGTATGTGTGTGTAGAAAAATATGGCCGGACTTGCTCCACGAATTAGCTACAATGCCTCATTCAGTACCTTCCAATATCCTCGCGAAAATCACTATGAAGTCCCTCTACGACGCGTTTAAGCATAATCGATGTTTTCATTCGGAGGCGACGATGGCTCGTAAAATAAAACGCAAGACGCAAAAAGACGCAAAAAAACCAACAAATGTTGACGTAATTTACACATTTAAGGGAAAATTAGATCGCAAAGCGTGAATCGGTTGACAGAATAACATGGTTTGAATTTTTACACGGTAAATACAGAAAGGACGAAAGCAATCGATTGACATTTAGTTATTTTAATGAGCGGAAGAGAAAAGTCTTGTTTTCTATACATAGCAAAACTCAATTTAAACCATTGTAATCACATATTTGATAACCAGGAATCGAACCCATCTCTAGAAAATCGGGAATATTGTTTTCCCGAGCCATTTATAAGGCTACAAACCCAATGAAGTTTACGGAATCTCTCTAGGACGAACCGTTTCTGAGATAGACGGGGGGACGGACGGACGGAAGCTACGAAAAGTATAAATAATACTACCTGCAGGTCCCCGTTGAAATTCAACGGATAGGGGGGGAAATCAAATTTACACACAGTAATAAGAAATTTTAATATTTTTCGTGATGGAACAAACAAAACTTTGATTTTGAGGCTATCTATGCATCAAAGTCTGATTTGGAATCATTAATCTAATATCAACCAATGTAAACAATAATTACTGTCAGCATTGGATCCTTGGGCCTTTGCAAAAATGGGAAAAATATTCCTACTAGATCCGTGTGTAGCGCTAGAAATAAGCCCGTATATTTGTGCAGATAAATATGACTGAGCTAGCTTTACGAATTAGTTGTAATAGTTCCTTTAGTACCTTTCTCGCGAAAAGCACGATGCAGTTCACGACATCTCTCATGAACGAACTGTTTATGCATCATCGATGTTTTCATTAGGATGTGACAGTGGCAATGTCCTTGGCAACGCTTGGAAAAGAACCAAAAAACAAATTCCAACTTAAATTACACAATTTACAAAAGCATGTAGAGTAAAGAATAAATTGGTTGAAATAAAAAGAAAGTTTATAAACTTTCTATACTATAGTTTTTCCGTTATTCACAGAAAAAAATGAAAGAAATCGATTAACGTTTATTTTAAGCCATTTTACGGAGCGGAAGAAAAAAGTCTTCCAATATCATAAATTATAAGATTAATTTAAACCAATGTAATCACATAGTTGCAACCAGGAAACGAACCCGGGTCTTTATTGAAACGGGAATATATTTCCCGGAACTTTTATGGGGCTAGAAACTCAAAAAAGTTCGAACATGTCTTTATTTAATCTGCGAATTTAGGACTCGTCCTCTCTTACAATTAACTGATCGGACGTCACAAACATCCATGCCCCGGACAGTGAAAATTCTCCCCGGGCGGGATTCGAATCAGCGACCCTGATATTATTTTACCCCCGCGGCCGGCCCCGGCATCTCTCTAGGATGAACAGTTACCTGATAGGAAGGACGTACACTCACTAGGCAAATTATGTACAAGATAGAAGATAGATTCTTTCCATTCGCTGGCCTGGCAGCCCAAAAGTCGCGGGTTTGAATCCCATCTCTGACAATGATGTCGTGTTTATCTTAGGACAAATAATATGAATAAATTAAGGTAATAAACTTACCAATTGAAGAACCTTAAGACCCGATTCCTAAGCTACTTCAAGTCTGCGGTCTTAATACAAAGATAAACACACGAAATCCATGCCATGGACGAGATTAAAACTCGCGTTCTATGGATTACCAAGCCGGCACGTAACCATCCTGGCTGTCGCCGCGGCGGCCTTCGGTCCAGTCCACCGTAAGTGTTTGTTTGTCTGGAAGAAGGGAATTTGCTTCTTATTATTTCTACTTCTTAACGGCAAAAGTTCCTCGTAACCGACTCCGCACAAGAGAACACGTGAGATGTTGTGAGATGGCAAAAGGGAGTGACAAGATTAAATCCATCAATATGAAACACGCTTGTGTTACTTGCACTCAACCAATGTACACTAAGAATGAGTACATCAACACTGAGATCATGAGCAAATTGTTCCAGCAAAAAAACATTATTTTGAATACCTTGGATATTAATGTAAAAAATGTTCAGAGAAGAGGACACATTAAAATTAAGGGCCTTTTGGGGCTGCACTATCCCGTCGGATATAAGAATTTCAGGCTCCGGAATTTTATTTCTTAAACACTGAATGTTTAATTGAGGGGAAGAAAGACCCTCAATCCTACTTTGGGACACCGCCAGTCAGGAGTCAGTTTTTTTTGTTAGCAGCAGCTTGACGCCGCGGAAAAGGCCTAGAGCAGGAATTGGGATCAATGGCAACACCTTTGGGGCCGTGATCATAGGCGTATCCAGGGGTTGTAAACCCCTGCATTGATAAAATAATCGTATAAATAATGTGTTTAACACATGTTAATAGTGCACTTATATCACACACTTTAGTTTATAAGTTTTTTCTTAAATCTTTTGTTAGGCAGCGAACCAACAAATAGGACAACTACAAAACTACTGCACTACACTTCGATTTTTCACGCTCCACAAACTTTACTAGGCTTCTACGTTGCAACTATAAAAGAAGACAGACAGACAGCACTTCGCTGAGTAATTTTTGCGGAAAGACGAGTCCATTGCTTAAGTCAGTAGGGGTGTACTGTATAAACGTGGGCGCCGAATACGTTTTCGTCGGCGGCGGCGTAATCGGCTTGGACCTCTACATCGCTTAGGCTTTCGTGTACGATACTTTTATCCTCCCCTATTTTATTTACTCAAACGCCGAAAGAATACGTAAAACTATACACTCACGTGTAACGGGATTTCCGTGTGCAGTATCGTAGCCAAGGGGTCAGGGGGAATGTCAACACCCCCCTCCCCCGCTCCCTGTGTTCTGGCGCCCCTAAGCCTGTGAATGTTTCCATTCTTAAGTCCCAAATATGCACATCTGTATGAGAGCAACGACGGAAGACGCAGCCATGGTGAGTTTTGCTGCTTTCGCGACGAGTGGGCAGGAGACGCGAGTGGCAGGACGCGCAAGCGGCCTTAGGAGCGTAGCGCCGCGACGCTGCGTGAGCGGTGCTTAATTACGCGCGGCCACGCAGTCAAGGCTTAACGACTGAAGATACGTCCAAATGGACTAAATTTATATGCTCTTATGGATCGGAACTCGGCAAAATCCATGGGGAACCGCCAAAATAATATGACTCTTTTCATTTTCAGCTCCCCTCCCCATAAATGGCCACGGCGCGAGGGTCTAGGGCTGACCTAGAAGTCCCAAATTTTTTTTGGCCTCATTTTGAGTCACTTAGACAACTTTTTCCAGAGGGCCAAGTTTCTCCGCGAAAAATCGATTTTTCCGATCCGCCCTAATGTATGTATGTATGCATCGATATGTCATAACTAGAGCGCGGAAAAAAAGTCTTTTGACTTTTTGTAAAAGTGGGACTTTTGTGGTTTTAAATACAAATCTTCACCAATCTCATCAAATAAAACAGTTTTTAATGACTTTCTTAGAGACTTTTTGGGACTTTTTTGGCGTGGCGGGACTTTTCTGATTAAAAGAGACTTTTATGGGCCTTTTTATTTAAACCACATGCCTAAGTTAATATTTGGCTGTTGTGATCACATTTGTTCAACTTTGTGTTGGACGCATCTGTGTTTTTCATACGGTACTACACGGAGCAGATATGTACTGTAAAATGTAAGCTCCTAACAATTGTTAATGCGAAATTTTAATAATAGCTCCGGAAACTGTAATGAATTCTTTCTATTGCTCCACCGTTCAGGAAATAATCACACTCACTCAGTGATTCAACCCGAAGGTTGGTTTGGATAGGTGAGGGTAGAGCTCACCCCGTACTTATCCATTTGCATGTCAAATTCACATATTGTTCCTTTCCCTGGGCCACCTCGCACTTCGAGTTTTTTTTTCTGAGGGTGTCCAAAGACTTCACAAAGGGATAGATTGATCTGAAAGAATGCATTGATCTAATTATGAACCAGCTTATTTGAACCCGGGTGGTCTGATGACAAGCCGACAGCGCTACACTGTATGCTAGCACTCCGCTTTTGTTTAGGAGATTAGCGGAAAAATGATACAATTATATGAATGATCATCTAGAATTTCCGACGAGGTGAACGCGTCACATTGTGTGCAGATGATCATTAAATGAGCCTATATTGTAGCGAGGCAAGCATGACGTAGATGAACCTGGACCCTAGGCTGCAGTCAAGCGGAGAAGAAGATTTTAAAATTATTGCGAAAAACAAGAAAAAGGTCCTCACCTTCCCCGAAAATAGGGGTCCTGACCTGTACAATGGACAACAAATAAGTACTTCTTTCTCATTTTCGGTTTTTTTGAGCAGAAAACTAAGTTTTGAACTATTAAATCATGTTTCAACTTCCTTATAAAATTATTGATCCTATGTAAAAACTTGTTTTGTATTGTATATTATAAAATTTTCCCCTTTAAATTTGACTGAAAAAACGCAGTTTCCAAGGTTTTACAATGGAGTGTACTTCCACCCTATTTGTCATCTAATGCCTTTTTAGTAAGAGGTAGGGTGCTGGGGACTTCCAGATATTTAAATAGAGGAACAATGAGATGGGAGGGTGAGTTTCGAAGAAAATGAATCATGGGGAGACGGGAGAGCGAATATAAACGACGTGAGTGGTTAAGCGGGGTTGCATAACTTGGAGCATACAGCCCCGCGACGCCGAGGCGCATGTTTCAGGGCGCCCTGTTCGTCCTACGTCAAAATGTTAGAATACCTTTTTTGTTGCTTTTAAATTCTACTTTCCGATTATCTGATTAGTTTTTCCAAAAATCAAAACTAAACGATTTAAAAACTAAAAAAGCGATTTTTTTAGTGTTATTTTCAAAATTTGGGGGGGTTTGGTAGGGACTTTTTTTGCAAAATTGAAGACTTTTTTTCCGCGCTCTAGTCATAACTTAATTTTCAACAATAAATTCTACAAGGTCTACAAGTTTGGATCATAGTATATTATGAACAAAATTATTCAGTATAAGTATACAACAGTATGTTAAGTTTAGTAAACTGGTGAATTTATCAGTCGTCGCTCCTTAAAAATTTTGTTCCCCTACCCCCACTAATTTTTTTTTCACTAATTGACTGAATTTCACTAAAGTTTTTCACTAATTGCTCAAGTTATAGCAGGTTTTTCTTGAATATAAAAAAGAACAAAGTTACCCTCATAAGGCCTTAAACCTTGCAATTTTGTGGATTAATATAAAAAAAAATTTAAAAACTTTGATTCAAAACATGCAATTACTAATGGAATTTCAAGGCTCAGAATAATTTCAAAACGTAATTTTAAGATATTTTTCGATATTCTCGAACCCCCACTTTACATGGGGGGTAATCCATACCCCCTGGTCATGGTGACCCCCCCTTCAGACATGCCTATGGCCATGATAAAATTGTATTGCTTCAAGATATGATTGCAGCTCATTTGTCACAATTTTTATGAATCTTCTTGCACTATGATCTTCTTCCAATTTTAAATAAAATATTTTCTTTTGAGAATTATACTCGCAGTTTCCTTAAATTTTAAAATAAAATACCACTTGAAAATAATATTTTATTTTGAAATGTGATAAGATCTATATTTAAGATATAAGAAGATTAATAATATCAATGTGATAAAATGTTCACCAAATATAAAATATATGTGAAAGGCACATACATGTATAACCCTAGGTAGAGGTAGACCGCTTATGCCTACCATCGAATCCAGGTGAACCGCCCCTTAAAGATATTCCTGGCTGCACTCCTGCTGAGCACAATATACCAATGTTAGAGGTCAATTTGATTATCTGTGCAATATTCAATAGAATTGATAGATCGGATTAATTCAACAAAATTGATAGATACTTCTCCTCAATTGCCAAATTTAAGATAAAAATTGACATAATTTCTTTTTAAAATGTTCAATTTCAATTCCTGAGAGTATTTTAAATACTCTTGACGAAATTTGCTAAGTAATTGGTACCTGTATCTTTCATTTTTATCATTTCACTGTGGAGAACATTTTTCGACAGACATCACCTGCCCTTTTGTTGATGTTCTCCCACTCCAATACCCATGCCTTGAACTTGCCCTGCAATGAGTTCATCTTCTTCTAATCAAAAGAATTGCAAGTATAATATGTGTCTATCTCCCATTGGCAGAGCGAAGTCATATCAACAATTAAATCTCTATCCTGCTGTAGGTTGGTAGGTTTTGATGAAATACCTGCAGCTGTTGTCAAAGATGTAGCACGACTTATTTTTGAACCCCTTTGTGATATCATCAATGATTCATTTTCTGCTGGCATCTTTCCCAAATCTATGAAAATAGGGAAACATTACCAGTGTACAAGGAAGGTTCAAAAAATTATAGAACAATCACCATAGCACATATTCCCCTTTTAAAAAATAATTGAAAAAATGTTAAGAGGCTACTTCAATTTATGTGCTCCCATAAATTGCTATATATAAATCAATGTGCTTATATATAAGGTAGATCAGTTCAGTTAGCAATATTCACCTTTTTAAATTATGTCTATGACTCTTTGGATGGTTCCAAAAGTACAATGGGAATCTTTTATGATTTTACCAAAGCTTTTGATCGACTTGACCACTCAATACTATTAAGAAACCTGTCTGATCTTGGTGTCATTGGCACACTCCTTAACTTCAGCGAATCGTACCTTTTGAACAGGAAACTCTATGTTGAAATTAAGTATTATGATAATGATGGGTTGAACAGAGCATGCACATCTGACATGAAAATTTGGAATCTGGGTGTGCCACAGCGGTTCTTTACTGGTACCCATTCGGTTTCTAGCCACAATTAATGATCTTCCTCACCACTTGATAGAAGATTTTGTCACTGTTGGCTGATGATACAAGCCATGTACTTCCGCACAAAAACTTGGAAGGGCTAATACACCGCAGTCAACGAGCAGTCCAATCTATGGCTCAATGTTCCTCTAGCAATGGATTTCAAATTAATGTCACCAAATCGAATTTTTGTTATTTCATTCTTCATATATAAAACCTGACCAGATACCTTTCCTCCGAATTGATAACTCTGTTATCATGCAACCTGACCAGGTATCTTTTTTACGCTTAAAACTGAATGGATCTCTTGATTGGAGATCACATCAATATTATGTCTCTAAAAAGTTAGTTTGTGGCATCTATATTTTTAGATCCTTGAGAAACATTGTATCATGCAATGTATTGAAAATGGTCTACTCTAGTAATTTTTACTCTCACCTATGTGACAATATTGTTTTTTGGGGTTGTTCCACCCATGCTAAACGAGTGTTCATTCGGCAAAAAACTGCTCTGCGTGCCATTTTCAACTTACAACCTAGAGTGCATTTCTTCTCTGAAAATTGCTATAATGGGTTATAGCTGACTTTTCCTTGTATTTATGTTTTGCGTTGTGCTGTATTTGTGAAAACATACCCCGACTCTTTTGTGTTGAATGGTGATGTGCATCACCATGGAACAAGAAGACATTTTGACGTGCATGTATTTCATAATAATAGTGCTCAACATAGAAACAGTCATTTATGTATGCTCTTTACAATTTACAATAACCTTCCAAGCCATTTAAATAAAATAAAGGGGTTTGGTCAATTCAAGAAGGAACTGTGTAAATATCTCATAGAAAGAAGTAGCTGTTAAGAGTTTGAAACCTGATTAAAACCTGTAATTTAGCATATATTTTTTGGACATGTTCTATGATTTTTAAAAATCCTACAGAACAAATAAAAGTATTATTATTATTAATCCTCTCAGCAGGTTGGATTGACAGATGAGATTAGATCTAACCTGAACCCACTGAGCCTGAAAGAATATTCTAACATTGATTATTAAGGATAGACTCCCATATCACAGGTACAAGGACTGTCTACTAATAAGGGTTACCCCCATGAAATCACAATGACTGGATAACTATGGTGTGAAACCCACCAGTAACTGATGGAGGTCTCCAGTTACTAAACAGTGTTGATCAGTAACTGATAAAATGTTCCGGTTACTGATCAACATTCTGCAGTACTTTTTCTTGAGGGAGTAGTCATTTATGGGGCATTTTGCTCTAATTATAGATAAATATATAACCTTAAATGATAACATTTACTTATACCAACAAATATTACTTTATTTGAGACAAAATAAAATTCATAGTCTGAAATAGTTGGCAACTCGAACACACTAAGAAAAAAATCGTCACTATTAAAACAAAGGTATTGATCATTCAGGTAGATATGTCAGACCACAGCTGCTTCTAAACAGTTAGGAGTCACAAGCAAAATACTTTATGAGCAATTGTTTTATCACTTACATTTCCAGATCTATCACATTTACCACTTTTATTACAATAATTTTCCAAAGATTATAGAACTGGTCCAATTTTTGGAGAACAATAAATAAGGAAATAAAATGGTAGAATACAGGAAGTATTACTTTCAGGATGAGTCCATGAACATGAGAGACATTTCAACAATTGATAACAATGTGCAAAAACTACAAATCCACCTCCAAGCACTGAATGGCATTATTAACAAGGGCAGTAAAAAAGGTGGAGTGGCGAGTGAATTTACGTTGACTACAGTCAAACAGGAGCACTACCAGGTACACATCAACCCAATTACAAATATTTAACACTGTATCCTTGTAAATTTCAACTATAAATGATTATTGTTCAATAAAGGTACATTGTTGATCTAATGATTTTTGATTCAGGAATAAAAGTCCCTGAGAAGTGACTAGGATTATCTCCCTATCATGTGACAATTTGATTGTAAAAATAAATTACTTTTTTCTAATACCGTCAGTTATTCACACGCTACTTAAGATATTGAAGTAAAGTTTCAGCAAACGCAATAAATGTTTTAAATGCCTTGAAATATGAATTCGACTATGCAAACCACTGAAATTCATACTGGCAATGATACCAAATTACTATCACTAACTGTGCAGTGTAGAGTTAGTTTATTTTTACTCCATTTTCCTCTAGAGATAAATATAGATCAAGAGCACCACTCGAATCTTTCAACACATGTCAGAATGCCATTTCACAAATTAGTGCGAATGAACAACAGCCTGCATCGTAATAGAAAGAATTTAAAATATGAAAGGGCATAAAAATTTCCTTTTTTAAATGAATAAAAAAAAACCACGAAGCTAAAAATTTGATTATGCTACAGTAAAACTGGAAGCTCTATTATTTTCATAATCACAGATCTAAAAGCAGTTGGACATAAACCGAGGAACAAAATACACTTAGATAAAATGCCATCGGCTAAAACTTAAAGCTTAAGTACCATATAAAGCTTTATAGTATGTCTTCTTCCTCACAAAGCAAATGACAAAAATCTACCAAGATATTGTCATTCTCTGTTTTGCATGTGCTTCCAGAGTATACACCAAATGGAGGATACAATAAAAACCACACCAGTGGCCCAGACCCACACATACACAGTAAAATACTTTTTGACTTGTGTCTAAAAGAAAACCAAGAATGAACAATTCAGGATGGCAACTTGACTTGAGGGGTAATCAATACATTATGGTAATTTACACACAAAAAAGAGGAAAGAAACAAATAAAATGAATTTCTTCCACATATATGTACACCTCCTGCAGTCACTACATAGTCCAAGTGCATACTTATTTACTGGTCACTAAGAAAGGTCCTCCTCTGAGATCATTTCAAAGTCTTCATCACTGTTTTCCTCATCTTTGAGCTGACTATGAGCAGCTGGCTGATGTTGCCCTGCCACTGCTCTCTGAAGGGGTGGCACCAATGCCCCCATACTGCCAATGCCACGGACAACCGAAGCTACCGCACCAGACTGCACGAGGAACTGTCCAAGCAACTGACTCATCTGTCCAGTCACCTCACTCCCAATGCCTCCGTGATCGTCCTGAGGAACTCTATCGAGAGACAGTCCTTCCGAGAACGCCTTCAGCTCTTCCTCTTCAGAACTGCTCTCTCCCCCTTCAAAATGCATGCTCTCAAATCTCATGCCCTCACCATCATCCTGATCTTCAAAACCCTTGTCAAGAGCTTTCCGGTCCCTTCTGGCCGCAGGACCTTTTCTCCTCTTGCGCACGTGCTCCGAGTTGAAAACGCCATCCACTTCGTAAGGTGACAGCTCAAACTCTTCAGGAGCATCCAAACTTCCCTCCAGACTCTCCTGATCATGGGCTGGCATCTTTGTGACATCCAAGTCCAAATCCAGATAGGAAACATGCGAGGATGAATCTAATCAAGGGAGAGGATAAAGACAAAATGTAATATGTTTTAAGACAATGAAATAACAGCATTAGTAATGAGCTAACATTTCTGGAAGGCATAAGACACCAGGAACATTCAACAGCGAGAACTAGTAGCATGAGCAAAACATGAAGGCAAGCCAATATTTATTTTCTAAATTAAACTAGCTTCAAATGTAAGCCTGAATGTAAATAAACTTTGGTTACTAAAAATTACTATATGAGCAAGAAACATTAACAGAAAAATATTTCATAAATCTATTTTACATAAGTATTTTCGATGAAACTGTGACTATTATCATGTTACATTTAATACATTATTATTACATATTATGAGTTATATGATCAATTTACATGTTAACTGCGGCGTGACCCACCGGTGGGTCACGCAGATGCATCTAGTGCCGCGGCCATAAAATTCTGTGAATTGTCGTAACTTGCGAGGAGTATTGTGAGAGTAGGAATCGAGAACTTCTCAAGTGACTTCACCCAGAGGTTAGTCACTGTTCAAATAATAGACTACTATGCGACACTTAGTGTAACCCGGTGGGCCACGCCGCCCCTCCTGAAACTTTTTTCAGCGTGAGCGGTGTGGCCCACCGGTGGGTCACGAACAAATTTACATATTAGCGTATTATATCCAAAATACGTTTATTTTTTGCTTTCTTTTTGTTTTTTTTCATGTTTATGCGATTTTTATACATAAGGATGAACAATACTCGATATAGTAAAACATATCAACTTATTAAAAATAATGAAAATGTTTAGGAAAATTTTTTCTCCTCAACCTCTTGGCTGTCCATCAGTTGCTTGTAAACTAAACAGTCAGAACTGCCCTCGCCCGGCTGTGTGAGAGATTGACTCTCTCTCTTCCCTTCCCCCCCCCCTCTACGGAAGGGCAACTGGGAAAGAGTCGTGTAGCGTTCTTGAGCCAATCCCTTAGTGGTGGATGAGTGACTGTGCCCTTGCCGGGTGAACGTCTTCCGAAATGCAGACACTACTTTTTTCTGAGTGAGACAAACCACTATGTACTCTTTCCAAAGGATCCCCCTTCCCTTTTCTCATAGTGTGAGCAGGGCTGGGGAATCGGTACGCACGGACGGGCGTCTACATCTCACAGACGGGCGCGAACAAGGGCAGCCGCAATAAACAGAGATGGGTGAGAGTCTCCTGGGTTTTCCGAACATCAGCAAATCTTTACCACATGCATTGTATTGTTGCCCCTCTCTTTCCCCATCCCACGCCAGGGTCTAGAAGATAGCGTGCCCCATGTGACCGGTAGAGGGGTGGGCTGGGGGCGAAGCTGGGAGTAGCCTCCCCCAGGCTTCCTCTAATCTCAGGAAACAGCTGAGTATTGCCGCTTCAACCACCATCCCTCGGCAGTGGCCAGAAGCTCGGAAGGACTGTGACCCACCGGTGGGTCACACCGCCCATGCAAAAGGCTGAGTGTGACCCACTGGTGGGTCACGCCGTGCTGTGAGAGGTAGGGCTTTAAACAGCTCCGCAGTGAACGTGTTAATAGAGACCACATCCCTACATTTGATCATCATCATGGGTCAACAATCCTAGGATTGGTGTGACGCAGCCCTCCACTCGATTCTTCTATTGGCCAGCCTCTTCATATGAACCTAGTTCCTCTCTTTCACGTCCCTTACGACCTGTTCTATATAACTCATACGAGGCCTGCCTTTTCCATTCTTCCTGTTCACTTTTCCTTCGATGATTGTCTTCATCAGGCCATTGTGTCTTAAGATATGGCTGATTAGGTTGTCCCATCTTCTTTTTATAGTTTTCAGCAGACTTCTCTTTTCACCCACTCTTCTCAGGATTTCTTCATTTGTCACTCGGCCGATCCATTTTATCTTCATCGTTCTTTGGTAGCACCATATTTCGAATTCTTCCACCTTTTTCTTCTCTGCTGCTGTCATCGTCCATGCCTCACTGCTGTAATGAAACATACTCCACATATATGTTCCGATGAATTGCTTCCTTACTTCTAAGCTTGTATTTCCAGCTGTAAGTAGATTCTTCTTTTGATAGAATGCCCTCTTTGCCTGGGGTATTCTACTGACTATTTCTCTTTCTTGCTTCATCCATTTTTGGTTACTTGGCTTCCTAGGTAACAGAACTCTTTCACCTCTTCCAGTTTCTATTTTCCTAGTATAACATTGGTTTTGGCCTCTTCTCTCTTGCTGCACACCAAAATCTTAGTTTTCTTCTTATTGATCTTCAGCTGGTGTCTGGCCATTGCCTTTTCTATAGTTGTTAGCATCTTTTTCAGATCCTTCTCGGTCTCTGCTATGAGAGCTTTGCCATCAGCGAATCATAGCATGCCGATTGTTTCTCCGTGGATGTTCACTCCAGAACACTTCTCCCTGATTTCATTGATGGCTCTCTCAATGTAAATATTAAAAATTATGGGAGACAGTGCACAGCCTTGTCTCACTCCTTTCCTTATTCTTGTTTCTTCAGAGCTGGGTCCAGATTTTATCACAGCTACTTGGTTTTTATACAAACTTTGGATAATTATTCGGTCATTGTACGACACTCAAATTCCTTTCAGAATTCCAAGTATTAAATTCCAATCTACGTTGTCAAAAGCATTCTCTAAATCCACAAACGCAATGAAGGTTGGTTTGTTCTTCTCCATTCTCTTCTCTATTAGCAGCCTAAGGGCCAATACACATTGCCTCTATTGTACCCATATTTTTCCTGATTCCAAAATAATCTTCATCCAGGAAATCCTCTGCTTTTTGTTCTATCTACATTTGATGTGAACCAAAAAATGATTGAATAAAAACAAGCAAGTACTTCATGATATATATGGCTGTCACAATGTAGGCAGGGTAAAACCATTATAAGCCATTTTCGCAGCCACGGAATCAAAGCATACTAAGGCAGGTCTTCATCAGACCTGCCTTAAATTAAACTATAAATTGTAAATACATGATCAAAACATTCTTTAAAATTCCCTTTATTTCTAAGCATGTCTGATTTTCTGATTGGACTTCATAGCTTCATGGGCTGATTGACAAGTTCTTAAACAATATGGCATTAGGGATTACTACATAGTTGAACTCTCTGAGAGATACATTACAATAAACGTATATAACCCATTAAAGCCCTAAGTGACACTTGGGTCCTTAGTGTTTATGTTGATATTATCTCTATGTATACTGTTGGGCAACATTGCTCATCAAAACTGCTAGTGACAGTTATATTATTAATTTTTTAAAGTCTTCAATATTTATTTTACACCACCAAAACTGAGTGCATTGATTTCTAATGGAGCACAGACTGTAACTTCATAATTGGAAATTGCAGTGTATAGAAATTTTTGTCATACGGCCTTAAATTCAATTTTTTTGTAATAATAAAATAAATTTTGTAATTTTTGCAATTAAACTATAAATTGTAAATACATGATCAAAACATTCTTTAAAATTCCCTTTATTTCTAAGCATGGCTGATTTTCAGATTGGACTTCCAACTCACAAAATGAGGCCATTAAGATTTTTTAAAAAAATATAGAAAATTTCTTCAAAACAGGCATTGTATACTTGGACATAGATTCTGAAAACACCTTGGGAGGGAAAGGGTTAATTAATACCACTGATTTAAAATTGATTCTGAAGATTCAGGTGATACCACGTGGAATCGAAATATACTTAGAAATGATGAAAATGGACAATACACACTTTGTACGTTACCTGACGATGCTGTAAAAAAGCAAAACCTTGGTTATATTAAATAATTTATTTTGAAAATTTCGAATTTTCATACTTTCCAACCACAGGTTTCACTTGTTTTCCTACTTTCACAACACTAATTAATTTAGTAATAAGAAAATTATGCAAATTCACTTCAAATTATGAGTAAAATATAATGAAGACAGTACGAAGAGGGAACCCAAATGTTCATAAATTATGACTTTCTACTGAAATTAAAAAAGAGCTACTCAAATTTGATTACGAGGAACAAACTTATGCTCAAAGCAGGCTTATTTAATACAACTGTCAAACTAAACCATTATTTTCATGGTGTCCCATAGGGGCATAGATCACAGGGAAACCTCACCACAGTGATTAAATGAAATTTCAATGATAAATCTATTTTCTCCAAAGCAACCCACATTATCAAGCAAAAATATTTCTTAGAATTTATCAATCATGGTAGGCCTCACATTTACTTTTTAAAGTCAAGCAAAGTTTTTGATTAGTGTGCAAACTGTGAAAATTTACATTCCTCGTACATGCCACAACATTAACCTCCCTGACAAAGCAACAGTCAAAACTATTAGCTTTAACTAGTCTCCATGTGAAGCTGCGCAAGTGATCCTCGTGATAGCAAAGCCAGCATTCAAGCACGGTGCAGCAATAGCTCAACGATATTCTCAGTGTACCTCCACCGTTTGTATGATTGATATCATTTTCTGGAATCAGAGAATCCAAGCCCTCATCCACGCCTCCCTCAGCACTTGACTCACTTATGTCCGTCGCCTGGCTCAACACAGCAAGGGTTTCCTTGTTGCTCTCCGGCAGGTACTCATCAACCTCAGAATCATGCTCTCCTGAAAATAATTAATTCAACAAGAGTTACACCATTAGACGTCAATACATTCAACTATTTTTCCCAACAACTAGTGAAGAATGTGCACAAAATATAGCAGTTACCAGTTGCATCCATGGTCTAACTCTAACCATAGAACATGCTTCATGACTACATATGATTAGCACATTTAACAACTCCTTGTGAAGGCTTCTGCTTTGTTGTGTTGCAGTTAAGATTTATTCTGGGAAGTCCACCATGTTGGTATATATTTGTCACACAATACATGAGCTGGCAACAAGCAATACAGACCAACTTGGAAGACACCCCAGAAGACATCCAACTTCAGCATAATTAACAGTTTTTGTGGCATGTCATTGCAAAATAATATCACTGAGTGAATTTGTTTTCAGGTTTACTGTAAGCAAAATATACCATCGTTAAAAGAAGACAGCAAAACTGTGACGGTTGCTGGAACATCAATAAACCTAAGTGACTGCGTGAACTTATTCTCCAGTTTAAGGAGGTGATGGAAAATGTTTTTCCTTCAAAATACATGCACTTGGAGGCTCTTGGTCCCAAATATGCACCGCCACCAAATTTTCCCCCAATTACATACATCCTCCTATCACTATTCACAAACGCATTTCGGACCACGATTGCCAAGTAAAGAATCAAGTAGTTCTATATACATATATATTTCCTTACAGGAAGCTATATCACCTACTTTAAAAATTCTCAAATGGTGTGCTGTTGGTGCAGTAGAGTTAACGTGAATTGCTGTAATAAATGGGATTGACAAGATTATTATCCATATCCTTACATTGTTCCACCTATGCTCGCTCTGTCCTGTGATTTAGTGATATTTTTCAGAAATAGGTTCCAACCAATTGTAAGGTTCAGGCATTTAGTCGGGAGTATCAATCTTTTCAGCATGTTCATGTGTAACAGTGCAATCCATGTTCTAATTTTTGCAGAACGGTACCATATAACACATGCTTTAACTTCCCACACCCCAATCATTTCCGTAAACTTCTTCAAAATCTTCAACAACAGCCATAATGCTCCCACTCATATGAATAAATATGCAGTCTTTTGAGATTTCCACTCTAACATCATATAGCACGCAAAATTTAATGAATAAAAAATTACCACAAAAACTTGATTAATATAAACATCACTACAGCGGACATATTTGAACTGAGTTCTGAGTATTCCAGCAAATTCATGAGATGACTTTCAGTTTTCTCAGTTTTTTTATGACCTCACCTGAACTCGATTGAATCACAAACTGATGGAAAGTGGAGATCCGGTGAATAACTGATGATGGAAGGACATGTATAACAAGTCCCGGGCCAATAAGCACAATCATGGAGGTTATGTAGGCTAGCAACAATCCAGGCACGGCTTGACCAAGTGCTGTGAGGCACACGAAGAAAACGATCATCCACACGCAGAACTGAAATAACAATGTTAAAATGAGAAAAACTAATAAAAATTTATAAAAATACATCACATGTACAGTCACTGGGCTTTCGTAAACTCTGAAGTTAGGTTTTCGGCCAAAGTTTTACTGTTCATGACTGCAATTGAAAAGGTTTTCGAGTTTTAAGAGGTAACATTTTGTAAGACTTCATTAAATTCACTAAGCGAATCCTTGACTTTATATACAAGTACTCTTGAATTTGAAGTTATATACAAGAAGTGCATTCCAAAAACTCCAAGTCAATATTCAAATGAAACATACCAATCCTGGATACTCCTGACGAAAATTCACCAACCAACAGAAAAACTTGCTAAAAAAGTCACGTATCCGAACATAATATCGACAGCTTTCCTTCACTGTTGGAGTACTGTAAACAATCGCATACATTAATGCTTTTTAACTAATACTCACAACGCGTCTAAAATACCCATGAGTAACAATGGACAAGGTACATACCTACAATTACGGTTGCACCACTCTCCCAGAACGGCGAATTTCGTCCAACGCATTTTCAGGAATGGAAACATTTGCTCATTCCAAAAATTATAGAACAAGATAAACCACAGCATGAGGGTCAACACACAATAAAACTTTCGTTCCAAGGTAAATATTATCCTGAAAGAATACCAATTGAGGGTGTCAAGGTCTGCCATTTCACGGAAAATTGACATTTTGATAGATGAAATCAACGAAAGCAAAGACTTACCAAAAGAAAAGGTTGACAGACAGCACACAAGCTGCACTTACAAAAGGGTTCTCCCAGACAACAACATTTTCTATGAACACAGCATACTGGTCAAAACGATTAGCAACACTACTTGCTTTTGTCAATGAGGATTTTTCACTTTCGTCGCTTATCTTCCAAGGCCACAATCGCCTCAAATAAGTCCTCCAAGTCGACATATTTCTTTGATTAAGACAAGTAAATCTTTTTCTTTGGGATTCCTGTTGTTTTTCACGGATAATTCAAAGGACAGTCTCACAGATATATAAAAGACGATGATTTCACTCCTGAAAATACATCAAACAACGAAAACTTCTCGTCTAAATGTACAGAACAGATTGAACGTATGCTACTTTCACTCCGTCCTTCACATTTCACGCGTTTACATCGATAAACAGATGATACAAAAACATGACACGAGATTTGCGCATCGAATTACGAAACGTGCTGCTTCCAGCGGGAGCCTGTGCGACGAACTTCTGTCGTACAGTTTGAGATCACGAGATCACTCACTCAACTCACTCTCCCCTACCCTGATACTACGTTCCACCTTACGATGTGCGTTGCATGCGCAACGTATTTACGCTTCGGGGGGTCAGTTGTGCGCTTTGGTTTAGATGGATTCTCAGATGCATTCCATTGCAACGGCTCTCCGAAATTACTCTTTGGTTTGTTCTAGGTTGTATTACTCTTAGGGCTTAGGTTTGTTCGCCCTGATTGATTCTCGGTTATTCTAACGTTAAGACGTCATTTGAAATTTACTTGAACGGCATGGTTAGTGTTAAAGGAGGAAATGATTCTGCGAAGTTACCCAAAATAACTCGAGTGAATGACCTAGAATTTTGGCGAATTTACAAAACTGTGCAACTGAAATACGGAAGAACATGCGTCTTACTTTGGCAAAAATAGAGCCCATTGAGGAGTAATTGCACGCATTCAATGCATATATAGAGTTTTTTATAGGAAAGGAAATTCGCTGGCGTATGTAATTGCTGCTCCTCTCACTCGTAAAAAAATCCAACGAATGAAAATTCTTCCGTACGGCGTTCGGGTACAACCATAATTTGAATAAAGTTGCATAGAAAATAAATCAGCGAGGACTTAGCAATGGATGACGATTACCTTCTCAACCATATAATCATTTGGGTAAAGAAAAGTATGGCAATGCAGATTGTATAACAAAAACCCATTGGCCTGAATTTCAAAGCCGTAATCGATAAACGCAACTCGAGTTGCGTTAATTATCCGTAGCTGTGCAAATGATTCAGAAGATATTCTCGCGATCTCGCGATAAACAATGTCTACTACTGCGTAGTTAGATTCGCGCGCATTCATCAGCAGAATAAATTATAGGTAATCAGCAGATCATGAACATTACTCATGATGCTTCTACAATGAGCGACTAATAAATAACGCAATGAGATTTTGGTTGATTAGGCTTTATAAGGGTCACGTTCAGAAAGCAGTGCATATGCCGTTAAAGGAAATTATAGCGTTAGCTCTTTTGAAATAAAAATATATCCCGATCATGTAGCTGATATCTTATTCTTGTTCGCAATGAATTTTGTTTTCATTATTGCGCTACGAGTTTGTCTTTTCGGAGCGCAGCGGGTCACGGGTAACACGGCGTCAGCGCGTATGCTTTGAGGGTCGTGTCTTGTTGTTTATGAGCCGTATTCTTCGATGGTTACCTTTCATTAAGGTGAATCGTAGAGTTCAACTTGCGTCGAATTACAGCTATAAAATGAGTGACGAAAGATCATTCACTAATCCCTATGAAGATTTTAGCGATGAGCGGTATTCGGAATTTTTTGAGCAGAGAGAGCCGGCTGATGTACCGAAGGTACAGTTGACTTATTACTGTATAAAACTTTGGAAGGAAGTCGTACTCAATTCCTGACGTTTATAATTTTAGCTGAAAGCGGACTTCAAGGAAAAACTCAAGTCCTCTGTTGATCAGTTGCTGGGAAAACTAGAAACTGGCATAGCAAACTCCAGTCAGTCGGATGTCTCCATGTACACGGGTACATCTGGATATGCCCTGCTTTTTTGGATGTTGGCCAGAAAAAGGCAGGACGATGCCTTACAAGATGTAAGCTTTGCAGTAGTTGCACAAATAAGATATTTCGTTTGCCCGACCCCCTTCTCTTTTACTGCATACTATTACCTTCGTTTTCTTCTTATTTATCATCAGGTGTGCATGCCCAATGCTTTTTTGTGTAAAATAGTTTTCCTTAAATCTCTTTCTATCTCTGCAATGACCGCTATGTCGTCAGTTATTCGCAGCATGCAATTTCTTTTCCCTGTGGATGTACACTCCTGAAGCTTATATTTAATGTAATTGATGGCTCTCTCTGTAACTATTAAAAATGACGGGAGTCAGTGCAACCTTATCCACGCCTTTTTCTTGTTTCTGTGTAGGTGGGTCCAGATTTAGTAACAGCTCCTTGGTTTTTATGTAAGCTGTAGATAATTCTTCGGTCACTGGAGGACACTCCTATTCCTTACAGAATTCCTAGCATAAAAATTCAACCACGTTGTCATACATTGAACAAACTGGACGGAAGTTCTCCACACGTGTGAATGAACACAAGAGGAGTGCAAGAAACCATGATGATAAATCTGCCTTTGCCAAACATTTGATAGACATTGGACATAGCGCAGATTTTAATGTTCATGTTTTACATGTGTGTCACAAAAGTTTCAAACTGGGTTTTTTTAGAACGATGCGAAGTTGTAAAACACTAAATCTCAGAATGTAAATATTTTAAATGACATGGCAGAGTTTAAATCATCACCCTTTGCAATATGTCCCCTACCACACCAGCCCCCACCCTCCTCCTCTCTATTAACCTTCAACCTAGGGAAAGCGTTTCCACCTCCAGCCCCCCCCCCCTCCCCCTCCATCTTCCTACCAAATTAACTCCTCGTCCATGTCAACAGCAAGTGACTCGCACCCTCCTCCCCACACCATGCCTCAATATGTTACCCCTCCCCCCCCCTGCTGTTTTGCATTTAAACCAATTCCTTCAGCACTTGTTGTTCACTATTTGGTTGCCTTGATAATGGCGCTCTAGCCGGAGAAAAGTTATGAACACTACTGTTTCCACATACACGTTTATTAGGCACGACTATGGTTTCGTAGGAAGGCTACATCATCAGGTGAACATTTAGCAAAAATTTCCAGTATATATAGCAACATGTGTAGGGAAAAGGAGGAGGGGGAGGAGAAAAGAGGGACGAAAAGGCAGGTGAACGTGACGGAGGAGTTAAGAGGTGGCTGGAGGGGAGGGAAGTGAGGTATGTATGGCAGCGGGTCTCTCAGTGGGTGGGTAATGGACAGGGTAGGGAAATTGCAGGATGGGGGAATGTGAGGGATACAAATGGTCATTAACGAGCTTTTTTGATGTGAGGTGACTCAAAATCTCAAGCTCCTCTGAGGTGTCTGCGTCCCTTCCTCTTGAGATACAGCACCTTTGGGATGAACTCACCGTTGTGGCCTTCGTCCAGCAAATGTTTGGCAAAATGGCAGCTCTCTTCCCTATTGATGAAGCAGGCTCGGTGTTCTGCTGGTTATTTTTTTATTACCATGTTTTTTTTATCCTTCTGTGAGCGAGGTCACTCCTGAACCTCTGTAAGTGAGGAACCTCCTTAAGCGAGAAAAAAATTCCTTGTCCTTTCAGCTATTGTTTATCCAGGTTCGACTGCATAGAGCTTCATAAACCTTGTCTCCACTAAGCACCTGCTTTTACAGGTTCCATCTCTTAATTGCCCAATAGAAATTTTGATTGGGTTTTGTATGCTGCATCTCTGCAACCTAGAAATGTAAATTTGAGTTAGTGGTGTTGTCATGCTGCTTGCCTTGTAAACAGAATTGTATGGGACAAATTGTTATTCCATGAACGTATTTCTTGACTTTGATTGTATGATCTACAGAAGGGTAAAATACTTTCTTACGAGCTTACTTTTTAGAGCCTGAGTTGAAAACTTCAAAGCAGTCATCTTACGTCATGACATTTCCCAGTTTTAGTATTTTGGTACTTAAAGGAAATGATTTAGAAGAAAGCTACTGTATTTGGTGCTGCTGGCTTATTATCTAACACTTAAAAATTATTGATTCAGTGTTAAAGGCGAACATACCTATACTTAAGATGAGCAATCATTTTCTCCGTACACCAACTCACTTAGTTTTTTCAGGTAATAGTCACTCAATTGTCACTGAATTACCCTGAGATTTTCTCAGTAGGTACTATCTCTTCTAATATCATTTCCTTTTTTTATTTTACCTAATATTATGTAATTCATTTTGAATTAATGATATGCAGAACTTTCACAAGCCGGAGACTTTATCACTTTTGATGTAATTCTAGCATTCTTTTGCCATTCATTCAAAACTTCTTCTATCCTGATTTTCAGTTTCTCCATCCCCTGGTGCATTAAGTGTCACTGCCAAAACTATTTGAGTTCAACACTGTGAAAAAAATTGTTACTATTAATTCCCATTTCAACTATTGATTCTCAGGAAAATTTCAAGTTGTAGCATATGGATAACTATTTTTAATGCAACAATTGCATCAACACGCTGGCTAAAAGCCTGAGTGCACTTTATTAGTACCATATTTCCTAACTAGAGCATTAAAGCCTTACTGTAGCTTCACTCTTTTTGACATTTTCTTCACTGCTTTTCATCAGGAACTCAACATACAGAGCACATCTTTCAGCATTATCTGCATCATTGGACAGTCAGCTTAGAAAAATGGTTACTCATTTGTCACAAGATAAATTTCATGTAGCCTCAATCTCATTAATGTTTTGATATTTCTTGGTTGCATGGAAGTGTGATCATTTATAGTCTCTCAAGTGTTTGTAAAACTACTGCTCAAGCCATTTACTTTGTTCATAGCGTTCTCTCAGAATTCTGGAAGCTGCATTTTCAAGGCTAAGGAACCGAGATGTGACTTTCATAATTGGTGACCCTGGACCTCTTGCTTTAGGGGCAGTCATTTATCATAAGCGGGGCATGTCTGATCGTTCCTCTGATCTCGTAAAAAGGTATGTACAATCAACTGTTGTGGTTTTTTGAAAGCAATAATTTTATTCATTATCTTCTTCTAAAAATAACTATCTCCTAACAGGATAAAGTCAATCGCTCCTGATGTTACTGATTTGGAATCAGATCTCCCTGATGAAGCTCTATATGGCAGAGTAGGCTATCTATATGCTCTTTTGTTTTTGAATCACTATTTACAGCCAAACACTATTGAGGACAACATAATTCGTCAGGTGAGGCATTCCGTTTTAGCTTTTGATGATTGTGGGCAGTTCTCCAAAGCATCTTCATTAGTAACTCAGCCAAAGGGTTAAAACTCCCCTCCAAATATTTGAGCCAAAATTTAATTTCCCTTGTGCTATTAAGAAATAGATTTTCGGCTCAGTCCCTCAGTTGCTCCTCACTTAAACAAGCACATTAGTCCTGTGTTTAAGCTAGTCTAACTTTTTAAGGAAGTCATTTACAAAATATAGAAGCTATCATTGTTCACTTTAGGTGGTTGCAGCTATTCTGGCATCAGGAACATCTATGGCCAAATCGGAGCGACGCAAAGCACCTTTGATGTATTGCTGGCATGGTTCGTATTATCTTGGAGCAGCGCATGGCATTTCTGGAATTCTTTATACACTTCTCTTGGTGAGTCTATTTGTATGTGCTGGCAGTCTCTTCTCAAATTATTTGTTATAGTCATTTGTTTTACCATTCTTAAAGCATTTTGCATTATATTTTCCAACCTCCATGTATTTAAATTCTAGTCATTCCTATTTACAAAAAAATTTCCTTGATCATAAATTAATTTTCTTACTGACCATTGTAGTTTTTAAGGTAGCATGAAGCCCTGCCACAGTAGAAGGTGAAAATTATTTGAGAGCCCATTGCTATTGTCAAAACAATGTTTTACTGAATTGTTTTGCAAAATGCATGTGGAGTTGGTTCAGTCAAAAGATCTCCATGTGTCTCAAATTACTTTATTACTGCCTTTGTGCAGTGCACCTTACAATCTCTGTTCCACCACCTTATTTACGTCAACATCTTATTTATACAGTGGAACCTCTGTTCACGGACACCTCTTACTTACGGACACCTCTGTTTTAAGGACAGTTTTCAATTCCCCGGCACAGTTATATGCATTTGTATAAGGATCGAACCTCTAGCATAAGGACACTCCCTCTTACAGACACGGACACCTTGTTGGGCACAATTTTTCTCATATACGGACACCATCGCCAAGGGTTTTCTGACCCATCTCTCAAAAATGGAAAGTTCTTTCCTCTAAAAATACCGTTTATGAATAGCTGGGGAAAAGAGGACAGCAAAAATGGTCAAACCAGTGAAGATACAAAAATGCGCATGTGGGGGAATGAAAGAGTGTCCTGGAATGCATTCTTAGAAATACTAATCCCAAACGAAAAAGCACCTCGGCCAGACGCGCGTAGGATCCTCGAGCAAGCGGTTGTCTATGATTCCTATGCAGCAGTCTACAGATAATACAACTCGCAGAGGTCGAATAAACAAAAGGGTGTCCTCGATTGAATTCTTGGACATGCTAATCCCAAACGAAGGAGCACCCCACGGAGGTGCAGGCCCCGAGGGTAGAGGGACATGGCCACGAAGGAGGGCTTGGTGTCATGCACGTAGAGTGACCGCTGCCCTCGAGCAATCGGGTTCGTATGATTCATACACAGCCAATTACCAGCCGTCTTCTTCTGTTGGATGTAGACCTCCAAGCTTTTGACAGATCATGCACTTTCTGTACCTTTCAAACCTCTCCAACTGTGCCACCTCGCCGTCATTTGTGCGTTGTGACATTTCATGCAGTTTACGGTGCTAGGAGGCATCTCGATTTTATTACGCGATGCCGAAGGGTAAAAGTCTTTCCTTACGAAAGAAAGTGCAGGTGTTGGAGCATGCAGATAAAGAAAAGAGTGGTGTCCGTAAATTAGCGGTTCATTTCGGTGTGAGGAAAACTCAAATCGCTGATATTCTCAAGCAGAAGGAGGCCATCATGAAGTTATGGACGGAAAATCACAATGGAAACGCTAAAGAAGTGATTCCATCGGGAAAAAAATGGACCCTGTTCTCTTCGAGTGGTTCACAAAACTGAGGGCAAATAATTTGCCAGTCTCCAAACCTCTTTTACAAGAAAAAGCGCTTGAAGTTGGAGTGGCACTGGGTATAGAGAACTTTAAGGCCTCAAATGGGTGGCTGGAAAAATTCCGCCTAAGACACAATATCGTGTTTAAAGCTGTGGAAGAGTGGATTGAGAGGTTGCCTGTGCTGCTGGAAAACTTCAAACCCTGGGACATCTACAATGCAGATGAAACGGGATTGTATTTTAGGGCCTTACCTAACAAAACCCTGGCCCTAAAATCAGAAAAATGCTCTGGAGGGAAGGCGTCAAAGGAGAGGCTGACAGTCTTACTTGGCGCTAACATGGAAGGTCATTTCCTGAGACCGCTAGTGATAGAAAAAGCCGAGAATCCAAGGTGCTTCAAAGGAGTGAGTAAAGATAAACTGCCCATTACGTGGAAATCAAATAAGAAGGCTTGGATGACTGCGGAGATGATGACAGAGTGGTTGCAAAATCCCGATAAAAAAATGGCAAAAGAAAAAAGAAAGATTTTGCTATTTCTTGACAATGCTCCTTGCCATCCCGATTTAAAATTTAAAAAAATTAAATTAATTTTTTTCCCACCTGACACTACCAGTGTATTACAACCAATGGACCAAGGAATCATTAAAAATTTCAAAGTCGTCTACAGACAGTTCATTTTAAAAAGCATACTATCTAAAGTTGACCAAGGGCATTCCCACACTCGTGTGAGAAAGTCAATTACTGTTCTTGACGCTATATTTTGGATTGATCGAGCGATAAAAAACATAAAAAGTTCAACCGTGTGTAATTGTTTTGTAAAATCAGGGTTTATTAACGTTGGATTATCACCAGAGTTGGAAGATGTCACAAATGACTTGCAGTTAGACTCTTTGTTAAATGATGTTGGCGTAAGTGCTGAATATGTGAGCATTGATTCTAATTAGAATTAATTTATTGACCGTGGACCACGAGGTTGACGTGGAAGAAATTATGAAAAGTACTCTTGATGAAGGAGACGACGAAATCAGTGAAAGTGATGACAGTGAGCCTGAGCCTATGGTGGAAGAGATGCTTGTGATATCGTATGCCGGTGCGTTGCATCAAATTGAACAGTTAAAAAAATTTTGCATTTCAAAAGGTAACAGCGAGGCATTAAGTGGCCTTGTTGATTTACAGTTAAATTCTGAAAAATAATTTGTTAGAAAAAGAAATAAGCAAACCAAAGTCAATGATTTCTTTACGCCAAAGTTAGCTATATATTTGTATGTATGCATGCATATTAAAGTGTGCAGATGCTTCGAGACTTTTAAATATATGTACAGTCACACGCAAAAGTAAATGTGCATTGCTTCGCAGCGCCACCGCTCCAGACCCCATTCAATAGCGTAAATAAATATTGTAATGTTGGCAGAACGCAAGAAGATGGCCGCAGTAGTCCGCATCGCAGGATAAAGAAGAGAGTGGAGGTGAAGGGGCGCGTCAACGAAGCGAAGGGGAAAAATTTTGTAGCTCACGGCGCGTGCAATTTAACTGCTGCCTCCCAAACTCTTGTTACCTTCGGGAAAATCTTATGCAGAAACAGTGAAGGAAGACGGTTCCGAGTCTCCAAGGAACTGGAGAGAATCATCTAGTTGAGCGGTGAAAAGAAGCACCTAGACATTCCATGGCATGCAGTCTATGAAACGCCATTATGAGTTTTAGCATGTATTTAAACCTTTAAATTGTCAATTAAATTTACCCTGGTTACATAAATATGCCATATTCTGATGAAAATTCATTAAAACATTAGGAGGCTATTTCAAAAAATTCACGCATTTCGTGTTCAACGGAGTGGGTTTTTGGGGGCCTGCGATATATCCCCACACGTCGCAAAGAAAAGGAAATAAATCCGTGTGTGGGCTACCCGCCTTTCGTGGCGAAAGGGAGAATCTGCTTGAAATTACAGTTTGGTAAACGAGAAACATCCGTTTGTAAATTTGTCGTCTACTTCATTCACAGATATCAATAACAGATTCCAATATGTGTTAGGAAATGATGGCAACGCTGGTAATGAGTTAATTAATTAAAATTTTTCAATGAACCTGGAAACATATATTGAGGTATAAAAAATGAGAATAAACCCAAGCTGAGGCTTACTTATAAAGAAAATTTTATTTGATATTTTCAATATTTTTTAGCGTCCACCTCAGCGTCCAGTAACTTGAAGGTGGATTTTTCTGGATCAAAAAGTTGCAAATGATCATGGATGATGTCCTACGGAATTCCACATATCCCTCATTTGTGTCTCCAAATATTTTAATGCTGTAATATTGCTAATTCTTTTCTGCTAGAGGATGCTTATTGTACGCAGCTCCAGCAAAATATTGAGATGGGTTCTGACCGTGTGATCCTATTCAACGATGCATTGCTTGCAGCCACATCTGATGTTTACGCGTGAAGACACCTAGTATGAATTGCGACAAAAATCCCTCAACTGTCAGTCGTCCTTTCTTCATAATGCCGAGAGGGAATCGAGGTGAAACCTCTGCCTATTTGAGAGGTCAAATGGTTGGAATGGTAGCCGCCGGCCAGTCTTTGGAAAATGTAGCGATGGCGTTAGGAGTCCATCATAATACTGTCTATAAATGGGTGAGATGCGCCAGAGAAAATCCTGATATACCTTTAAGTAGACCTCGAAGCGGAAGACCTTGCTGCACAGCTGCCGAGGAAAATGAAACCATTCAGCAAGCAGTTCAGAACATGCCACTGAGAGATGGAGGAGCCGCCTCTGTTGGGAGAGAACTGAACCTAGCATGCAGCCATGATACAGTTAGACGCCGTCTCAGAGAAAGGGGTTTCTTTCATCACCAGCCAGCCAGGAAACAGCCATTTATGGAGGAACATAAAGCTCATAGAGTACATGTTGCAGCCGCACATGTAGAAATGCCACAAGTGTTTTGGGACTTGTGCATATTTTCCGACGAAAAAACGTTCCGGTCGGATGAAGATGGAAATATGCAACTTTGGCGCCCACCCCTTACCAGATGATTATCTACTAGTTCAATTACTTATTATTTTTTTCTATAGGTACCGGTAGGTCAAGAGCAAAGACCTCAAATTCCACATAATGTCCCTCTTTAAGCCCGCAAGTTTCCAATTTTCAATTAATCTATCCATATTAATAGTTTTTATCCCGGAATCTTCGTATTCATTTCTTATTCTCTTTTTTGGTATAGTATTAATACAGTTTTCTACGAAATTTTCCGGCAAAAATCCCTCTTTATATATCTGACAAATAAGCCCAAATAATTTCTCCCTTTAATTGTTTCCAGGGTTATTTAATAATTATGATGGGATATTAATGCCTACAGCACTTCCTGCCTTCCTTCCTTCCTGCCTGATTTATGATCCTCCTAGCACAGGGGTGGCGAACCTTTTGTCGATTGAGTGCCAAATTTTATGAAATAAGAGTATACTCGATCGACTCGCATGCCAACCCATCGAGTGGGATAGAGGTATCGATCGAGTGCCCTCCCAGCTCCGCGTGCCACTTTGGGCTCACGTGCCATAGGTTCGCCACCGCGAGCCTAGTGTCTACTGTTCCCATTGTTTAATATTTCCCATTATTCCTAAACCATTCTACTTTCCACCCCTTCCTTCATGCCTCTCTCTTTCTCTGTCACTCTCTCTCCACAAACACTTGATATTATCATTTAAATAAATTGTCACTTACGATTTTTATTCTAGGTATGACCCACAAAACATTATTCGGCAACGAAGTTCTGGTCACATTACCATTAGTTTTTGGGGGGCAATAACCGCTGCTGGTCCGGGGCCATTGGTAAAAACCCCAAAAAGAATGACAGCAGCAAATTATGCCGAAATATTGGAAGAACATTTACTTCCCTTCAACGCAGAAATAGTGCCGGAGGGTGAGGAGGTGACGTTTGTCCATGACAATTCACCAGTTCACCGAGGCAACATTGTCCGTCATTTTTTTGCTCAACACCCTCGAATTAATGTGATTGACTGGCCAGCACGATCACCAGACCTCAATCTCATCGAAAATGTATGGGTATTGATGGCGCAGGAGAGAACGGCTGATAATATCCGAGCAGAAGAAGATCTGGAGGCACACGTGAGGGATGTGTGGAATTCCCTAGGACGTCACCCGCGATTATTTGAAAATCTTTTTCTGTCTATGAGAACCCGCCTTCAAGCGGTACTAGACGCTCAGGGAGATGCCATAAAATATTGAAATAAAATTTTCTTAAGTAAGTGTGTGCTTGGGTGTTTTTCTCATTTTAATAGGCCAGTGCAATTTCCTGGTTTGATTGTAAATATTTGTTTAATTTACTTAGACCACATTGCACAAATGTCATCTCCTATCACTCACTGAAGTCTTTTTATTGATATGCATGAAAAAATTGGGAAAACGCAAAGAAGTATCTCATGTGTAGAGAAATGATTGGTGGCACATATTAATCACATGGCTAAACTCTAATGGTGTTCCATATCGTTGAACGACGACCTTGCAATTATTTTTCCCATTACTTCTATCCACGTCTCAAAGTCGGTGATTTGCAGTAGCGTCTTGAGTAAACGGATCCCGTCTCCGTCAACCTCTGTACGCATAAGATTTTGGTCGAACTTTAATAGTTCCAAAGGTCGCAGTTCAATTGCACACTCCGCGCGCTACTAAACCTTTCCGCTCGGGTCTGTGAACTCCATGCTGCTTTCTCATCTATCCTGAACAATAGACAACCACGTCCATCTTCTCCCGTTATGCCAACATTGAAATATTTTCCATTTGTATCGAATGGGGTCCTAGCAGCGGACAGAGAAGTTCTTCACATTTACTTTTGCATGTGACTGTACATAATTTGTAAGTAAATTCATTACATAGTTTTATTATTAACAATTTATTTTAAATTATTAAGAAGTGATATTTGAAATAAAAGGATTTCTTTCAGCTGCTTTAAATTCCTACAGTATAATATTTGCGTGGTAAAACGATGCGTAAAAATGAGTTTCTTTGGGTCACTCCAACTTACGGACACCTCTCACTTACGGACACATTTTCTAGGACCGTTAGTGTCCGTAAGTGAGAGGTTTCACTGTATTTCCATCACAGGCCTCCTTGGCAACAACATGAAGTGATGGCACCATATCTGGTCGCCACATGCATCAAGTCCAAATCAAATATCTGCATTGATAGTGTAAGATGCAGGGTAATATTTCAGGGATCTATTTGGATTAGCCAGAAAATATGGTATTTATTAAACACTTGCTAATACATAGTGGCAGCTTACCCCTCTGCTGCTGCTTGGTGCAGTCAGTACTAATCCAGAATTTGAATAAAGAAAGGCTTCAAACTCCAGAATTGTTTATAAACATTTTTTGTAATTCACCCATTTTAATAGATGGATAAGATGTGGCAAGAGTAACCTTCACTTCATACCTTTTTGTATTATACCAAGGTTTCCATGAGTTAAATATCCACAAACCCAAAAAAGAAATATTGTGGGTTGAAGAGGACATTTTTTATTCAGTTCATTCAAGCAGGATTAATTATTTTATCTAGAAGCATGAATATTTTTGTATTGAGTAAATTTTGTAAATTACAAGATTGTTAAAGTTTATTCCTCACCATTACTTTCTGACTTTCTTGGCACATAATAAAATTTGTCCAGATATTTTTTTCTTTTAGAGTTCTATAATTAAAACATACTCTGAGAAAACAAGAAAGTCTTCCTACCCTAAAGAAATGAGTCCCAGATATTGTGGATTAGTGTTCTCCTTTTGTATTTGAAAATTTTACTAATGGTCAGAGTTTGAACTTATTAATTTTTTGTAAACTTCCAGGCACGAGATCATTTGACTGATTCAGAGCTAACGGAACTGGTTCGTCCAACTATAGATTTCCTCCTCTCTACATCATTCCCCAGTGGGAACTTACCTTCATCCCTGGGCCGAGAAAGAGACAAGCTGGTGCACTGGTGTCATGGAGCACCTGGGGCAGTTTACTTGTTCTGCCTGGCATATGAGGTTAGTGTTTTGTTTTTCGTGTGTTCTCCCATTTCTGTTTCAATTAGCCATTGTATCGTTCCGTAGTTATTCTGAGTTGAGATCCACTTTGCATAAATCACACGGTGATTTATGCAAAGTGGAAATTACTTCAACAATTGCCATGAAAATATAAATGAACAATTTAAAAAATGATACGTAAACACTAATGAAAAACAAAAAAAAAGGTAAACAAAAAATAAATGGCAAAAGTAATCTATATTTAAAAAAAAAAGCTATTTACAAAATGGGTAATTTACCGTTTACTTCAGATATTGGAACTTGTATGATAAATTTGGAAACATGGAACTACACATAGTGGTACGTTGCATGTTGGGCAAAAGTATCTCGTCTCTTTCCTAATAGTCTTTCCGCGAGCATCTCGCTTTCGGCCACACAATACACACTGCTTGCTGTGTGCTTTTTTCTTTTCTGTGGGTGGTAAAAGGTCAGGGAAGTGCCTCCCCGAGAGACGAAGGGGATGCGGCTCTGATGATGGGCGCCCAGCACGAGGAGAAATGACGTTTGGCTTGTATACCTCAATAATTTTTTCTACTAGCCTCATTCTATACTCGAGCTGTTCATGCTCTCCTCCAGTCTTTTTATATATCACAAAAGAATTCCACACCGCAATGTCCAGAAGGTGGAAAAAAATTTTCTTATAATATTTTTTTCCACGTTTTCGTGGGATAGGGTAATCGGCTAGATGCTGGTCCACCCTATCGACTCCTCCCATTGTCTTATTATAATCTACAATGGCACCTGGTTTTTTCACTCTCCTTCCTCTTTTTCCCTCAACCTCCACCATCTCTGCACCATGAACAGTAGAGAGAATGGAAACATCTCTGACATCCCTCCATCGAATCGCAATCACTTTGCCCCTTCTGTATGCCACAATTTCGCCTTTTTTCAATTTTTTATCGCCGAGACTACGTGGGAGGTCTTTTCTTCTCAAGCGCACTGTTCCATAGATGTCAGTTGATCTAGAAACTAGCAAATCCGTCAACTGTGGTGATGTATAAAAATTGTCCGTTGTTAGGCAGTAGCCCTTGTCCAACAATGGCTTCACTAATGTCATTACCACTTGAGTAGACATAGGAAAATTGTTGAAATCTGGATCAAAAAGAGTCCCTTTCCCAGTGTATATAATGGAAGACCACACGTAGCCACTTTTTGCCTCAGCGAGAACAAAAAATTTAATCCCAAACCTAGCCCTTTTACTTGGAATGTATTGAATCCAACTCAATCTCCCTTTGAATAGGAGAATGCTCTCATCTACGGTTATGTCTCTTTCAGGAGTGTAAAATTTGCGAAATTTCTCACCCAAAGAACTATAAACAGGCCATATCTTATTCAATTTGGGGTAGGGATGATTTTCTGCATTGTAGGTTTCATTATTGGTGAAATGGAGAAACTGCCGTATTTTTATAAATCTCCGATAAGACATTGTTTGTCCGAAGAATGGACAAAAAAGTATTGGTCTGGTTGACCAGTAATATTCCTGATCAGGTTTGTATGTAATGCCTTGCAGTATTACAAGTGCAAGAAAAACACGAATTTCAGCTGCGTTGGTGGGATGCCACTGTTGCTGCACAGCCCTGGAAGTCGATGGTCTAGCACACAGAAACTGAGTTGCAAAGCGATTTGTTTCGTTGGCAATAAGAACAACAAGTTCTTCGTCAAAAAAAAGTTCAAAAAATTGGATGATACCACCATCCGGGTCAATTTCAAAATTCACTCCTGACACACTATTGAAAGGAAATCTTTCTGGTGGATGGGGTAGGGGACCTGTAGTGTTCACTTCACGCCACACAAGCTCTTCCACTGGTGCAGTGTATTCCGTATCAGAACTCAAATATTCCATGGATACACTTGTTTCCGAGCCAGATTCCTCAACAGATACATCTTCCTCACTACTATCACTTTCACTGCTGCGATCCATTTTGGGATAAATTTGTAATTTATCACTACGATAAACTGGAAAACCAAACTTCGACTAGAAGGAAAAATGCTGAACCTGTTCACTCGAAACACAACGAAAAACTGTGGGAAAAGGGGCTTCCAAATATCGTTCGAAAGAGTATGTGCGGTCCCCCACGAGCGGATTCTAGGAATTTAGGGAGCAAAAGGCATCTGGATAAACCATTTAGGGTGAAAGACATAGCAGAGAAGTGCTAAAATGTGTGGCGCCTCGTCCATCGACGCCTTGGCCACCCATTCCCGGCGGTCACCACGGACCCATTCCCTGCCATTCCATCTTCGCCTCGATCCTCCGAGCCACCCTCGCCTCCGACCCCGTCGGCGGCTGTGCCTCCCGAGAAGATTTCGTTCCCTTCGCTCCTCGCGAAGGTCTCTGGGGAAGGAGTAGCTGCGGTGCCTCTTCCATCGACGCCTCGGCCACCCAGGCACCCCGGCGGTCACCACGGACCCATTCCCGGGCCCGCCTTTTTCGTGTGCGACCCCCGACGAGGACCAGACATCGCGTGCCTTCCCCCCCCCCCCCCCCCCCCCCCCCACACACCTACCCCGCGCCTGTCTTCGCTAGGGGTGTGTGGGGCAGGACACACCAGAGTAGGCCGTCGCCTCCCGCACGAGGCATTCACATCACTTGCGCCCACTCTACGCAGAGCACCGCTGTACACTTATTTTTCGGAAAAAAACAAAGTTCACTTCCATCATGAATTTTTGTACTCTCCACCTGCCAACCAGTCCCTTTACGCGAGAACGGCGCCCAAAACCGTTCAGATGCATTAGTAGATAAAATCGAAGAGTAGAATGAAACAAAAGAAAAGGCGGTTTACACGACAAAAATGACTGCGCGAGCTCCCTGCCATAAAGTTTTGAAAAATCCGCGCGGACAATACGTGCGTTTCCCGTAAAAGGGAGTTCTGGAATTTAGGGAGCAAAGGACACCTGGAAAGCCCATTTAGGGTGAATAACCTTGCAAAAAAGACAAGGAGGCATACATGGTTCAAAATGAAGATTTCGGTGAGGGAGAGAAAATATCGACGGAAACGGCGAAAATGACCGCGCAAGTTCCCTGCGATAAAATTTCGAAAAGCCCGCGAGAAAGTGACCAAATCTTATCTACCGACGCCCTCCAACGGCAAGAACACATACTACTACGATACAACGGAAATATACGGGTATGTCTCGTAGGGAAACAAAAATTTTGGGAAGCCCGGATATATACGGGTGAATCAGAATTTGACCACTATGTCAGCCCGTATATATACGGGTGAGTCAGGGAAGCGGTTAATACAGAACTTTCATATTCAATGAGTTTTCCTTTCTAACAATCCTATTGGCAGTACTCTGTTTGGACTCTTAAACATGTCAAACCTGCAGAATCCTCTCATATTCCACATAATCTCTTTTCTCTATTTCAAATAAGGGAACCTGATGGGTTGTATTAGCACACTTGGTGATGTTAGTGCAACCAATGAAGGAAATATTCTATAACGATAGATCGGCATCATTTGATTACTCTAGTATTGAACAGCAGTATTTCCATCTTTCAGGTTTTCCACGATGAACGTTACCTTGATGCTGCGAAGAAATGTGGCGATGTTGTTTGGGCGAGAGGCCTCTTAAGGAAGGGATATGGCATATGTCATGGAGTGGCAGGGAATGCATACACCTTCCTCTGTCTCCACCAAATGCTGAACAGAAGAGCAGCCAATTCTCAGGAGAAGGCTGCACCACGGGTACGACTTGTGCATGCTTTATTGTGCTGTGATCATGCGACTCCCAAAAGGGGTGCTGAGTTTCGATAAGTACATATCCTCTTCAAAGCACGCTGACATATCAGGACATTGATTATCCTCTGATTTTTTTTTGATAAAAATATTTCAAGCTTTTCCAACTACATGTCTAAGCAAATTGCACAGACATGGTGAATCATAACATTATTAATTGCAATGCATGCCAACCATAAATGTAGGTATTCATTTTACGCAAAATATTGGATTGAGAAATCCCAGTTTATTAGAGAATTAAAATTTAACTTTAAGTTCATTTGAAATAGCTCAGAAATGGTGGGAAGCACTGCTTTGTTGTTGATGTAATAATAATAAGTTTTATTGGTCAAAAGTACATATTCAGAAGATACATGGACCTCGCAAGGAAAAAGTTCAATTGTACATAAATATACGATAAAAAGTACACATAGAGTTTATAAGCTGCATGTTAGAATACAATATCACAAGTGTTCTGCATAAAAAACTCACCAACAGAATACAATGCATGTAAGGCTAGCCATGAGTGAATCATGCTCTTGAATTTAGTCAAGCTAGTCATTCTGGTTGAAATGGGTAGATGATTAAATAGCCTGATACCTAAATTAGGCAGGGAAGATTGGGTTTTAGTTAATCTGCATTGGTTAAGGGATAAGAGATTATTGTTTCTTGTGCTGTGGTTGTGAGTTGCACATCTTGTAGGGAAGAGATCAAGGTTTTCTTTCACATATATCAAAACTCTGTACACATACATGCTATAGACAGTTAAAATTTTCAATTTTATAAACAGTGGGCGACAGTGTTCCCAAGATGGGGATTTAGTAAGTATTCTAATGGCCTTTTTTGAAACAGAAATACAGATTTTATGTCAGGGGCATTCCCCCATAATTCCAGGCCATAGTCCAAGTGGCTGTTAAAAAAAGCAAAATATATACATCTCATGAAATCAGAAGGGATTATCAAGCTTAGCATTCTTAAAATAAAGAGAGCTTTGGAAAGCTTTTTGTTTACCGCAGTGATATGATAGCTCCAGCTGAGTTTAGTATCAAGGTAAAACCCAAGTAACTTTGTTGGCTTTAGATTACGTGAGGCAGACTTCAGGCTACAGATTAGCTTTTGAGTTTTTTCCCTGTTAAGTACAAAGCCATTAACTCTAAACCAATCATTAGCCAATGCTAGATGATTATCTTCACTTCCAGCAGCAGTGGTAGTACTTTTGCAAACATCCATTCAGGTTGTATCATCAGCGTAGAAGATCATTGATCATTATTAAGAATAAGATGGGCCCCGGGACTGACCCCTGGGGAACGCCATATTGAGTAGGGAGGGAAGAGAACTGCACTCCCTCCATTTCAAGACATTGTTGATGCTGAGAAAGATATGATTGGAAAAGAGACAACTCAACTCCTGAGACTCCATAGTATTTCAATTTTTCCAGTAATATTGAGTGAGAAACGCAATTGAAAGCCTTGGTCACAAAGGGTTAAAGCAACAGATAGTTGGTCTTTAGAGTTGTGGATGATACTGGTGGTATATTGAAGAGCTTGTGCGGTAGTTTTACCTTTACGGAAACCATGTTGAGATGAACTAAAAAAGCCACTATTTTCTAAATAGTCGTATAGCTGAGATTTAATATTACCTCAACGATTTTACCAATGATTGGTATGACTGAAGTAGGGCAATATGAGTTAGGGTCATCTTTGGGGCCTTTCTTGTGTACTGGAGTCACTCTTGAATATTTAAGACGATGCAGAAAGACGCCAGATTGAAGACAAGTATTGATTATAATACTGAGAGGCTCAGTTATAGATTCATTTAAGCTCTTGAGGAGGTGATTTGAGAGGCCAAAAACGTCTTTACTGTTTGAGTTTTTAAGAGATTTTATTACTTTAAAGATCTCATATGGTGTAGCCCATTTCCACTTAAAGTGGCTTTTATTTATTGTGTATTTGTTTAGCAGAAATGTAGCTTTAGCTTTGTCAGAAGAAGTAGTTGAAGTTATGTTCTCAACTGTCTCAATAAAAAATTTGTTGAGTCATCTGGAGAGATTGAAAGATCAGGAGAAGTTTTTGTTAAGCCAGCCTCTTTTAATGACAGTCCATGCTGCCTTAAGTTTATCGTTGGAATTGGAGATGTATTCAATGTTAGCTACTCTTTTGGCTTGGGTTACAAGCTGATTATGTTCATTCTGTACTTTGGTTAGAAGTTCTTTGTTTAGTTTGGTACTGTTAGATCTATAAGACTTATGGACAGAAACAAGTTTCTCCTTTATTTGGAGAATGTCAGGAGTGAGATAGGTCATCTTAGGGGTTCTTGCACCAGTACTTAAGAACTTCTTTGGGAAACACATCTCAAAGAGACCCATAAATTCTGAAAAGAAGAGTTTGAAATTTTCCTCCCCGTTATGTTTTAAAAGTGAGAACCAGGTGATATTAGAAAGAAGACTTAAAATTCAGTACACCAGCAGATTTGATGGGTCTGACTAATGCACATTGAGTGCCTTTCTTTGAGGTGCTGTCAGATGAGGAAACAGGCACATTAAATGCCAAAGCTAAATGATCTGAGAAAATTGGATCTATGTCTATCGTGCATCATATTTTGTCTCTTTCAAATCAATTATATTGTCTAGGTATGCAGCAAGTCTGGTAGTTTCATAGTTAGAGTAGTGAAGGTTGAATGAGCTCAGCAGATTAGACAATGTACATGAACTATTGGAGGCTAGGGACTACATAACACGACAGATCATCAGTAGTGATGCCTTTCTTGAACCGCCACATGTACAATGCAGGGCTTCCACTGACTCACTTTTACTCACTTATTCGTAAACCGGGTGACTTTTCTCACTATTTTGTAAAGTGATAATTTTTGTTTTTGCTACTTCGTGTTTTATTATTATAGATAACTCAACCAAATCACTTTCTACCATGAAGATTACTTTTTCCATTGATATTGTTACTTATTTGTCACAAACAGTGCTAAAATGAAGTCATTGACACTCATGGCTCTATCTTCTGTGCTTCGTTGCTCCTGCCCTAATTGTTGATGGGAACTTGAGATTTTCAACATTCATTCATTCAACACAGCTCCCCGACTTCCTTCATTTAAGTCTGCTGCAGTGTCGTGTGCACTGTTAGTTTTCCCACTGTTGTAGGGAGTTTTCTGTAACTCTTTTGGACAGGAACATTCCTCAGATGAGCTTCTTGAAGAATTTGCACAAGAATGTAGACATTCATCTAAGATTAGTTACATCCTTTCTGGAGGTAATTAGTCATGGCCGATGTCACTGCACAATATTGATTTTTTTCTTCTAGAAAGCTATATTATCCTTGTTTTTTGTTAAATATCTTTACCCATTTTAATATTCTGGTTATGAACTAAATAACGATAGTAGAAGACTGTTTTCATTCCTGACTATAGCAGAGATGGTAGTCGGTTGAGGTTGTCTCCAGAATTCTTGATTCTCAGCTTTTCAGTTTCTAAATATGATTTTACGGGAAGCATTGCAAGAGGGAAGGATGTTCTCCTTTATGATATGTCCTGACATAATTATGAAGAGCAGGAATAAGTAGCTGCCTCACAAAGCTTGAGATATTGCCCTTAAAAGTTGCAATTTGACAGCTTGACCAAAGTCACCCCACATTACTATGTTATCACAGGCAAAAACATTTCTTTTTCAGCTGTGTGTGAAACCATTTCATGTTATTAATACATTGAAGCCACAATATCCTTTGTTTTGGTGCCTAGGTAACAGAACTGAATGAAAAATAATGGGTTCTGGGAATCATTATTCTGGAATAATTGCCATCACCAATTCCTCTGACTGAAATCTGGTACTGTATGGTGATTACAAAATTGAGGCATTTTGAAGTCTTGACTGGCTGAATCCATTCTTGTTTCCAATCTTGGAAAAAAATAAAGGAGAAAAAAGTTTTACTGCATCAAACACTGTATAGGGATCATGGAGTGGTTCAAATTATGAAAAATAGCAATTTTCCTTAAAACTCAATTAACAAGTGATTTAAATAAATACGACAGTGAAAACTCACACAGACATGTAATTGTACCTCAACTTCCTTGATGCAGAATTTAAGAACTTTGTCATGTTGGGAATATTCCTCAGATGACTTCCTGTGTTGTAGTTTTCCGCTAATTATCAGAAAATGAATGCGTTTTAAGTATCGACTTTATCATCATCGGTCAACAATACTTAGATTGGTTTGACACAGTTCTCCAATCGATTCTCCTATTTGCTAACCTCTTCATATTTCTTATCTTTCACATCCTTCGTCACTTGTTCTACATATCTAATAAGAGGCCTTACTTTGCCATTCTCTTTTCCCTCGACAGTTATCTTCACAAAGTCATCCTTCTCAAGATATTACCTATTAATAGAGATCCGTGAAATTCGCGAGACGCGATATCGCGAAATCAGAAAATAAAACGAAATTTCGCCTTTTTCGCGAATTTTACGTGAATTAGCGAAAAAATCACATGTGAAGAGTCATAATCGATTAAAGCCTAACCCTTCATTGTTTAACGCTGCTGACGTTCATTCGCTCTATCTCATTACGATTCAAAGGTCAATTGGCTTGTTTTGTGTCGCGCATATCGCATTCGCGTAATATCGCGCACTGTAGTGAATTCTCCGCCGGAATTTGCCGTTAAATTAATCACCGCCTCTCTCTTCGATTCACATTTATCAATCCTGAAATTCTCGGAAATATCTAGAACGACGCGCTTTCTCTCCTGAAGAATTAGATATTCTGAATCAATAATGTGCTGAACACGGCCGCGGAAGAGCGGAAATATAAGCTCACGCGACCGCGCGTCAATGCCGAGCAGTAATTCCGGTGACTCACCGCGTAATTGGATAACTTGTTGAAGGAAAACCTTTAGTGTGGGCCTAATATAACAATTTTGTAGACCGGCCGCTGGCCGGGAACGGAAGCGCTAGCAGTTGAGGCAAGGGGGGAAGTAACAGAAAAGATAGGAGGAGACGGGGTGCTCTTATTGGCGGTTGATCGTCGGATATTCGGCGCTCCACTGAGCTTCAATGCAAAAAAAAAATCATTTCGACACACCCCCAGTTCAAGTTTCTTTGTTTCCGATTGTGTTTAGTTATGCCTGCTTTTTCACTGCCTTTCTTGTTATGTAAAATGCTTAATAAAAGTATAAGCATTCACAAAATGTGTACTGAAAATAATAAAACGCCTAGAAATGCGCAAAAATTGTAACATTATAATAACACCGCCAAGATTTTCTATAACACGTAAATCACATAGTTTAAAAACGAATTTTAGCAAAAAATAAAACCACTTTCACGGACCTCTACCTATTAAGTTGTATCGTCTTTTCAGTGTTCTAAGGAGACTTCTACTTTCTCTCACCTTCTTAGGACTTCATCGTTTGTTCTATTGTAGCACCGCATTTCAAATGCTTCCAGCCTTGACATCTCTGCTGCTGTCATCGTCCATGCCTCACTGCCTTATCATTAAGAAACATCTTCCAGACATATGTTTATAATGAAGTGTTTCCTTACCTCCAAGCTGACTTATTGAATTGTAAAGCACACTCACCTTCGTCTAAGTACTTCCAGGCTGCTCTAAAACTGCTGAAATAGGGGCATTCTTGTGTGTTGGAGTCCCATAAAAGATTAAAAAATACTGTGCTGAGGATTAGCTTGAATATATGGTGACAACACATAAAGTTCCAAAGGTCAGTGTTGAGGGCATCTTTCAGCACCTTAGCTGCTCTGATGTGCTCTTCAGTGTACACACCAGTATTGTCTCAGCAAACTGCACGCACTTTGCCAACAACGTGCCATTCCTGCAGTAGATCAACAATGCCCATTCATGTAGTCCCTGATTAAAGCTCTGGGATGCAAAGTAATTTCCCTCTGTTCACATTTTTAAAAAATCCCAATTTTGTATTCACCCTACTGGTGCTGCCTCTTTTCATAGCTCTCACGCCTAAATCACATAGGTTTTCTTAAATCTCATATCCCATGAAATACCACTCAGCTAAATTATTTAAGTTCAGATGACATATTTACCAGTTAGATTTTTTTTCCTTTTTACTTGGGCTAAATGGTACTTGTTTTAAATATGCAATGAACTTACTGCAACATAGATTTTGTCATTTTGTGCTACTCTTTTTAAAAGACTTTTTCATAAATTTTATAGAGAAAGATAGTTAGAGAAAAACAAATTTTAAATGGTGTTCTAACTCCCCTGATTTTTTCATTTTTTATTTATATATATTTTTCAAACGAAATTCAGTGACTTCTGCAAAAAATAAGGCACAAATTTCACCGATGTAGACATTTACAAACCTTTAGGGCATGATTTTGAAATTGTGAGGCTGACGGTGACCATGAGGGGCATGTAGAATGATGTGTGTAGGCTAATCAGATTGTTGTGCTATAATTGTAAGTTTATGTGGATAAGGGCTATGTCTCACTAAAGAAGTAAAAACCTCAGAACAGAATGTGTTTGATGTAGTTTTTTTTCCTCTTCAGGATGCAAAAAATCTCTACAGAGCTTGCAAGTTTGCTGAATGGTGCATGACCTACAACCAACATCAAGACAGAGTTCCTGATCGTCCGTTTTCACTTTTTGAAGGTAAGTGGCTTTTTGTACTAAGACCAGGAATCCAAGCCATTTCAACTTATTCAAGAGAAGTTCCCCACGTTTTTGGAAGTTAAAGCAGGCTTCTTTGTGGGGTCACAGATTAAAAAAGATTATGAATATAGGAGTAGTTCATAGAAAAGTTCAACGAGGAAGAAAAGGTGACTTGAGAAGTTTTATCACCATGAAACAAGGCTTCCTCGGGAACCACAGAGCATAAGTAGAGATGGGTATATTACTGTAATTTTCAATTGAGGTAAATTACCATGGTAAATTACGGTAATTTTCGAAAATTACCGTAATTTTCCGGTAATTATAAGTTTTGAGCTGCAAATACTTATCTGAGGACTCAAAATGAAATCAATTAGCATTGAGATATAAATGCCGACACTTATATCAAACATATCATGACGTTTATCTATTATAACTCATTTAAAAAAATTAAAATGAAGTTGGCAGCAACACGCAATTTGCCTCTCTTTTGTCGCACTATGAGAAATTTTCGTTCCAAAGACATATCTCTGCTAGATGTGCATTTGTTATTTTACTCTGAATTAATCATGGACAAAATGTAAACCTGAAGATGGCATGACATGCTGAAACCCGGCAAGGCCATGGATAGGCCCATGGTCCTTATATTACTGGTTGCTCAACTCTAGACGTTTTACATAGAATCCGCTAGATGTCGCTGTTGCCGCAATCCTCCGACCCCAAAGAGTTCATTTTTTTAACGGGTGGTGGCGCTACGAACCGATTAGTTTTCTTGTTCTTGAAAATTAACATGGCAAGTGATAGGGAGAACAACAATGCGTGATGTTTTTTTCACGTTTTCAGTGATAAGGAGGCTTTCTAGAGGTAATATTTTTTGACAGTACGATACTGTGCGTAGTGGCAAAAAAGTGGTGCTATTAGCACAAGCAAGTCAGCGATGGTTTAGGAGTAGTGATGGAAAGTAAATCCCTTGCCGCCGCTCGTTGTGGAATCCCAATTACATCCCCGTGAACGCCATGGTTTGCGACAACAGGACGTGTTTTGTGCATGGGTGTAAGTCGGGATACAAGGTTACGAGTAAAGAGAATTCCGGACTGGGAATTAAAAAAGCCCATTTGTGTAAAACAGCGGCGGCATAGCATTTTTGAAATAGTTGTTTTATGTGCTTGAATCTAAGCTTTGATATCGGTAGAGTGCCGAAGTCTCTTTAATCTTAGCAACAAGTTTAGGTACATAATACGAATGTTGCAGCTACGTGTCCATAATAACTGTATTTATGTGTAGATGAAACTCCTTTTTCCGCTCATAGTTTTCACTTGACTTTATTCAAAGATGGCCGAAGGTGGTTTGTACCGTATGTGGTAGACGCGTTGATTTTAATTATGCTAGTAATCTTTGCCCCCTATTGTCTATCACAAGGCACAAAGAGTATTCACATTGGAATTGAATATTTTTAAAAACAATTTTTTGCTCAATCGGTTGTAGAATTAAACTTAAAGTTATTAGGAACCTCAATAGGTAGTACTTTTACCAAGAATGGTCTGATATCGTGGTTCGCGTTACATGTTTATTTATTACTAACTGAGAAGCCAGTTGATTTTCAGCAGGAGGGTGAAGAGTAAGACATGTGGTACCTAGTTCTTTCTGTGCATAATTAAGTCGGCCGTTGTGCGTGAAAATGCTGTTGTTCATTTCCCTTCGTCTTAAGATTCGTAAGTTTGTTCATCGCAGCCTGCAACACACCATTAATAGACCTTCAATCACAATATAATTCTTATTTTCACTTAATCTGCGGCGTAATTACAATAGGTAAAGTCCCCATTTGTAGAGCCAAGGACGTGCTTACCAAGGAAATACGGAATTGTTGACATTCAAGACGAATGGGTGATTTTGGAGTTACAAACACTATGATCTTGGAGAGACTTATCATAAATAGAAAATCAAATGATGGAATAAGAAACTTCATTCTTTTATCCATCTGCCTGTGAAAATTAATAACGAATGTCCCAATCGTTAGTAAGGAGCAATTTAAAAACCACAGCATTGATTTTTTTGCTTTTCTTTTGGGGATGACCCTTAGGTCTTTTAAGGACCCGGGGACTTTTTCAGGAATTAATATGTAGATGTTGATTTTCCTCAGATTAATAACTATTTGTCCACATTATTTTAGCTCGATCGGATAAAAACTAAAATTAGATTTGTATGAACGTAAAACAGACAAACATTCACTTCTATGTACCTATAAGAGATAAAGCGTAACAGATATCTCGCATGGTCGCGCAAAAGGTTTCCTTTGCTATATTTTGCCAACATTCTTGCAAAACGGTCCATCAGCCCTTGGACGTATGGCAGGAAGGACCTTTTCTCTGGTTCTGTTACTTTCAGCGGCGACTTCAGTACCGTCTGCTTTTCGTTTTTCCTGATGTCCTTGTCAGTATTGCTTGTTCTGTAGCCTTTGTTACGTAAAATCCTTCTTAATGTTTTTAGTTCACTTGCTCGGTGCTCATTATCGCTTACAATAAAAAACCGGTGTACCATTGTCTTCAACACGTAATTTATTTGTCCCGGGTGGTGGTGCGAGCTGGCGTGGAGGTAGGTAGGAGGTGGATAATGTAAATGAGCTACTTTTCTCTCATATTTCACTTGTAATTCAGAATGTCTAATGACTTCGTATGTAACTGACAAGGGGTTACATGTCATGTGGTTTTGTCTTGATATGCCTCAATAAATATGAATAATCTGACTTATATTTAAGCTTCTCGATCCCGAGTGTTTCTTTTAGTTTCTGGCTGCACTAAAATGTGGTAACTAATTGCTATTGCATCCTTTCTCGTACTTGCTTTTTTTATTAGCGTTCAACTTAAAGTTTCTTTACAAAATTATCTTTGCCGTAAGGTCTTCCTTGATGCCTTTGATTTCCATCAAATGCCATCAAAGACTGTTATCCAGTTCATAAAAATATCCATAAGAGAAAATAGTACCCTCCATTGCTAAATACGTCCCAAAAATAAAGAATAGAAATATTTGTTATAACAATCGTCTACAACGTTCTTGGCAACATGTAAAATTAGGAAATTAAGGGTTCACGTAGCTTCCAAATTATACTTATGTCGTCGATTTGACGACTTGGAGTTCATTAATTGTGATTGTGGAGTCAGTAGAAAGCGTTTAATCTTCAAAGTCCGAGAGGTAGGAACAACCCTATTGGAGAGTAGAATTTCTGATTAATTCAGCTTTACTTGATCTTATTTACTCGCAGATTTTAGAAAACTTGCGATTTATAGCGGATTTCCATGATGAAATTATTCAGTTCAGTCAATCTTTTCTCTTATAAATCGTCCAATTCAGACTCGTTCTCGTCCCGACATATTTTCGAACCGCCGCCGCGTTAGTTCCACATTTCCCCAAGTGGCAGCGCCACCGTTAGATGAGTTGTGATGCGTCGTCACAGGCAACACTCCCTAGGGGGAGATGGACGACCATTTTATAGGGACCTTGGATAGGCCCAAGAACACTGTATAAAGGACATTGATTTCCAATTTTAACAGTGTTGCCACTGGGCGCGCCAAAAATAGAAGTTCCATCTTTGACCACGGGCGATGCTACAGTCAACGTAGATGCACGTATCAGACGCTTATGGCCCTTACTACGCGTAATTATCACAATTTATTTTCTCAGCCTGTACGGTACCATGACGAGTGATACTGCAAGTAATTCTTTTAAGCATTAGATAATGATTGTATATACTTTAGGTAAGAGCCATCTTCAAGAGAACTTTCCAGGACATCGGGAAATAGAAATCAGTAACACCCGATGTCAGACAAATTCGGCGATGTGAACGACGGAATCAGATGTTACAAAAGGCACGGAATTAACTATTATTACCAAACATTTCTCAACTACACACTACGGCCGATGAGGAAGGACCTAAAAATAAATAATGGACACCATGGGGCATGTAAAACTAGTTTATCAGTCAATATACAGTCTTTCGCTCGCAGATAATGAACTTCACAGCCTTAAAATAACAAAACTTGGGAGATATAGGTCCAATATTACACTGAGTAGTCTCTCACAAATAATGGTCATAATCTTAAAATGGCAAAACTCGGAACTAACACGTAAATAGTCTCTCACTGTGCAGAAAAACAATGAATGGCATACTCTTAAATGACGAAACTTGGAAGGCACAAGTCAATATTACACTGAATGTAGACTTTCTCTCTCCACAGATAAAGAATGTCACACACTGGAATGACTACACATGGGGCGCACAAGGCAATATTATAATGAATGCAGTGTCTCTCTCTCTCTCTCTCGCTTTCCACATAAACAATGAATGTCATACACTAGGGATTGCAAAACTCGGAACTCACAAGTCATTATTTATACACTGAATGCAACCTTTCTCTCTCCGCAGATAAAAAAATAATGTTATGCACTGGGAACGACTACACATGTGACGCACAAGGTAATATTGAATGCAGTATCTCTCTCTATCACTCTGTGTCGCTTCCCACATAAACAATGAATGTCATACACCAGGAATGACTAAACCAGGGTGGCGATCGTCAGGGAAAACCGGGAAAACCTGGAATTGTCAGGGAATTTTGTAAATCTGGAAAAGTCAGGGAATTTTCGTAACAGTCAGGGAAAAACTGGGATAGGAAATTCTCGTTTTTTTTCTGCAATTACGTTTACCGGGCAGTCTTTCCCGCCCTTTATTTCACCAAAACATTTCATCAAGCAAAACAATGTCCGTTGCCGAAGTCCATAGAATAAGCCCCGTCAATTCGTTGAACATTCAGTTGTGAATCTTAGTTGTGAATTTTGTTGAAAGTTGTTATTTAGTTGTGAATCAGTCGTAAAATGCATCCCTTTTTTATATCCTTAATGCGATATTTGCCTAGTAGTATTAAAATTCACGTTCACCATGTATGTATTCCGCTCATCACAAGGAATCCGAGGCTATGTTTTTCGGAAGATTTTACCTCTCGTTTTTTTTTAACTTCCGAGACTCGGGTCGCGAGGTAGCTGGAACACACTAGCTTGTAGTAAATACGTGCTTGCAGTTCTAAACATACGAGACGATGATTATTAAAACGGTAATACAAGTACGATCACACGTGTAAACAAAATCTTACGTGAGATCATCTTCGATTTCCATACCCACTTCGAGAGACCATTAAGAAGAGTCCTCCTCCCCTCCCCACCTTTCACGCTCGACGTAATTATTGAATGGCCTCCTTAGCTCCCTCTCGAAGCAATTTAGTCAGGTCACAAACCACCTCAAATATGACATTCCTAAATATGACGCTGCCATTGCTAATTGCCTCCTGTTTTCGCTCCCAGTGGCGCGATTACGTTTTGTTTGTTTATACAAATATTTTTATATTTTTGGTTCCCTCTAAAAATCAAGGGGTTATGGCCACGTTCATCAAATTGTTATTCGCTTCTAAAACTCGTGCCATCCGATTTTGATCCAGTCCAAGAACTTGGCTTTGGTTTGTATTTTTCGTGTAGCTTAGTGATACCTGTGCCGAAGTCCGCCAGTAAATTGGCCATTAACTTTCCCTTCGATACCTTTTCAGTAATCTTCAACTTCCCAGAACTACCACGACACGCTACCTCTTCCTTGAGGAATTAGAAATTACAATTTGTAAATTAACCGAAGGAAACATACACGGCCACGGAAATACGATACACGGCCGCGAAAAATGTATTAAAAGTGTGTACAATTTGTGTGAGGGCTTAACTTGTGAAAGTTTAATACAGTAAAACCCCTCTTTTACACTTTTGAGGGGAACTAGAGAAAAAAGTGTAAATCGCGGGAAAGTGTAATTTGAGGGTATGCAATTTTATATGAAAGTTATGCCTGTAAGAATAACTCCTTGCTTCTTGATTTTGCCTGCCTAATTCTTGCTTTCATTGAACGACAAGTTTAAAATTGAAATATAGTTCCAACAAAACATCTTTAATAATGCCAAAATCTCTTATTTGAAATGCATGGGGACACGGGGAGATATATTAACTAGATTACATATGGTTGGGCCAAGATTAGGAAGCGTGAAAAAATTGTACAGTTGTAAATTGGAGGGAATATCAGGAATTAGTTTACAGGTGTATGAGGGAAGATGCAGAACAGCAAGCAGTTGAGAAAGGATGGAGGGGGAGAGGGGAATGGTGCAGTAGACACTAGAGTGGTCAAGACACTGTTCATTACTGTTAAGTCAGGAGAGCTGCTGATAGAACTTACAAGAGATTCAGCATAGGGGTAAGGAAAATGTGAAAAGAACTGCATGGCATTAATGATAGGCAAGGGAACTTGGGAATAGAAGAGGAGAATGACATAGATAAGGATGAACTGAGGCCAGGAGTCTTGATCCAACCATGCTAGTAAGTTAGGGTAAATATTATGAGAAAAGAAGGTGTGGAGACTATAGTGATATCCTATCAAAGCTACTTAAGAATCGAGCAAGAGAAGAACGAGATGATTTTACAGGTGTGTTCGTAGGATATATGAGGATGAAGTTTGGCTGGAGGATTTTTTAAAATCTGTATTCATGCCTCCAAAAATGAAAGACAAGACCGCAAATGCTGAAAAGCATACACTTCTTAAATAAATGAAAATTTTCATCACCTATGCGATAGCATCAGCCAACCTGCGAGTTATGCAACCCGAACAACAATCGCGAGAAAAACGACGTACGTGTACTGTAATCCCTCGCGGTATTACAATTGCACAGATGAGCGAGGTCACGATAACTGGTGGTATATCTGGGCAAATTTTATTTCTCTTTCATAGTGGTAACTTACTGCATGAGTTTTTACTTCGTCTTTCACGGAGCGTTGAGTCCAACCACTAGTTATGCAACCAGGACGACAATCACGGCAAAATCTTCTCGTGAAACGTAAATGGCGAACCATTCAAAATTTTGCTAGCGTACATAAAGGGAAGACGTTACATTGCGGATATATGGACATTATTAGGACATGAAGAAAAAGTCGTAAATGGCGGGAAAACGTAAATTGCGGGGACGTAAAAGCGAGGTTTTACTGTATATTTTTTCATTCTTATAGCTTTTAATGTATTAATTTCAGCTTTTAACATTTTCTGAGTTTGACGAAAATTTAATTCAGCAGAAATAAAATATTCCGATAATAGGAGACCTTTTGGCGATCGGTCAGGGAAATTGGTAAAGCCATCAGGGAAAAGTCAGGGAATTTGAAAATTGGGTATCAGTAGCCACCCTGCTAAACTCGGAACTCACAGGTCATTATTACACTGAATACAGCCTTTCCTCTTTCTCTCTCCGCAGATAAACAACAAATCTTATGCACTGGGAACCACTATACATGTGACGCACAAGGCAATATTATAATTAATGCAGTATCTCTCTCCCTGCAGATAAACAATGAATGTCAAACACTAGGAATGACTACACATGGGACGCACAAGGTAATATTAAAATGAATGCAGTATCTCTCTCTCTCTCAGTCGCCTTCCACATAAACAATGAATGTCATACACTAGGAATGACAAAACTCTGAACTCACAATTCATTATTACACTGAATGCAGCCGCTCTCTCTCCGCAGAAAACAAAGAATTTAATGCACAGGGAATGACTACGCATGGAACGCACAAGTGAATTACACTGAATGCAGTCTCTCTCTGCAAATAGACAATGCATACTCAAGACTGAGCAATGATTTCGAATACAAAAAATATCACGATTTCGGTTTTGAAAAGTAAGAAACAAGCGTTAACGCTTGTTCGGGGGAACGAGCGTCACCCGAGTTTACTAACTTCAGCCTTAAACAAACTTTGGTTTCGCTAAACCAAGAATACGGTTCTTCTTCACTAGATTAGACTGTTCTTTACAGCACTACGCCCAAAACAGCCCCGTTTACCCATTTTCAAACGAAGTCTCACCGAAATTAATTATGAGCGCAATCCATTCTTAACGTAAAGCAATGCTACAATGCCATACACATGTGCCTCGCGTACTAGCACTAGTGCTACCTGTCGGCAACTTCAGGAACCTTATTAACCCGCGACTGAAATTTAAGCAAAAGACGATCGAATGCGCAACAAGATCAACGTCCTTTATATAGTGTTCTTGGATAGGCCATTCTATCCATGGCCTTGAAACCCAGGTAGTCTTCCTGAAATAAAGTGTGGAATTATAACTAAGTTTTTTTCTGATTAAATAAAAAAAATCGTTTTAGCTTCTTAATTTAAAATATCACCCATTCCAATGGTTTCTTTCTGAGGAAGAAATTTTCTGAAAAAGAACTCTTCTGAAAGTTACCATTTATTACGGTAATTTTCAGGGGTGTTGGTAATTTACGAAAAATACCACGGTAATTTACGAAAATTACCGCGGTAATTTACCAAGTTGCCCATCTCTAAGCATAAGACTATCAGGACCTAGTGGACAGTTTTGATGAAATTTAAAGCCCCATGTATCTCAAATGCATATGCTGGATTCTCATATTCAAAACTTTAAGGACCGTATGGGTGACTTACATGGGAGGAATAGGGAGAAAGGTTTGACCAGGACATCATGGAAATGAGTGCTGATATCAAGGGGTATAATCATGGGGTAAGATGGGATATTACAATTGGGGATTTCTTCACATAAGTCCAATGGAATACTAATGAAAGTGTAAGCCACATAAATGCTTACTTTTAAAGCCATTAAATAATGTACCATCTTCCAAAGGGATTATCCTTAATTTCTTGCTCCTGTTTTTCTTTTTAATTCATATTTTGAAATGTTTTTTTTTACTCTGTGATGGTTCTGCCACACCTTCTCCTGCATAAAGGGATTCCCTCAATCAAGCCTCTGAGGCTGGAGAGACCTTTGTTAGTAGTCTGGAGCAAACTTTGGGAATCAACTTTAACCATTAAGGAAAATCTCTGCCAGGAGGAAGGGATAGTGTTGATTCCATTACAAGTAGTGATGGGGAGAATCCAAAATTTGATTGAATCCGAATCCTCCTCAATTTCATTAAATTCAAATCTTCCTTTTATCTGTAAATTGTTAAATAATGCTTCCTTTCTCGTGAGTTCTCTAATTAAACCCAATCAAAGCTGAACCTTATTTCTTAAAGTAAATAACAAATGAATAATGATCATATAGTCCCCATTCACTGAAATTAAGGACATGTTCGGGGCAAAAGTAAATCAAAGTTTAATTTTTCTTAAATAAAATTGAAATTTCAATGAAAACAGATTACAAGTTTTTGTTTGGTAAATGCAGCATTTTCACTCTGTCACAATCTATACGATTTCTTTATCAACCAAATTTCCAGCAGTACTGAAGGCTTTCTGAAAATGCTGTTGCTGGAAGAATGCGGAGGAACTTTTTTTTAGAATTTTCAAATTGGGGACTTTGAAAGAATTCATGTGGACAAGAATTATTAGTTTACCATATGCTGCTTAAACATTTCCTACCATGGTATTTACGATTTAAATACTAAAAACAAGCAATAACAGTAAGTCCTCGACTTACACTGATTGAAGTTACACCGATCCGGAGTTTCGCAGATGTTCAGTTAGGCTGATGACATGCTTACGTTTCTCTGCGTTTCGGTTGCCGTGACAGATTCAGCCACGTGACGACCCATCGCCAAGCACAAAAGTCAAATCAAATCTTTTCTAATAGAAGAGATCAAATCTTTCAACCATGGATTCGATCGAATCTCAAATCCTTGGACACAATAGGATTTGACCGAATCTTCGAATCCCTGCCCCAATCCTAATTAGAAGTCCATCTAGCAAATGGTAAAATGTGTTTAGGAATGACAAGTAATTCTGCTTTGTGGTCATTAGAACTTTTAAAATGAAGTCATAGGTGTTTTTCACGTGCCTCCAATGTTGCATATGCAAGGAGAAATGCATTGATAGGTCCATGGTCTTTTGGGAGGGTCGCATAATTTTTAGGCATTTTATTGTGTACACTGGGTTGGGATGTTACCCTGGATTACATACAATTTTAAGAGGTAGAAGGCACACACAGAATGTTGTGCACAAACTGTGCGAAGATTTTAAAAACTTAGGCCATAGTTTATAGGTGGACAATTTTTACTACAACCTGAAACTGACGTGAGGCCTACTCCTCAGCAAAACTTATTGCATTGGAACATTTAGGACAGGCAGAAAGGACAATCTGAAACCACAGGCCGTAGCCAGGTATAAAAACTTTATGGAAGGGATTGATCATTGTGACCAATTCTTATCCTACTACCCTTGTGAACACAAATCACTGCGGTGGTATAAAAAGTTGGAAATACATATTTTTCAATTGATTGTGGTTAATAGTTGTGTTGTTTAATAAATATAGAGGGAATAAAAAAAGTTTATATGTGACTTCAATATAGAATTGATTCGAGTCCCTAATTGGTGCTAGCAACAGCCTTAGACCATGGATTTCTTGCACTCCCCAGCATACACAGAATCTGGGGAGAAACACAGGTAACAAAAGTGGGTCACAAGAAAGGGATCAGAAGGGGAGGGACAAAAATTTGCAGTGACTGCAAGGTTAAGCCAGGGCTATGTTTATGGCAGTGTTTTCAGATGTACCACTAAAACTTGTAAATTTGTTAAAAATTCATGCAAATTTTGTAAATATTTGTGAACAAATTGTAAATATCCATTTAAAAATTGTAAACAATACATATTTGGTTTTAGGTATTTGCAGTTTGATATAATTAATTACCTTTGTAAAGAAGTTTGAAATGTTTCTTATGCAATACAGCTTGTTGTAAATTTAAATTTATAGCCCAATAAATATAAATTCTTTGCTTGCTAGTAGGTAACAACCAAGTCTCATTTACATTTCATTATGCTTGTCTGTGACCTTATGGATGTAACTAAGAGGTGACTTTTCCTTTATTAGGTCTTGCTGGAACCATTTACTTCATGAATGACCTACAAGATCCTATGGAAGCTCGTTTCCCAGCATATGCACTGTAAGGGTGTGAAGTTTGGTTCAAGAAAAAGAAACCCATTACTCAATCATTTTTCATTCTTTCAGGCAAAAACCCACTCACACATAATTTATAAGACATTAACATTGCAACATGGTACCCATATTCACTTCAAATTTATATTATAACCTCTATAGATTATGTACAAATGTGCTATGTGTAAAAATGCCTGTTGTCTTGTTACAAAAAAGGCAACAATAGTGATAAAGTTGTGAGCTCATGTACTCACTGACTGCAGTACCATGTGTTTTAGAGCTTTGAAAGGTAAGGAAAATTTTAGGCACATCATGATTACTGTACTATTAATTTGGAATACTACTCTGTTCATACAGGCATCCATTAAATTCATTGTGATATGTAAAAATACATAAGTCTTTGTCAAAATGTTTAAATCATCCTTTCATAATCATAATTTGTTCTATTACATTAAAACTTCTTGTAACATACCAATAAAGTTAAGATTCTGATTACTCTCATTTCTTTGGGATGGCACCAGACAGCAGCCAATATTTTACTACTTGTGGAAATAGTTAATAAGGGTGTAGCAATTACTTGAAGAGTCATAAGATGGCAATATCATAAAATCAACACAACAGATGTAAAACAAATTTTCTCAATAAATAAGGTGACTTGATGGCATTTTCGGCTGATCAGGCATTGCCCTAACATCCCAAACTATGAAAACTTATATCTACCAATGACTAATCATGTACCTCTTTGAATTATCAAGGCCAAAAACTGCTTTCAGCTCTGAAGATAACAAGGGATAGGAGCCAACGAGAGCATTTTCACATTGGCTTCATGCCGTGATGCTATCTCAAACTACTAACAGCAGTTCCCAAAAGTCAACAAGAATGCCTAAGTTAAAGTAAATCTTTTTAGCAGGAGAAGGAACATGGATGTATGAAAAGTTCTATGGCACGAAGTTCATTCCAACCCTGAGTATGTACCACTGATGACAATAAAGAATGATGATGCATAAGTCACAAAAAATATCGCCTTTAGGGTTATGCCATTAATGCCTCATCATTCTACAACATGCACCGTATTGAGAATTCATTTGCTCCGCGATGGCTTCAGATGAAACAGCAGCTTCTCTCATCACAAGCCTTATGTACACTTTTTTTGTAAGTAAGGTTTTTCCATCAATTTCATTGTATAAATACAATATTATCTTACATAACAACAAAATGTTAGTATTTTCTTTGAGAAACAACTTCACTTAAACACGCAAAGAAAGGAGTTACATCAAAAATTCAAGAAGGTACTCATTTATCCTGCACGTGTGGCAGAGGGGTCCACATAAGAGATGGCTGGTCAGGTAAAACAGGTGCACCCCCATCCTCTTCACTCCTGCGCACACTCGCCACTTCCTCCACGCACCAACAACAACACCCTCCACAGCGCAAGGGGAGACACCTCTCCCTTCCCTACCTCCACACGCACCAGACTATCATCACAGCTCAAAGCGAGATTGGCGAGGCGACCACCAATCCACGGCCCACTTCCAATGGGCTTACTTCACGGCTCTGTCCAGAGGGGTGGGCAGACAAGCAACCGTGTCTCGCCTCACCTCACCCCTCCCCCACTCTCGTAACAACTCATTCACTCCCACACTCAGTTTTTTGCTGGCAGTAAAGTTCTTTGAGGGCCTTCAGCTCATCAATGAGCGCCTTATTTTGATTCTCCAAAACAGCCACCCTGTTCTCCAGACACTTGATGTACTCCTTCTTCTTACGACGGCATTCCCGTGCAGCCTCCCTGCGAAAAGTTTACCACCACATCTTTGGTATTTTGATCCACCACTAAATTAATCTAGTTTATTAAATCTAAGTCATGCTTATAGAGTAAACATACAGAACTATAGGACTTCTCCTCTGATCAATTTCTACTTTTAGAAAAGTTATTGTCACAAATGACTAGTTATTTACTTCATTTTCCTTTTCACCAAGGAAGGTATTATTCAAACAGCCATGACCTACTACTTATTATGTTAATATTTTGGAATTGTAGTGGCAACAAAATTAACAAGACTCCACTGGAAACTAAACGGAATGTAAATTCAAGTTCATGAAACATCGGAGGGAAGAAGGCCCCAGAGGTTTCTTTTCACATGTGAGATTTATTTCAAAAGGCAGAATCCCAATTAATCTTTCTTTAATGGTCATCACCCGCAAGACTGTTCACAGCCCAAAAGACAAGCTAGTATGTATCAAACTCTGAATGAGCCAAAAACGCAATGAATTATCTGCAGCGACTGAAGACTTTTACACCATTCAGACAACACCCTTACTGATGTAAGTTTACAAGCAGTTCAACATTCATTATTATCATGCTGTTCACTTTTCTCATCCAGGTAAAAGCTAAATGCTCCCCCTCCAGGAAAGTAACACGTTAGGGTGACCAACAGTTATTCAAATTTAATGATTCCTCTAATTAAGTAGTATATTTCCCACCCCGAACCTAAGTATTGACTTATTATGCATTAAAATTCAAGGAGCTATTCTCTGCATTAAAACAAAAAATATTTTCCAACAATTATCTTCATTAACTTCAACGCATACATCTGATCTGACCCCCGCATGAAAATCACTAGACTACACCCAAACATAACTGGTGGCCTGTTACATGACCTCTCACAATGAACTCCTAGAAACTTGCCACTCTCCCTCCAACGAAACACTCTTCATTAAAACTTAAATATCCCTTTACCCTTTGGTCTCTCTGAGATGTACTTTGTCGGAGTCCCTTGAGGTACCACAACAATATATTTTCTTCATTCTCTTACCCTTTTATGCCCGAGGAATTCATTCAGAAATACCTCCAGCACCCTGAGATTCACGAGAAACTCTATATTCCCATACCCTGAACACTTCAAAACAAATGGAACTCACAGGTATACTTTTCTACCCCAATCAAATGAACTCAGTGGGATGCCAGACCCTTTCCTTGTAGCAACCGAGCAGTTGGAAGACTGACCCTCCATTCTGATGGCAGCCTTTCTCACAGCATGATTACAAAGGCAAATGTGGTTTTTCTGTAGAACTATTCATTGTCAATTACAAAAATTGAAAGGCATAAATAAAATTCTCTGGTGAAACTAAACATGTAGCATAATACCATGAAAAAAATAACATTGTGATTTTTTTTTAACTTCTCACCCAGGTAATTTAATAAATAAGGATGTGAAAATGGAACACCAAAATGAATGCACCATATGAATGGAGATAATGGGTTCATCACGATCCATAACCCAATAAAGTAAGGAACTTAGCAATTCAATGAAAAATGATATGACTACACCCAAGACACTACGATAGGAAGGGAGCAAATAAGTTCTTAATGGTCCATTTCATGTGAAACCTGAGACAACCAATAATGTGGAGAACTAACCCCTAACCCCCTGACACACACCCTTGCAGTTACAAATACTACGTACATGAAGACAAATATGAGGCATAATGAGACATTACATAAGATAGTGAGAAATAAGAAACTTAAGAATGCATGACAACTTTTTCTGAGAGTATTTATAGCCTGATCTAAGCATTCTCAAATAGAACTTTAGCATTAATGCTGTGGTTTTGTTTAAACTTTGCACGCGATCAGTCAAAAAAAAAAACAAATAATATCTGTCTTTTGAGTCCCAACTTTTGGCATTAACAGCAAATACTTTCATTGCAAAACAATTGCACAAACTTCACTGCAGTATCAGGCTGAGAGAGAAACTGTGAAGGGTGATTAAGCTTCCTGCTACCCAATTTCCAAGGATAGGGCCTGGTGTCCATTGAGTTGGTCCCAAAGGATGAAAATACTTACCTGGGAGCTTTGACTTCACAGTCATTTGACCCTACCCCGACATAGCGTTTATAACGTCGGGGTACAGAGAAGTGACTGTGGATTCATGAAGGGATGTGCAATTTTAAGTACATAAGTAAGATTGGCTTTTTTCTTTGCAAGAAAATGAATGACCTCTTGCATAGAAAAAATCTTGCACATGTGCACCGAGCACATGTGATATTCAGAGTAAAATATCCTAGAGTAGTGTAATCAACATTCAGCATGAAAAGGGATAACAGCACCAAGTACTGTCACATTATCTGGTTGAATTTGTCACTTACTCTTTCTGATAACAATACAGGACAAAAGTGGGACGTTTTAAGAAATTTCGTAATTACACCCAAGCTCTTTTAGCTTAAATGGCACTCAAGTGGTCTTCCTCAACATACAACTCATTCTCTGCATCCCACATGCAATGCTGAAATCCCTAACACCCATTCGCCTTCCTCATGCATTATGTTTCAGAGCCAATGAACCCTGTCCTACAGTAGTTTCGGCTCCTCTTGCCATTACATACCCACACATACTTATTTACAATACCATTCTCTTACTACATACAATAGAACCCCTGAACCCATGGCATCCCCCACTTCACTTGGCTGGGAAAGAGATAAAAAATTCTTGAAATAATCAAGCTGAAGTTCTCTTACATATCATTCTGAAGAGGTGAAACCTCAGATCTTAGCCTATCATTCATTGCAAATGGCCTTTCCCATGATTTTATCTAGTGCGGGCACATAGACAAACAGATTCGAATGTGCATCTGCAGCTCAACACTTTAAATGCAGCTTAAGTTCTGTTGTTTTTTTATTTCCTGTTTCATCACATGGAACATGCTTCTAAAACATATACAGCTACACCTAAATAGTAATTCCCCTATAACAAGACCACATTTTACTACTCATAAGATACACATTTTTATGAAAATTATGCCTAAAAAATGATCCCCAGGTCTTATATACAAAGGGTTGGCCTTCACAATTTACATGAAGAATTTTGCAGTAGTAATTGCTACTATTGCATCTCTACGCTATGATCAGCACTAGAATATATGAGGTTTGGCTTGCTTCTGCGATATCATACAGAACCACGTTTATTGCAGACTTTTTCATCAGATGCCCCACTGAAATCAGGGTGGGTCTTAAATGCTGTCCATTATGGCAATTCTCTGGCTTAAACACATTGGCCTATGAACAGGGCAACCTTCAAAATACAGCAGATTTTCATGTGGGAAAAAACATTGGAATATATTTCATGGCATTTCTCCCTAAATGACAAATTTTAATAGGCTTCAAATTTTACTCAGCTCTTTTGCATTGTATTCGTAACAAGTCATTGGCCAATTGTTAGAAAATACACAATTGCAGTGCGAGACAAAATTTAAAAAAGAACAGAAACTTCAACATTGAATTTAAATATTTTCCAGACCTATCATGGAAAGAATAATCAGCTTCATTGAAATTGCAATTTCTATCTCACTTCACAAATCACTGGAAAATATCAATCAAATCCCTAATCAATCCTTCCAAGAAAATTTAGTCATTAGTGAAATACAAGCTGAATTGAATACTGTTCACCTGATATTCACAAATTGTACCTCCACCATGATGGAAACTTTCTGTGCATAATCACAGGATTTCAAAAAGGTTTTTGAGGCTCACATTGTCCTTCCTCATAATTCCTAACATCCCAACCCTCTATTTATCATCTGAAGACTTTTTAAATTCCAAATGACGACTATATATAGAATAATAAGTATTTTTCTGCTTCCAAGTGTAAGCAATCCTTATAAAAATGTACACCAAAAAGTGGAGTTACTCTCAGTTCATATATTAAGACAGACTTCATTATCCCTCGCAGAAACCCAATAAAACACTCAATATGAAAGAAACTGCCTTGCAAATAGAAGGGATTGGGCCAACAATGCCCCAGAAGAGATGAGGATGCGACATGAGAGAATATTACACAGCAAGTAGCCCACTGTTTTAATAACCACTGCCATCTCTGGACATGAAAGTCACTGCTTTGACAAAAGCAACTATCTCTCTTCTGCTGGCCTTTTTATTCCGTTATAAGGTTCTGCCTTTGAGACACCTACTATCAGTTCTGCAATAACCATTCACACCAAAAGTGAGGGCATAATCAGACAGGATTTCTTTAACTTAGAAGTAAATGGCACAGAACATTCAAAATAATTCGCCATCTCATTAAACAAAGGGAGTCACAGAAACTGAACCTCTCTCCTATGGATTAAGCGGTTTGACTCTTCTTATCTGCCAATCAAATAAAGACTTAAAAAATATTCTTGGACCGTATAGATTAGCAAATAAATGACAGCACTACACTCTCTCAAAACCACTGAAAAGTTCATAATTTGTGTTCATAGCCCATAATTTGTGCCAATAGTATGAGAACAATGTCTTCATTTCATTGGCATTAAATGTTCAGCAGAAGAGAAGTGACTCATCCTGATTACTACACAGTTGAAACTCAGAATTGAGAAGTCAAAATCCCTGGAGCTACTTTAAGCACACAATTAAAATTCCAATTCCAAACCATTCGACATACTTATTTTAAGAGTGAATTTCCAGGATTTCAGGAAAATTTCAGACATTCATTAAAAAGAACTGCAAAACTAACACCATGACATTAATAACCAATGTTGGATACCCCTTCACCAAAGTGTACTTAGCGAGTCAGACTATTCTTACCAATGACACACATTCAGTAAACCAAGTTCATCTGTGTATATAAGCAAATATCTTTTGAGAGTTTCTAAGCTAAATCAAGTACACCACGTAAACAGAAAATTACAAGACAAATTTTTACTTAGATTAACAAAAATCTATGCATTGATTAATGAAACTATCTTTTTGGCAAACAATTACACTGTGGTCTTTGTGGGCATTTGAAAAAGAACTGAAGACATAGGCTGAATCATGATGTAGCACTAGAAATCTTATATTTATATGCAATTTGACAATTATGTATATGACTGAATCTTTTGTGATGAAATTATGATGAAGCGAAGACCTGACTCTTCCGCCAACTACATATTTTGGAACTTTTTTTCGACCTTTTTCACATCAGCTTGTAAACTCTCTTACATGCATACAGACGAACAATTTGAAATGAAACTATTCATGTGAAAGATTTATGTATTGGCTCCATTAAAGGCAACTAGAACCAATTCTGCTGCAAAAGCTAAGGACATTGACATTTGTGGCAACATTTTTACCAAATTGCAGGTAACTTGATCCAAGTAACATCCCTAGGCCAAATGGCACCACTTGAACTCATTGAAAGTTCCAGTTAATGGAAAAGATCAAATCATTGGAAGATAGCTAACTCCTTCACAATTTAAGTACAATTTAAATGAAGTAGCACTTAACAAGAAAAGATTAACTGCATATAGAGCTACACCTAATATAATTAAAAGTACAGCTGTAAAATCCTCACCTGTTCTTCATGAGCCGCTGCTCACGCTTTCTGGCCATTTATGAAAACAAATAAAAATCATTTCTAATTAACAGAGGGATATTTTCACACTACACAAACTGAAGTAAAACAATTTTGCCCTTTAACAGCATCATGTAGTCCATAAAATGTATAACACACATACAGCTAAAACATTAACTAGCATAATTCTCACCAGGCATAATACAACTTTTTCATGAAAAAAAGAAGAGGCAAGTCCATGTAGAACGACAGTCATCTATGTCACTAATTCATGACTCACAACAACGCAGCCAGGGAAATCTCTGTAATTATGCCAAGTGACCGCAGCAAACTCTTGATAACCCGTGGATGCAAAACAATATGAGGACATTTAGCAACTCCCAATCAGTAAACAGCAGAAAATTATCAAACAATAATTCAAGATTCAATTACACAAAATAACCCATTGGGATATTCTTGGTATGATAATGTAACACTCCTCAACCAGGAGACTTAGTGCAGATTGTCAGAGAGAACTGAATACGTAATTGCTCTTGGTCATACGACTTCTTGTCAGTAAAATATTCCTGAACACCACAGGTTTCTGCAAGCACTGAATGAACTTAAGCTACTTTCAGAGATAGTCCATGCAGTAGTCCAATAAATAATTTTCTATGGGTTTCATGCAGTCGCATGACCCATGAAACAAGAATTTAAAAGCTTAGCAATTGAGTTCAGTCTCCAGTTTCATTTGAGAAGGCAAAAAGATTAGGATTTCAACAGGTTGACAAAAATGATAAGGTACCAAGAAACAGCTTACATTATCATAATTTCTTTGATAAATAAGAAAGCATTTCAATTGTAAAATGAGGGAAATATCCACAAGACACAAACATGAGTAAAATAGATCTCTAAATTGATCACCAGCTCACTCACGCAAAGGGTGATGGGAAAATATTGCCCTGTTACTGACAACTCTGAAGAAGTAAAACAGATGATCAACTCATAATCTTTCCAAATCATCTCAATTATTGGTGACATAACTGGTGGTCATAATGGTGCCTGTACAAGTCCTCAGGTTAAGTCAATCACGAAATCCCTCCATGAAATAACCTACCCTTCAAAGCAAACCACAAGGCTAGCAACTCCCCTTCCACTGACTTTACCACCAGACAAAATTTAATGGTAAGAATTCAAGGGGCACTGAAAGATTCTTGCCCAATTTGCCCACTCTTGGTATATCACCTACTTCACCAACTGCCCAACCTACTGCCTTGAAATCAATACTTTTAGAATGAGCTCAAACCAATGCAATCCACTGTTGCCGCACGTAGCTGTCAGCCTCAACCTGCCAAGGTCATCCGACCATTTCCAGTGGGCATGATCCACCACAGACTGAAGCCAAGCTCCAGAACAAAATGAAGAACCAATATACATTAAGTCCTCGACTTACGTGGTTAATTCGTTCTAAAAATTTCCGCATGAGTCGAAATCCACGTAGTTGAAACGCAACAACATACCCATCCATTTTTGAATTATTAGCACTCATACGCAGCAATAGCCACTGGAAAGAATATTCTATTTCACTTCTTTTTCAAATATTCTCTACCTCATATATGTGCAGATTTAACTTTCAAGGGCTCACAAGAGAGAGATATGTGACTTATACATGGTTTGAGAGTGGTCCAGACTAGGCAAGTTAAGGATGGCATCTGGAGAATCTGGGCAAGGAGTCATACAGGATTGCGTATAGTTGCCAGAGTTCTATGACATACATACAGAGTAAATTGTGTAGGAGATATAGCAAGAGCTTTATGAAAGTATTGGAGTAGGAGGAGTACCAATTAAATGGCCTATATATGCCAATAACTAGGTTTTAATGAGGCAGTCAGCCAAAGGATCGCAACTGCTGATAGATGCATTATAATGATAGTATGATAGATTGGTATGAAAAATAGTCATTAAGGAACCGACAATAATATTTTCCAAGACAAGAAACTATGTCATACAGTAAAGTAGTAGGGCAGCAGCTAGAATAAATGGAGCAATTTTATTACTTACGCAGCGTTCAAGTGCAAATGAGCATAGTGCATTGATATTAGAATATTACTTAAGTTAACACGTTCACTGCGGAGCTGTTTAAAGCTCTACTCCTCACAGCGCGGCGTGACCCACCGGTGGGTCACACTCCCAGCTTCGCCCCCAGGCCACCCCTCCACCGGCCACGTGGGGCACGCCATCTTCTAGACCCTGGCGTGGGATGGGGGAAGAGAGGGACAACAATACAATGTATCTGGTAAAGATTTGCTGACGTTCGGAAAACCCAGGAGACTCCCACCCGTCTCTGTTTATTGCGCCTGCTCTTGTTCGCGACCATCTGTGAGACGTAGATGCCCGTCCGTGCATACCAATTCCCCAGCCCTGCTCACACTATGAGAAAAGGGAAGGGAGATCCTTTGGAAAGAGTACATAGTGGTTTGTCTCACTCAGAAAAAAGTAGTGTCTGCATTTCGGAAGACGTTCACCTGGCAAGGGCACGATCACTCATCCACCACTGAGGGATTGGCTCAAGAATGCTACGCGACTCTTTCCCAATTGCCCTTCCATAAAGGGGGGGTGGGGTGAAGGGAAGAGAGGGAGTCAATCCTTCACACAGCCGGGCGAGTGCAGTTCGGACTGTTTAGTTTCGAGCAACTGACGGACAGCCAAGAGGTTGAGGAGAAAAAATTTTCCTAAACATTTTCATTATTTTTAATAAGTTGATATGTTTTACTATATCGAGTATTGTTCATCCTTATGTATAAAAATCGCATAAACATGAAAAAAACAAAAAGAAAGCAAAAAATAAACGTATTTTGGATATAATACGCTAATTTGTAAATTTGTTCGTGACCCACCGGTGGGTCACACTAAGTGACACATAGCAGTCTGTTATTTGAACTGTGACTAACCTCTGGGTGAAGTCACTCGAGAAGATCTCGATTACTACTCTCACAATACTCCTCGCAAGTTGAGACAATTCAAAGAATTAAAATGCCGCGGCGCTAGAAGGATTAGCGTGACCCATCGGTGGGTCACGCCGCAGCGAACGTGTTAAACAGAAATTTTAAAAGGAGAGAATTTCTCACAAGAGCCCCAATCAATGATCCAAAGAAAGATAGATAAAAGGCTTGACATGAAGTACAACATTGAATGTATGTGAACTTCACTGCAGGAAATACAGGATAGTAATAGTTGGAGGCTTTTGTGGTGGTGGCGAGAAGAATGGGGAATTACAATACCAACTAAGGGAAGAAAGAAAACTATTGTTGGACATTGGGGGGCAGAGTAGGAGCAAGTAATTACAGGCAATGGGAGAGTGAAGGACTCTGCTCGACAATGGTGAAGTGGAAGTAAGAGGGGCATAGTGTACACGATGAAAAGAATAAAAAGAGTGATGTGGTGGAATAACATAATCAAATAATATTGGCAATTTTCCACAAGGAAATCTTTACTACGACCGGTTTCCATGTGATACATCATCCAGATCTCACCAAAGTCCAGTATATATACAAACTGACAGGAGGAACTGGGGAAAAAACAAGGAGTGAGGGAAGAGGAGGGGAAGGGGGCCTAAACCAAGGGTGACCACGGAAAAGGGGGGTGGAGGAGAGGAGGGTGAACTGGTGCTAGGGGTGGGTTTTGGGAAAGACCACACATAAAACTGGGAAACCCTGGCCGTTGAAGAGTACTAAGGTGCCTCATACACCTTCTTGTCACTAAATCACTTTTCTTAGTGCTAACAAATTCTATAAAAATATTCTATATTGGTTCAGATATTGGTTCCACCCCCCAGATTTTTAGACAAGTGCTCCCTCACCTCCACTCACTGGTTTTTCCCCTGCCTGCCTGCGTGTTTTCATTGTGTTATCTTAACCAGGTGCTCCCCCCTCCTCGCCTACGTGGACACTCTCCCCAAGCTTCTCAGCCCCTTCCACGGACCTGGCGTTTGGAGCATCGCCGCAGGATACCCCTTAGTGGCCAGAGGCGGCCTACTGTGATAATCCCCCCCACCTTGCCACTGTGCCTTCATCGGGCAAGGCCGAAAGACAGCGGCCGAGTGACACTCATCCCGCAGGTCGGTGTCCTTTTCCTCCCCCCACATATGGCCCTCTTGAACCATAAGGTGTATGAGGCACCTTAGGACTCTTCAACGGCCAGGGTTTCCCAGTATTATGTGTGGTCTTTCCCAACACCCACCCCTAGCACCAGTTCACCCTTCTCTTCCACCCCCTTTTCCGTTGTCACCCTTGGTTTAGGCCCCCTTCCCCTCCTCTTCCCTCACTCCTTGTTTTACCTGGTTCCTCCTCTCAGTTTGTATATATACTGGACTTTAGTGAGATTTGGTCACCTGATGATGATGTATCACATCAAAACCACTCATAGTAAAGATTTATTTGTGGAAACTTGCCAATATTATTTAATGGATGAAAAGAGAAAAACAAATTTGTTCCAAACTAACAAATAGTAATGAGATGGATATGATAGGCAACGCAGAGTGGGAACATTCCATTCAAGCCAATAATAATCCAACTGGCAGAAAAGTAATAATATTAATCATCACCCTCAGTATTTCACCAACACTGGTAAGTTTTGTAGCTAGTCCCTGCATGCTATTGCCCTAACAATGCTAGTCACCTCTTATCACACTTCCTGACCAATCTGCATTTCCTGTATTAATTTTCTCCTTGACTCTTCACACCTTCAACCCAACTTCATGCCATACAGAACATATATCTTTTTCCTTCCTTTTTTTGTGCTTACCTAAAATTCTATCCTCTACCATTTTTTACAACAGTTTATTACGTTTAAAATATCCTCCATCCTAAGCTAAGGCATCTGAAATACGAAACACAACTTTTCCAAAAAATTAAATAACAGGCTTCTGATTGGTCTAACAAAGGAATCACAATGATAAGAAAATTGCATCAATAATGAACCTGCAAAATGTTGATTTTGAAGATTTATCTACGATTCAAAATAATCTAGAAGATAAATGAAAATTTTTAATTTGGCAAGGCAAGTCAAGATTCTCCAAGGAGCACAGAGTCTAAATATGTACAAAAAGATTAACCTAGCTAAGAGTTTTTTCCACAAAATTATGTTGAATACAAATGCTCTTGCTCATCGTCTCGTGGGTATTTCCCTAATTTTAATAGCACTCAACCATTCCCAATGAATACTCTATGCTTATCCCATTCCATCAACCTGGTTCACCAAGAGTTTGCTGCAGAGAATCAAAGCAGAGGATCACTTAAGCCACCAGCACACTCACCTGTTCTTCATGAGCCGCAGCTCACGCTTCCGGGCCGCCTCTTCCGCAAGCTGTTGCGAGGACTGCATGTTGGAGCTGGCATTTGTGGTGACAACTGCCCCAATGGCACCCGACATGATGCCAAGGGTTGACGAGCCGCCGCCGGCCACCAGTGGAGAGGATGAGCAGGAGGAGGATGACGGGGATGAGAGGGAGGGGGAGGGGGGCGGAGAGGAGTAGGAGGAGGAGGTGGTCGTCACCGTCCGCACGTGTGCGTAGCCCAGAGGCTCCAGTTCCCCTGCGACTCCTCCCCCTCCCCCAACCACTCCACCACCTCCACCCACACTTACTGTGGGAGACACACGCAGGGGCACAGGGGGTGTTGGGTCGGGCGGGGGAGGGATGGCAGGGGGGGGGGACAGGAGCCCACTGCAGCACTCTGTCTCCGCACCCTCTCCCCTCCTTTACACCCCTGAGGGCTGGGCTCAGGGGTGTAAAGACCCTCATCACAATGTCTCTCACCTCTCGACTAACTTTTCATTAAGCACACAAGTGAGAGCAATGCAGGCACTCCTCAACACACATCGAATGAGCATGGACTCATAATTAACGAGATTGATTGGCATTACATGTACGTTCTGAAACATCATCACCACTATTCTTCAATATAATGTATCCAGTATTGTTGAGCAAAAACAAAGCTTCATGAAAAACTTGACAACAAACAAGTCAAGAAACTTCGTACTCACAATCCAAACTTCAAGAAATAATATAGGAAAAAGGAAGAGGCGTTCTTGTCAACTGAGAACAGTTCCGCACTGCTACAAACCACGCATTTTAGAACTTTTTCAATAGAAAGATTTATAAAGCAAAATAAAGAGTAACATTCGATTTGGACATGAAACATTACCAAACTAATTTTTGACACCTTTGTCAACACAGTGAAATCCTACAACTCATAATGTGATTACTTTATGATGAATTCCCAATGCTCCAACTACATTTATAAGATTTTCCAACTCACCGAAGCTTTATCTAGGCAGCAAAAGGTTCCAGTAACCTATGCATCATATTTTGAGAAATATGTCGTCAAGTCCAAAGTGTTATTAAAACACTCTCTTATAGCTCAAACTCCACTAATCCACTCTTTCAACCATTTATTAAGCATGACATCAACTGTTTCAAAAACATGCAATGCCAATATTGGATACTAACTTCCCTGCTGACCATAAAACAACTTATGTCACTTGAGGACTACCTGCATTCAACTCACCACATTCTGAAAGCATTTTATACACAGTTGAAGTCTGCTATAACTATGAAAGTCATTCCACTCCTGGGTGAATGACATGCATATGTCATGGAATCCCTTCATTGCATTTTGTCACTAAGAGGCTATGACCTTGTGCACAGTATCATGTTTTTCTCCCCTGCATTTCAGCAGTTAACTATTAATGCCCCAAGTATTTATTCATTTTATTTGTGGCCACCTTTGACGTAAAGTGTCTTTGGTAAGTTATTCCTTTTGTTAAATTTTTGGTACTTCCTTTTCACTGTCTCATTTGAATGATAACATGAAATCACATCTTTAATGATACTTGAGAGTTTTAATTTTCAAATTGTAGATTGTTCTCTGGTTAGAATCTGATTTTCTCAAAGAAAAAGAAATAAACTTTTCTTATTTCTAGTGTGAAGTGTCTTTGATAACCCTAGTTTAGTGAAGATTAGTTCTCAAAGACCCATTGCCAGCGTACTGCATTATGAGTATCTTTACTTTAAAATCTACATCAATTTCACTTTACATGCAAACTTTTAATGTCATACTATATTGATTCCTAGTTTTGCAGTGAGTGCCTTGTATCATAAAAGAGAGAGGTACTTACTCACCATTAAAATTATGATCACTAGAGCATGAATGTCTATGATTACATTCTGTAAACATAAATTAATTAATGAAGCTCAGGGAACATTGAAAGAAAGTAAAATGTCAGTTTTACTAATTGTATGAAGATTTAGTGTGTAACATGGATCCATACTGGGGGTTGCATACACAGAATTCATAGGTAATTGCATATGATGGTGGATGACATGCGTGTGTTTTATGGCAGTTCTTTCAAAAAATAATAAATACTAATTGAAAAAAATTACTATTGTTCCCTATATATATACAAAAAGCGATATCTTAAAGAGAAAATCCAATTCATCAAATTAGGTGACTGAGAAATTTTCAACTGAAAGAATTAACCGAGAGGTAAAAATGTGTAGTGTAGGCCCACAATTTCTGTTGATAGCTACTCATTGATTTTTCACAAAATACTGTCAAACAGTACATACAGCGCGTAAAATATATTGATTACTAGTGCATCAGGAAGAATGCACAACACTGCAATTCCACATGTTTCATTACTCCCGACACGGATCCATAGAAGGGCAACATCTTTAGGTCACCGTTCACTGAGGTTCAAGGTTCACAAAATCAGGTCCTGATCAATAAAAACTCCTTGTGTATGAGCAATAGTATGTTTTCTTCCCATAATTCTACCAAAAGGATTTCCATAATGTTAAGCCTAACAGTGTCATAAATACTGCGCAAAATTTGGTGATGAAATTGTATTATTTCTTTTTGAAAGAAAATATTTTCAGTGTATTTATGGATGGAATTTTTCAGATATCCAATTTGCATCGTAGCCCTCTCGGAGTTGCTACAATGAAGGACAATAGGGATGCAATAAAATTCATGTTGGTTATCAGTGCACCTTACAATGAGTGAATTTATGACTTTTGTCAGCACATGTTAGAGCAGACTTCTACTGTATTTACAATCAATATGCAAGAAAAATTGCAACCCACAACAACTTCCTTTAATAGATAACAATCCACATCCAAAATTAATGCACTGGAGAGAGGTAAGCTCCCCAAAATTTCTAAGAATCACTGCTCCAACTGCTTAAGTGATGAAAGATGCCACAAGGCATACATCAAACAATCAGCACACTAAATAAAGCAAGGCATGTCTACAAGGTGGCATATCACTTAGCTACAAGCATATACCTAGATTATGAAAAATGGAAAACCTAAATGTTGCATACTAACAATAATCAACTAAGAAATATTAGGCATATATTCTTCTAATTTGAGAGTAATTTGCAGATAAAAAGACTACAAGTGCAAAAGCGAAATGTTACACAACAAGTAATCCATTAAAATCCCTTTCCAGGCAGACATTTAAATCACTAGAAAACATTCATAATGAACAGGGTAAAAACTCAACAAAGCACTATTAATAGGATGGTTACCTCATTGAAAAATTGTACTTAATTCCAGTAACAAGCCCCTTTCCTATTACAGGGCATATTACTGGCTAGATCTGTGGCTGAACATTCATAAAAAACCATGAAACTACCCCACTCACTACTTGTATGAGCTTTCGATCCAAGCAGGCCAAAATTGTACTTAATTGTACAAAACCTATGACAGTGCTACAATATAAGTCACATAATTAGCAGTGAATGATCAACCTAAAGCCAAATTTATAAAGATATGTATTCACATTCATTACAGTGTTAGAATTATCTACTGAAAACCTCTGTTGAGCTAAATTTGTGGAAGGGAACTACTTTAACTTGATTGAGTAGTTTCAGAAGTTCACGAAAAATTCACATTTTCTGGTAGAGATGGGTCGAATAGCAGACTTCTTGAATTCGAATATTGAATACTATAATTGCAATTGATATGCTAAATATTATTCTAGTAATTAATTTGTTGCCTATTGAAGTTAAAAGCTACAACTTGATTAAATGAAAAATTTTCATTTTGGTTTTAAAATACCAAAAACATAAAAATTATGTTACTACCAATTATGAACTGTTGAATATATTAACTTTTGTATACCTTAATCAGTGAGCAGAAAGTTATAATACACCTTTTCCGATCCAGTTTTCAATTGACATGATGTAGCTCATCAGCACTCCAAATAAAGCATAATAAGCATAATTATTTGAGATCATGAATATTGAATTATTTCAGCATATCTCCTAGCACCTACTTCTTCGCAAACTTCTAAGTATAGATGATGTTTGGTCAAAAATATTGTTTAGAGGAATATTGCAAAAGCGCAGTTTATTGTTTACATAAGAAATTTTGTAGCTAACCATACAAGAAAGGAAACTGCGGAGCTTATGAGGCTTAAAAACAAGATAAATAGAACACTCGAATACGAGGACTGGTGAGAAATCATAGCATTTAGTTTAAAAAATTCAATCTAAGAAATTTGTCACAGCATCCACATTAAGGCTTGGCGTTTTTGAAAAAATAAGCAAATTTATATATATTCAGCCATTTGCTATTGGTGCTGCATTGGCCGGTCTATTTTGGAAGCACTAAAAATTTCACAACTTTTAAGTTACCAGGGAGACTACACCAACGAAGATTTACCAAAAAAAATTCTTTAAGTTGGACAAAATATCATGAAAGGAAAATATTTTCAAATGTGCAAGCAGTAGTAATGTGAGTTTTCAACCACAGCATCAAATGGCACTCCAGCCCAAATTAATCCTAGTTATACTTTTCTAGGAAACTGTATGTTACTTCATAATAATTGGAAAAAACTTTTCAACAAATTTTAGTCTATAACTTGTCTTTTTCATAACAGCAAGAGAAAGATGATTGAGTGAAAAAAATTCCTCAAACTGAGTTTATGATGCCCAAACAAACATCAAAGATATTTTGAAAATGCTAATATGTAAGCATCCCTCTAAACATCAAATTTTTCCTGTGTACGCCCCTTCCTATGTTAAAACACCCTTTCTCATCACAAAAATAACAGTTGAAGCAGTGATTATAAACTCAAGATTTCAATAAAGTCCAACAAAATAATATCCATGGTATGGTTTTAAATTATTCAGAATATACAGCAGCAGCACTTCATAGGTATGCGTTCAGAAGTAAACTAAGATGTAATTTTTACAGCATACTAGAAAAAAATCATGCTACAAAGACCTCCTATTTCAGTATATCAACGTACAAAATTCAAAATTACTCATTTACTCCAGCAAGAAAATTAGAGTAAATGCCTGAACTTGCCTCCATCCATGAGTGCTGCTTCGAAAATTACTTCTTTCCCAATCAACTCACCAGGGACGAAGAATTGGCCATCTTGACCTTGTGCATACTGAACAATAGTACCACCAGCAGTAGTTGCATTGGTCATGGTCAAAGTATGCAAACCCTGGACACCATCTCCTTGACCTCCAGGACCAGTGGCTATCTGAATGGTTCCTGCAGGTATCACTGAAAAAATGGTCAAATAAGGTTGTACCTTAAGTTAAGGAAGCTTACAGTAAAATGTTTCAAAAATAAGTCCCAAACAAGATATTAGGACCGAGTGGAAAATATCACAGCAAAATTTATTTAGTACTTAATTTCCATCTAGGTGACCTTTCCAGGACTAAAAATTGCCATATGGGGTTGTAGGTAAAAAAAATTCCAAACAAAAACTTGAAAGTCCACAATCCTCCAGACATAAACAAATGAAGGGCCATTCCAAGTCGATTCATCCACAAAAACGAGGTTTTGACAACCACAGACTCAGACTTTGATGAAACTTGGTATGTACATAACATACCCTTATCATTTTAAGAGATAAGTCCAAATTCCATTTGCCTATCTCTAGTAGTTTTTCAGTCACAGCCTCTCAAACTTCAAGCAAGTTTTCAATTTCTTCCACTCACAAGGCTTGCTTCTCAAGGTGCACTCCTTTACTCAAAAAATATCATCCCACTCATTTGATAATCATTTCTAAAGAAATTTTTCCTACTGCTGCCACCATTATAATGGACACTGAAGTAGCAGACGTGAAAATTAAACCTTTGTAATCCATCACCAATTATTATCACCTCTACTTCACCACATATTAACCTAAATCTCAGTCTCTACAAAGCTCAGTTTTATTAATATTATAATAATTACACATATTCCATGTTTTGTTTCATTAATCACATGTATCAGAAGAAATAAAATTTGCAAATATGCAAGGGAAGGTGAACCTGGAAAATATATATTTACCTGCTATCTCTCCTCCACCGAGATCATTTAAAATTTTTCGATAGGAAGGCCTCCGTGTTAAAATGTCTCTCCTCTTCTTTGTGGACTCATCATCATTTGACAAACTTTCATCACTTCCAGTTTCAACAACCTAAGGGATAATTTCAACGCACAATTAAAAACCATTACCATTCCAAGATATACGACAGATATTCTATTTCTACAGAAGTCCACATTTAGAGAATGAATCAAAAATAAAATCCCAAGTAACCAGGAAGCACAGGTAGAATTAATTTTGAGAAATCCAGCTCGTAAGCACTAAGCAATTATTTCATACAGGTTAAACCAAATATTTGTCACAAGTGTCTTCTAAGCCAAACTAACAAAAGACTACATGTCATTGCTAAAGAGTTCAGTTAAAAGTGAAGAAAAAAAACTGAAATATAATCAGTGCCTGTAAACTTCATTTCTCTGGCATCATGTGACCAGATATCATGTACTTTTCATTAAAAATTAGTGATCTTTATTTCAGATAGTAATTTCATTCATTGTCTTAATTCTGTAATTTACCATTCATTATCACATTGCATTCACTAAGTAATGATGCAAACGTTAGATGAAAAATAAAAACCTTCAATTTGTAGGGCATCCGCCAGACATTGTAAAGCTAATATCACATGATACAGTAAACTATCGATTATCCATGCACGCGTTATCTGGATATTGACAATCTATTTAGTGTATTGGCAGTGGTCTCAAAGGAAAGTAAACTTTTGTTAGTTTCCTCCAATTGAGACTTTCACTACAGCCCTGCCGACTGGCCCGATGCCTTACGTCAGGCTTCGTGCCACCACCTGAGGCTTGCAAACATTTAATTGAAGTCGGGACAGTTCTACTGGATTCTTTTTTGTCATAAAACGCTATTATGTACAGCGACGATCTTTTCAATCACAGCCTGTGTTATTTTCTTACAGAGTTAATTTATTTTGGCAGCGCACTGTAGAGTAATGAGTCCGGAAAGAACCAAACAGTGGATTATCCATGTTTCCTCATTATGTGAGCACACTTTACCAGTCATACCAGCACAGAAAATCGAGTTTACTGTACTTGATACAGAACAAGGTCGAGTACTGAGATGATAACTTTCCAGTATCGTGTGATATCGAACAGTGTGCTGGGTAACAAGCATCATCACTGCAATACACTCTGATTTCATACTGCATGTGGTACTAGTTTGCTACTAGCTTCCAGTAATCATCAAACAATCGCATTATGCTTTAGTCACAGTGCAATCTTCTCTTTTTTAATTAGTACGACCGTATGAAACCTCTTAGGATGGTTCCAATCACTCTAGATTTAGCCCTCAATATCAAGTAGCACCTAGCCCACTAGTCTTGCACTGGATCAAATTTCGCATAAAACAGGCTTAATTTTCTATCACATCACAGCACAACTGCTAAAGTAGTAGATTTAAAAAACCATACATTTTAAGGAATGTTAAGTTGTTCAAAGAACAAGTACAATCAATAGGATTTAGTTCTTTAGCAGCGAGCTATGCAGTAAATTCTTAGTGGGTTTTCCACCAAGTCAAGCGTTCAGCTGACAACATTTCAATGGTGGACTCCACCTCAGGGCATTGATGCCAGGTTGGGATTTAGTTGCCTTTGGGTATTCTCTTAGAGGATAATCAACTAAAACCCAGCATCAATGCCCTGAGGACAATGGTGGAGTCAGCCATTGATACATCAGCAGCTGAGCACTTGGCCTTGTGGGAAACCATGAAGAATTTACTGCATGTGTTCAAATACATTAGATATGACAAGAGTTCAATCTGAGAAAAATACAGATATACTCAAGCAATCGAGAAAGCAATTCACTCATTAATGACGAGAGTAAGAGATATTACAAGGATAACCACATCCCGATTAAGAAAATCATTGCCAAGTTCTATAGATATGGTTCTACAATGCATCACTAAACTGAACAATTCAATAAAATAATTCCTATCAAAAACTACAAACCTGCAAGGTTTGAAGGTTTCCCCCAGCTGTTTGAATAACAGAATTTGGTTTGCTAACCAAAATAACATTTCCTTTGGACAAGTGGACAGGATGGATATTTGCGGCAGTTTGAATAACTGACTGCTGGTTGGGCTGAATAACAGACTGGACCTAAAGAAAACGTGTTAGTTTTAACAGGTTTTATTTCAAAATTAATGCATAACAATAACTCCATTCTAAGATTATATAATCATAAAAAGTATTAAAGCTTAAGATATATAATAATATTGCAGAGCATGCAAATTATTGCATTGTAAAAGTAGTATCTACAACAAATATTGATATTCACTTATCTCTACCACACCTAGAGCATTCTCCAAGCCACATCCCAAAGCACTCTGCGGTAGACAAATGGTAACTAAAATCAAAATGACCTTAAACTGAAAGGGGAATTGTATCGTTGGAATATGAAAATGTATTCTGATGAATAAGAAAAAAGATGGCATTCCAAATCAATGACATGATGATTATGGCCATAAAACAATTAGGAAAGAGTTGAAAACATGCAAAATACTTAATAATGTTCTAAAGCATTATCAGTTCGACGGAATATACATTCCAAATAAAATATTTAAGTCGAATGTACATGCTAATGTATACGTATATATGATTGGGTTTCCATTATATGGGGCATGCACTTCATTATCCTGAGGACTCGATGCAAATAACTTTGGTATACACGAAATTAAGAACTGAGGGAGAAGGTAACAGTATGAAAGGAGATGAATCAATCAGAACTAGTCTTTCTTCACTTCTCCCTCACTACCTGTGCACCGGGAGTCTGTGGGATGGTGACATGTAGAATGCTGAGACCCGTTGACCCCTGAGCAGAAGGGGTCGAGGGTGCAGGGGGGGCTTCCAAAGTGGGAGTCTGAGACTGCAAGGAGTTCTGTACCGAAGTCACTGTCGGTGATGAGGCCTCCCCGGGGGAGGGGGCGAGTGGATCACCTCCAGAGTTCCCTGCATTTCCATTTTCTTCAACCATAGTTTCCATCACCTCGAGGCACGATTCCTAGAGATAAATGTCAAAAAAATATAATTTCGCCCAAAGCTTTCAATACCTTGGTTACGCAAATATGACAATACAAATGTACATAAAAAATTGGCCTTCGATTAACTGTGCAACTTCCGACGGATTCCAAACAACATCATTATTGCCAATAAACAATAAAATGTCCTCAGTTATTCTAAAATTTGAAAATATTCACTAATTTGCAGAAAATAATAACTTATCGTGCTAGAATAACAAGCGAATCCAAGTTGTCAATCGATAACAAAATTAGTAAACGGTCTACAAATTTACCATTCACAACAATGACGACGCTCTTCATCTAGTGCGTAGGCTCAGCAAAATGGTAAAATTCACTCCACAACCCATCGACATCATCAAATTAAATTATTACTTCACTTACGCACAGGACACTATGCTGCATTCAAGGGGGATCTAAATTTACACATTCATTCATTCCACTGGACGCCATATTCTCTACCTTGGCTTGTTTCAAGGTAAAAGTGTCGTTAAAGGCTACCAATGCATTTATTTGTCCGAAAAGAGTCATCTTGACCCCCCTACCACGACCAGCGAAACCCTAACCCATGCTTCGTTGTTATTTTCTTCAACTGAGTACTTACCAGTTACGTATTCCTCGTCACCAAGTTTGCTGCAATCGGAGTGGGCAACCAGGCAAGTACGTAGTAGCCACGTCAAAATTCCAGGGCCTTCGTCACACCACAGAATAGGAGGGAGCCGAATCACCCAATGGCGAGATGATGCAGCTTTCGTATACGTGCGCGAGCTAGCCGAGTAAATGGTAGATATCATGGGTAAGCCCTTGGATAGAATAATAGCGTAGTCTTCAGCTCATTGCTGAGAAAAAATTTAGAAAAAATTCACAATTCACTCATTATTATTTAATTTATTCAAGAATTATTTTCGAATCACGCGTCAACGCCTCCCACTTGGATGTATTCTTCAAATATATATTAAGTTCATCGCTAAAGTATTGGCCATAGTTTCAACGAAATTATTTCAGAACAAGCATCCGGTGTTTTTTGAAAGGGATTTAACAACATATCACGTCTATAAAATATGCTACAAGGGCCGAAATAGCAAATTTTAATGAATTACTAAATACAAATCCAGCGTAGTCAAGATTTATTTCTAAAAACTATGTTAGTAATGAAAATATCAAATTTGCGAATTCTTTTTCTAGGTGTAAATCATTGAACTACACGTCCATTGGCCTAAAAACAAATACATATCCTTAGGTTCGGGCTCGTGATCACAGAATTAGCGCTGACGTCATCGCAGCCTTGCGTCTCGGAAGCGAGTAATCTGATCAGAAATTCAGTAATTCAGAAATGTCGAAAAAGTTATTTAGACGCACTTACATGGATATCCTGGTAGCAAAGAATTATTAATGGAAGAAAATGTCCGATAGAGCGATGTAAAGTGAATAAATGGAATGTTTTATAAAAACATTTATTGACATTTTTATTTCGAGAATTCGGAGCAAACGAATGAACTAGGAATGGAATGATGCTTATTTAATCAATTATATATTTTTCAGCAAAATGAAAAGCCCTATAATAGGGTGGTATTTTCGCAGCGTGTGGTATCAATTAATTCACATCCTGAAGGTTAAAAGAGTCATACATTCCAAATAAAATATCACCATTATTACCACGAAGCGATATTATTAATCCTGTGAGCAGTGATATGATCAATCCTTGGACTACTTTTGCCTTCAGAAATAGTCGTCAATTACAACGCAAGATCCCTATGACAAGTCGAAAGGATTGATGACGTCAATATTATGACGTAATCGTGAGTCATGAAATTGGTGTTCTTGGTTTTTGAGTCAACAAGTTTCACTTTCGCGATGCGAAAGAGTCCGTTGGGTATAGCGATGAAAGGTGAGTGTTCGTCTTTATCAGCTTGTTATTACATGATATGAAGTTTCACTGTAATTAAATATGTTGAATTTATTGAATAATATAATTCATCGTTGCATTTGAATGTTGACAAAAATTGTGAGATCCACGAGATACTTCGCTTTGGTAATTTTTACTTGTTTTCAAGTATTATTTGTCTTTATTCATCGAAGTGTTAATGGGAGCATAAATTTTGGGTATGTATGTTTCTTTTTAAATCGCGAATCTTAAAATTGTTTTCTTTGGGTGCATTAATTACATGAAATACACTCATGGTGTTCGTTGGTGAATAAACACGCGGGCTCCCATGAGTGAACGCCGCGAAGCATCCAGACCTGTGTTCGATTATTAATGGTTTTTTTCGAGGTAAAACAGAAATATGTGACGGTCTCTTGTATTCTTCTGCTACTTTGGAATTGTTTGATATTGTCTTTGTTGTTATTGCATATTTAGAGTACCGGTTATAAACATCTGGGGTGCAAAGCTTAAGATTAAACTGTCGACGTTGAGTTTTAAAAAAAAGTTTCCGTACGCTGGTTTCGTGTGAATGTTTGCTTCTCAAAGTGGTTGTGGTCTATGTTTTATCTCAACTCTTCATCTTCAGGATGTTGGTTGGGGGACATGGGGAAAGTAATCCCAATACTGTATGGTTGCAAAGCCGCGGCTTGTGGCTGAGTTACATAGTTGGTGTCCTTGTGTTGCACTTGATTCTTCTTAGCGTCCCTCTTCTCACCATACCTCTGGCATGGACCTTGACAAATCTAATTCATAACTGTGTAAGTATAGAGAGTTTGCTGTCATTAGATTTCTGCTTGCATGACTCTTGTTATTGTGCCACATTGAGTCTTTTATTTTTATTACATCCCATATTATTTGATTGCGTTCTGTGACAATCGTTATATATTATATAATGCGCCCACAAAAGCCTGCTACTTCAAGTTATATCTTTTGTCTTTCGTGCTTAATGAGAGAAAAATCAATTTATTCTTCTAATATAATCTTTTATTATTTCGGATTGTGTTGTGTGAATTTATATTGCTCTACATTCCATTGTGTAATAATGTTTACTTTGCAGCTTCTAAATGTTAGTTTTCACTCATTTTATATCTCCTAAGTATTTTAGTTTAGTGTATGGTAACACAATTCAGCTACAATGTACTATGTTAAAATCCGTCTTTTGTGTATTTGAATTGGCCCTGCAGCCTTCTATGCTTTAATCTTTTACAATCTTAATGGCTATTGTGTTACAATTGTCTTCACAAGTTCTTCTATAATCTTCCTTGGGTAATTCTATTTTTATTTTTTACATATCTCAAACTATCTTTCAGGCCATTTCAATGCAAATGCATCTTTGTTGTTTTTTTCTACAGTTTAATATTCAGCATTTATATTTGTTTCGTCGAACTTTGGTCTTCAGCATCCACTTCAGGGACTAGGATATAAGATCCATTTATTCTCCAGGATCAGTCTGTTTCTGTACATAATACACAGAGAACCCTCTTCTGCATAATATTTTCACATCCTGCTTTTTTGTGTGCAGTGTCTTCTTTCTTGAACTTCATAGGTGCTTCTTCGCCATGAATGTATTCTCAACTCATTCTGATTCTAATGGTGTGGAATTATTTCCTACTAAGTTGCTTCATAAACTGGTGAAAGTAAAATTATTTTATGTATCATTTAAACATTTATGTTTAATCGTTTAACCATTGTCTTCTCTCAGCTATGGTCCTCCATCTGATCGGATTTAATTTTCTTTGTTTAGACAGAAATGCTTTTAATGCAGATTCCCTTATTCTGGGTGGTCTTGTCTGCAATGACTATCATTCCTTTCCTTGCTCAGTGATCTAGGCTACTTGTGATACTATCAAAGGCAATTTTTATGTGTGTCCATAGGAGCTAGGTATCATTCATCCATAAATACAGTCCATCGAGGATGGCACATGTAAGGAGGAATCGTGCTTCTAAGAAGCCAATGTCCATGAGGATAGATTCTATAAATTATTCCAAAGAGCAATAAGTCACCTCTGTAAGATTTTAAATGGTGATTGAGACCTGGATCCTCCTAAAATGGTGATCGGTAATCCATTAAATATCTTGGAATAAGACTGACACATGATCTTTCTTGGGGTAAACGCATGCATGGAATAATGTGTCAAGCTAATCTTAAACTGGGATTCATCTAAAGAGTACAGGGCATGTGACTATTATCTATGAGAAATTAACTGCATCTCCCTTGTTAGATGTTATTTGGAATATGCTGTCAGTATGTGGGATCTGTGCAAAATAGGCTTAAAAAATTAGCTTGAATGTTTGCAGCTAAGATCAGCAAGATTTGCAAAGGGATGACCTGGTATAGTTCTATATTAACATAACCAGTCTATTAAATGAACTACAATGGGAATCAATGTCAAATCATAGGTTGAAATTTAGACTTAAACTCTTAAATAAATTCCAAGATAATATTTTCAGTGATGACGTAAAAAATATTTTGCGAACTCCTACTTAATATGGTAGACATGACCATGGTCTAACAAAGAGAGAAATAAATTGCCGAGCTGACTGATTCAAAATGTCCTTCTTTCCTCAAACAATTAGAAATATGAATAACTGTAAATATGTCCAATAGTATAATTACGTATGTGTGTATCAATAGAGAGCATAGGTAGTTGATTATTGGTGTAATGACTTTAAGCTACCCCTTTTAACAGCATGTTTTAGCATGCTTGCTTTGCTATTTTTATCTTTTTTTATTGTGAAGCTTAGGCAAGAATTACTAATTCTAAAGTATACTTTTAATAATAAGTATAATAATTTTATGCATGATATGAAATGCGTGTTTGGTGTGAATTCACACTCTTCCACGCACCTTTATGGTGTCTTGCAGGGTATTATGTAGATGTAAAAATTGCCTTTGGGACTGGAATCGTAGAAAGCGTGGTGGTCTGAACTTTGCCTGGCAAGCCATAGTTCCATGGTTCAATTCCTGGTTCAAGAAATCTATTTCCTCTGGCAGTTTTCGGTACATTTGCATGCAGTGCATAACGACAACTTGAAATCTTGTAGTGAAAAAGGTTTAAGGAAACATTGAAAGCTCTGGCTGAAGTGTTTTGCAGGGAGTGTAGCCTGGCAGTTAACAGTCACTTTTAAGTTGAAAGCAGAAAAGGATTTAGGATTTGTATAAATTTTCTTGTAGAACACGGTCCTTTATGGCCAATACAATATTTATGTACCATGAGTAAACAGGAAATGGATATTTTATTTACAGTATATTAATAGTTTTTAAGGGTAAATGTTACAAATTTGGTTTGTGATGAAAATCTCAAGTGCAGGAAGAAGTGAATGAATGGAGATGCTGTTGCAGAAAATCTACTTCACTTAGTCAAATTTATTGGTAATCTAAAAACAAGGAAGTATTCCTGAATGACATAGGAGAGAGATGAGAAAGAAGGAAAAATAAAGATGCAAAATGTTCTTACAATGCTGTGTACTGTTTGTTATTCTAAGCACATCATTTGAGGAGATAAATCAACAGCTTCAGGTAAAGATTAGTGGCTGCATCAACATAGCCATAGCCTTATGAGTAAAAAATAATTTTTCTCAAATAAATAATTTAACATGATACTCTACACTTTTCCCTTATCTCATTTGAAATGGCTTGAACTAATGGGTGAGAATGGGAGGACACATAATGTGCGTTTTCTAAGGAGTGAAATGGTAGTAATATCAGCACTTGTTTCTAAGTTTCATGCACTGATCTGGATTGTGGATGAAATGTATCAAGCAGATGGAACTGTTTCTATTATTCACTCCTGAGTATCGTAAAAGTGACCTATTTAATAATAATTATCCACTGATGTGTAACTTCATTGGATTGCTGTTTCTTTTCAAATGCATTGGTATTGTTTACTGTGAAAGCTGTATGTAAGTATGTATTTTTCATTGACAATTATAAAATGTTGATGTTTCTCAAGAGTTTTGACATAAACGTTTGCAAATCACCATTGTCAAGACTAATCTATGTTTCTTTCTACTTGTAGTAGTCACTAAGGTAATAATTTTAATTCTCTTCTTTTTTAGTGCCACCTTGTGTTTTTGCACATCATTAAGGGTGCACCATGGATCCCCCAAGACCAGGGCTATTGCAGATCTTTGACACACTGGGAGCAAATCGATTATGGCTGTCAATTTACATCAACTCGAAAATTTTTGACTGTAGTTCCAATTGTGTTGTGAGTATAATTGTTTATGTTAACTGTGTATTGTTTCACAATCAAGTTTTTCCTTTCAATTTATAATTTATTTAGAATTAACACATTGGACCCTGGGCTAATTTCATCTCGCATCCTACTGTGAACTGGCCATTTTTAATGTTTTTCACAATTTTTGCAATCATCTTATATTATACAAAAATATTTAATGTTATATACTGGTGGAAAGATCTTATTTTGGACTTTAAATGCGTTTAAATTCTTTTTTTTTACTGAAAAAAAAGTTTTAATAAATTCTGTAATTTTATACTTTCTTTTTATTTATGCACGTAAATGTAGCAGGAGAAATGTAGAATATTACAAAGAGCAATCATACAAATCAAGGACAAACATTTACGTATATTATTAACAAAAATTTAATTTTGTGTGATACTTTTCAAAGCATTGAGGAAAACATAGTTTTACAGTAGTATCTTGTTTCTTTTCGTACTCTTTTTCCGGATTTAGCTTTACCTCTATCAGAGTATACTGTACAATATCTGGTAGCGTTTTTTTTTCTCTGTGGGTGGAACCTTGTCTGCAAAATGATGGCCTGAAATTCTGTTACTGGATTGACCATAAGTGGCAGAAACAACCAACTCTTCACCACCTCTGTTCACTAGTTTTTCAGCAGTTTTTTGTATATACATGCAAAGCCTTATGCTTTTGTTGTTTTGCCTTGACATTTTCAGTAATATAAAACTATTCACCACAGTCAACATAAAAAGGTGGAAAAATGCTTTTTTCCAACACTTCAGAGTCTTTCGCTCAAATGGTTAGTAACTTAGTAATTGATCACTGTGATCTACTCCACTTTTTTTTGTTGTAGACTAAAATCAAGTCGGGCTTGCTTACTTGAATAAAACCTTTCTTTGTAGGAGTATCTGTCCAAGTCATTGTTGCTTTTTGCTTCGTTGATAATGCATAAACATCCCGTTTATCATTCCACTTCACAGCTAGTGTGGGACTATGACGCCTAAATAATACTTCCCTCTTCTTCAATTTCTGCTTGAATGCAGCTGGTAAAGCTTTCCTATTCTTCTGCACTGTCCTAACTGCTAGCATTTTTTTTCCACAATGAATCAAGTAATGAAGGACTTGTGTAGTAGCGATCCATATATATGACATGACCTTTGTTCAAATAGTCATGAGAAAGCCTTGAGATGCTTTCAACACTACACAACACAATGCTTTCAACACTATTATTACTGCCGCCAGCTGATCCAGTATATAGTTCCATATTGAGGGTATACCCAGTTTCCGCATCACACAATACATAAAATTTCAATCCATAACGGTTTGGTTTATTTTTTATATAACTCTGAAATGTACGCGACCTCTAAATGGGCACATTCTCTCATCAATGGTCAAACTTTGTTCAGGGTAAAAAGACAACTTGCTTGTTTCAATTACATGGTCATAAAAAGGTCTTATCTTATAAATAGGATCATAACCTACTTAACCCCTTGGAATGTACCTGTTATTGTCATATAGATGAAGCATGAACAAAATGGAACTAAATCTATCCCTAGACATTAGGAATGAACAAAATACGTCGAGTAGAAGGCACAGGTACTCCAATAGTCTTTCAGTTTAGGTAATCTTACTATGCACATATGTAGCACAATTGCAAAAAAATAATACATATCAGAGAGTGTAACACTTTTCCAATTATTCCACATAGAATTCTTTTTCAGTTTGTGCTGTCTTTTTAGTTCTTCAATTTCAGTTCTAGCATAGCGATTGGTTTCTCTTTTGATCATTTTTATGACATCATCTGAGAGGAACAGGCTAAAAAATTTAATCTCATCACTGTCTGCATTCAATGGCGCCAATATTCCAGTGATTTCTTGAAAAACTGGAATCGGATGCTGGTCATCAGATTCAGTCCAGGGATCTGCAACAATCGGAGTTGCCCTCCGTTTTCACTTCCTTGCCGGGTAATGGAAGTATTTTTATCATCATCTACGTACGGAGAATACGCTATTAATGTATATGCCTTTTCAGTAACAAGAACATTTCAAGAAACCTCATCGATGTGATGAAGATACAAGTTTTTCAAATTATCTGAATTTTGTTCAGATTCAGAACCCACGTCATCGCAATTTTCAGCATCTATACAAACCATAAATCAAAAAAGGGTTCACGAATTATTTTAGAAATTAAGTGAATAGCATACACATAAGATATCACTAAAATGTGAAATAATCAGAGAAGAAAGCCTAGGGAGTAGATATCAAGAAATGAAAGACTCAAATGATTTCCAAATACCCACGTCAAAATATAGAGCACCGTAAATCAGAAGAAAAGTAGAATTTCTCATAGTATTGAATAGAAAACTATTATGTATACAAATTCGAAAAAAGGCTTCAAATAGAAAAAAAAACAATGCCTTACCTTCATCACATTTTTTATATTATTCAAAATCAAGTTCAGAACCAGAGTTATCGTGCAACAACTCTTCTATTTCTCCATTGTCTAGAAATTTGCATACACTCATTTCGTCAGCATCAAAAAGCTTGCATAGAGCTACAAGTTTCACACTCACCACCAAAAATCATATGTATGAAATAAAACTGAGAACGCAGCACTGCCCAACAATGTTGATACATCATCATCGGGTAACAAACAATGCTAGGTGCCTTCAATATACAGTAAAACCCCTCTTTTACACTTTTGAGGGGAACTAGAGAAAAAAGTGTAAATCGTGGGAAAGTGTAATTTGAGGGTATGCAATTTTATATGAAAGTTATGCCTGTAAGAATAACTCCTTGCTTCTTGATTTTGCCTGCCTAATTCTTGCTTTCATTGAACGACAAGTTTAAAATTGAAATATAGTTCCAACAAAACATCTTTAATAATGCCAAAATCTCTTATTTGAAATGCATGGGGACACGGGGAGATATATTAACTAGATTACATATGGTTGGGCCAAGATTAGGAAGCGTGAAAAAATTGTACAGTTGTAAATTGGAGGGAATATCAGGAATTAGTTTACAGGTGTATGAGGGAAGATGCAGAACAGCAAGCAGTTGAGAAAGGATGGAGGGGGAGAGGGGAATGGTGCAGTAGACACTAGAGTGGTCAAGACACTGTTCATTACTGTTAAGTCAGGAGAGCTGCTGATAGAACTTACAAGAGATTCAGCATAGGGGTAAGGAAAATGTGAAAAGAACTGCATGGCATTAATGATAGGCAAGGGAACTTGGGAATAGAAGAGGAGAATGACATAGATAAGGATGAACTGAGGCCAGGAGTCTTGATCCAACCATGCTAGTAAGTTAGGGTAAATATTATGAGAAAAGAGGGTGTGGAGACTATAGTGATATCCTATCAAAGCTACTTAAGAATCGAGCTAGAGAAGAACAAGATGATTTTACAGGTGTGTTCGTAGGATATATGAGGATGAAGTTTGGCTGGAGGATTTTTTAAAATCTGTATTAATGCCTCCAAAAATGAAAGACAAGACCGCAAATGCTGAAAAGCTTCTTCTTAAATAAATGAAAATTTTCATCACCTATGCGATAGCATCAGCCAACCTGCGAGTTATGCAACCCGAACAACAATCGCGAGAAAAACGACGTACGTGTACTGTAATCCCTCGCGGCATTACAATTGCACAGATGAGCGAGGTCACGATAACTGGTGGTACATCTGGGCAAATTTAATTTCTCTTTCATAGTGGTAACTTACTGCATGAGTTTTTACTTCGTCTTTCACGGAGCGTTGAGTCCAACCACTAGTTATGCAACCAGGACGACAATCACGGCAAAATCTTCTCGTAAAACGTAAATGGCGAACCATTCAAAATTTTTCTAGCGTACATAAAGGGAAGACGTTACATTGCGGATATATGGACATTATTAGGACATGAAGAAAAAGTCGTAAATGGCGGGAAAACGTAAATTGCGGGGACGTAAAAGCGAGGTTTTACTGTATACTTGGTTTGGGGGATATGGGAGGTAAAGGGGGTGATGAGTGGGAAAAACCAACGGAGGAGGTGATGGTTGGTGAGGGGTGGAAGGCTAGGAAGAGGTGGGTAGTGATAAAAACCCACCACCTCCACCAGTTTTTCCCACTCATCACCCCCTTTACCTCCCCTACCCCCCCAAGCCAAGTATATATCAAAGGCAACGAGCAGCATTTGTAACCAGATGATGATGTATCCACATTGAAACCCGGATCAAAGTAAATTTATTTTGTGGGAAATTGCACATGTATTACTTCAGTATGTACAAATTCCCCTTGCTTTCGTACGAATCCTCAGATTTAATATGTATCTTAAACGGAAACAACAATGAACTCATCTAAAATAGCATCAAATGTCATCCTATCTTTATCATGTAATTCTTTAAGCACCACAGCATTGGTCCATTAACAAGTGCTCCCATCCCACTCCCCAGAATGTTCCAACCCCTAAAATACCCTATGATGTAAACAGTGAATTACAATAAGTGACCCAAGGACTTGAGTGATTAAGAACAGAGAAGAATTTGAGGTAAACCTTACCACCCATTGTGACTACCATGAGGAAACCACAAGCAGCAATGCTAAGACCGCCTCCTCTATCTTTTTCCTACCCACAATGCATTGCATCTCCTCTACCTTTTTCCTACCCAAAATGCATTGCATTGCAAAAAGGATTCAGCCATCTTGAATGGGTCAAAATTCAACATGGAGAGTAGCTAGGCCAACTCGTTGAAATGTATTTCTATGGACATGATGTAGGAAGTGTATGATGGTTGCATGAGGATTCAGAAGAAATGGTCTTGAGAAGGTTGTTTAATCCTTCCAATTTTCTTAGCACTTCTTTGTATGTTATATGGTAGATCCATTATTCATCATTCTCTGGTAGCATCAATTTCGAATGCTTCCAGCCTTGACTTCTCTGCTGCTGTCATCATCCATGCCTCTGTTCTATCAAGTGTTACATGTCAATGACTCAATGAATTTTCCTTGCATAGCTACCTTTTGACTCTGAGGTAAACCCTAAATAAAATTTGATGAAAATTCAATGATCGGCATATATTCCTCCCAACCTCTAGCAGCAGAGATGCATCCATTTATTATTTATCAAATAATAGGAAGCAGCAGTCACAATTCGGCATCTTTAGACTGCAGTCACTAAGTATAATCCCATAAGGTAACCTTCTTTTCCTGTTGAAGATCGAAGCCTTCAGCTAGGTGGAAGACAAAATTATGGGCTTCTAAAACCTAATTAGAATTTTCGTTTTCGCTTCAATAGGAGGATTCACTGAAATATATGAATCGGATTTGAACCCTTTGAAGCAATAGGGAATTCTTGAAACACACTGCAAATTTCAGAGTTTTTCATCCATTTTTATGGGAGATTTAGAGCCTTAAAATTAGACGAGGAGTTGTAACCATGCCCATTCCACAAAATGTATTTTTATTGACATGGCGTGGGAATGCATGACGATAGCATGAGAAGGAAAAAGAAACAGTCTTGAGAAGGCTGCTCAATGTGAGCAAATAAATTGTTGATGAGAAACTGTGATTTTCGTGTTTTGTGTTGATTTTTGGCCCAGTTCTAGGAATTTACCTGCTAAATCTAAAACCATATTTATTGGGTGATTTATACGATGTAGATTTACAACTTGAAACAAAATTGTTCTCCCAAGTTTTTCTCGCACTCATTTTAACACAGTGAGGTGCACATTCCGTATTAATCACTTTAACGTCCTGTAGTCCATGCCACTAATTCATTCTATAGGCAAGCAACTGAGATATCATCTGCAATGCGTCGGCTGGGATGCATTTTTGGAACGAAATTCAAATTGGAATTTCAAACGACGCTGGAAGTGAACTTATTTGATTCTTGAAGATCAAGCTCACTAATTGACCTATGCACCTATCAAACATTCTTAATCAAAAGTAATTTAAAGTAATGTGATGTCTTCTAGTGATTATAGACTTCTAAATACATTAAATTTTATAAATGTTAATAAATGAACAGTAAGACTTAATACACCTTCTAGTTCTGTCCAGTTTTCAATTAACCACAAACTAGTATCAAAGCTCAAGTAAATTTAAAATTTAAGGAGAAAATTAAACTTGGAAAAATTAACCTCAGATCTGACAGAATTTACAATGGTATTACTATGACAAGGTAAACATTTTGTGTGTAATTGACAAATTGGTTATGATCTACTGTCATTAATGTACATTGAGAAGCTCACTTTTCCCAAAAACAAAACCAATTTAAATCATTTAGGTAATTCTGGTAATTATCATTTCTCTACTTCTCCATACTCTTCATGCTAATAACATTGTGGCCACAACAGTCCCAATCGAGTTTCAGTTGAGTCACCAGTTTCATAGTAGGGTTTTACAAATTTCATAACTTTTGTAAATGTTGCAATCTATAAAAAAATTTTTCTTCAAATTGCCAAGAACATCATTGGTTTTATTTACTTGAAATGTCCATTTTAAAGAGCTGCAACCTCCATAGTAACAAGTATGCAATTCTCGGTCGTTGAATTTTAAGCCCCGAAAACCCTTTCATTAAATATATAATTAAGTAAATATTTATGGAAGGTGATAAAAAATGTTTATATGCATAAATAAATGTAGAAATGAGCATTCTATGAGATAAATTTTTCTGCATTAAGATTGGTTTCCTCTTTTAGAAGATATAACTTTAAAAATTCAGGAGTTGAAACATATTCTTGATGATGTTTGATGGAAAATAGCTTTAAGTAATATGTATAGCAGAGTAGGGGCATGATGAGTTCTGAGTAATTTACGTAAAATTTACAAGCTACTTGAGTAAGTAAGATTCTGAAGAAGAGACACATTGTGTGACCTCTTATATATTAACCCATTGGCTTAAAGAGACTGGGATTCACCAGCTGGCAGAACTTGACCTTCCGTCAAAGAGCTGACGAATCGCCAGGTTCCTTAATTTATTTCTTTACACCATTCTTTTTATCATTCACAGATTTTTCACATTTAGTGTCATTAACCCTTTGAGTGCCAACCGATTTTCTAGGTACTACGCTAAAATTGCCGAGGCACTTTTGCTGATTTTGCAGTAGCTTAGGAAAAAAATTATGTCTCAAATACAAGTGAAGGTAAATGTTCAAAAACTCGAGGAAAACTTTATTATATGTTGATTCACCTTTTTCATATATTGTTTGACGATTTTTTAACAAAATGTGAGTTCAGTAAGAATTTAAACAAAATATATAATGTTTAAATAAAATGAATATTGACTTTTAAGACATAAATGAAGGTATATTTTTATCTGTAGTCAGGTTTTGATAACATGCATAAAATATCTAGATCACTCTTTGTATGCATGAAAAAAATCATTTCTCAATGTGCAATAACTATTGAAAAAAAAAAATTTAACTTTTTTCACAAATAAAACATTTTCAGTATGTACGCCATACTTCTTGAATCTCTTCTTCAATTACTAACACTGGTGTCTTCCTACACATATTCCATTTAACCCTTTCCCACACTTGGAACACACAGTATTACATCGTTTTACAAGTCCTCCATCTCTATAGCTGCATACAGCACACCTCAAGTTTCTGCTGGGCAATTTATGCAATAATGCACCATCCTCTTGTATTGTTGGTACAGGTGTGACTGCTTTATTCCCCTTTACAGCCAGCCATTCTTCCTCAATTGCCTGTATAACAGAGGAAGTGAACTGGATATGGGACATAATTCTGCCAGATGTATTCTCCTTGTATATTACGTAACAATTTTTACCATTCTGGCAAGGATAATGAAAACCACCTTTTTCCAATACCAATTTTAGTGTTCTTCGTTCATCTAGGTAGGTGTAAAGCATCGATATCTGATGCATCCACTGCCCCCATGAATTGATTGCACTGGTTTATTATTTGTGTCTTGGTTATTTGTGAAAATCTTCGTCTTTGCAAGGTTTCAGTCTCAGCAACTGCATGGGTCGAAAGAAGCAAAACTGGCTTTTTTTAGATTTTTTTCTCTAAATCCACACAAAAGAACCTCATCGCTATGGAAATATTTCACGTGTCCTACATCATACCCTGCTATAATATCCTTTGGAATGCCCCTTCTGTTTGATCTTATTGTTCCAGTGAGGTAAGTTGAATTTGCAATCAGGTGATTCGGCAGAGCAATACTGGTAGAGAAGTTGTCAATAACCACATGATATCCCTTATTTAGGTAATTCCCGAATTGGAGCAACTTGGTCACTACTACGTGACCAAAGCCATTCTTTTACATCTCAGCTTTTTCTTCCTGACATTTTTCACCTTTATAGCAGAAAAAACTAAAAAATAATGTACAATGCAAGGTAATACATTTCAAAGGAGCAACAACATCACTGCAATCTCTTTCCGACTCTGAAATGATCGGACTGTGTTCATTATGTCACGGGAACACTCGTCTTCACTGTACCTATTCATCAAAAGTCATCATTTTAACTGTAAGAAGTGAGAAAATGGTCTATATCATCGTCACTAATAAATGCATACTTGGATGTTGATGCCATTTTGACATATTGGGGTAGCAAAATCGAAGTAAATTTTATAAAATCGTAGCACATGTAAAACCGAAGGAAGATACACGCCAGTGGTCAATTTAGAAACTACAAGGGTTCAGCTTCATAAGTAATCTGCATTTAGATGCCATCTGTCAACAATCAATGAACTACCAGCATCTAAGAGTGACATTGCACGAGGAGCGCTATTGTGCTCCTGGCACTTTTCACGAGAGACAGGAGGAGCGCAATAGTGCTCCCCAGCACTCTAAGGGTTAATGAATAATTAATATTCTCTTAATGCAAGAAAATCGATTATAAGGGCTGTAAAATACTTTAAAGCGATTAAAAAAATTCAAAATATGATTTCAATAAAAAAAGTGAAATAAGTGGCAAAAAAGGAGTAAAAACTACTGAGCAAATGGGTTGATGATGAACGTGGAATGGAGCAAAATTAGAGTAAAAGTTTGTATTGTGTAGAAACTGTGGATGATATTTAGAACTTTCTTTGATTTTGAATCATGACTAGTTCTGGAATGTTATTTATGGTGAAAAGACAACAGTTTGGCCATAATTACATTCATTGTACCATATGTGTATCCTATTGTACCATAAGTGAATGTGTCAAAACCCATCATCAGGCTTATATCTCCTCTGTCCTATCGCAGTACATATGATGTAGTTCATCAATATGCCAAATATAGTGGCTATGGACACCCATGGTGTGTGGTGTGATATTCCAGTTCTTCAAGTTTGAACTTTTTCTTTTAGTTTAATTATTCGAGATCTCGAATATGGTATACTTTGTAGTAATCAAGTATTCCTGGGTAGTATTCGCACATCTCTACAAAAATTCTAACACTCTCTAGTCTTTGTGTGGCATTATGTTTCTGCATTGAGTTGTGAATCTTTTTCAATTTTGTGGTCCAGGGACTAAGGAAATTCTTTCCAATTGTAGTTGTGTAACTCATAATTCCAGGAATCCATAATATGTTTGTAGTTATAAGAGGCTTCTGGGTTCAGAGCTGAAACCAATATGTAACTGATTTTGTTTTTTTAATAGATTTAAGTTGTACGCAATGGTCAATAATGCAAATCAAATTATACATGCTTTTGATTTCAGGTTCCTCCTGACAAGTTTTTACACCAAGTATGACACATACCATTTCATTGTCAACTTTATTTCTCTGGTGGTGGTTGTTCTTCCCAAGATGCCTCAGTTTCATGAAGTTCGTCTCTTCGGAATCAACAAATATTAGTACAGAGGCATGCATAGGTAAACCAACTTTATACTTGGTACTTAACAATCCAGCCATTTGGCATCATGCCTTTCATAACCTCATATAGACCTGAAAGCTTCATGGCAGCACTGGATGTTCTTGGTTGATCATAAGCTAAACTATTTCTCATTGTTAATCTTTGATGAACTCCCAAATTCTCTGTTATTTTGTTATAAAAAAGAATGCATCTGTATCTATCTCATTTTGTATATTACATTTCTGTGTTATCATTTCATAGCTGTGGAAGAATATTATAATTTTTTGATTATCATTTTCATGGTCATCATATCACTGTACCTACAACTAAAAACATTTTTATAAGGGCTTACATGATTACTAATGTTTTGGCAGTGAGTATTCCGCTTTATTTTGTAAATAATGTATGGCTACATTTCAATACTATGGTACAAAAATGCATCTACTTATATTTTGAAAATGGGTGATATGCTATTTTGATTTTTTTATGTAATTGAGAATTATTGCATTTAAAAATAATGTATTACTCTTTGTAATGGTCGAATAACAACAAGGGGTTATTAATTGTTGCTCAATTCTGTGGGTCATTTTTTTTGTTTTAATCGTGTGTTTCTTTCTCAGGACATTTTTAATTATACTTACTTTGGGTGATTTTTGTATGTTGAGAATGTGCTCTATGGTGAAACAAAATGTTTATCAAATTATCTTGTTCCATTATCATTGCTGTTCACATTGTGAATATATGAATTGTACATAATATATTTTTTGACATTTATTTATCCTTCAGAATATTTTCTTTTTCTCACATATTTGTAGCAATGCAGCAAGCATTCAGTGTTGCATATTTTCTAAATGCCATAATATAATTTGTACTAAATGTAAATCATATATTTTTGGATCATAGAATCATTACAAATGAATTAAAGGATGTTGCCATAAATTTAAATTTTCGTTTCATGGTAAATAGTAGGACTCAATAATGTTTAAAGATTTTTTGTTTATCGATAACAACAGTACGTTTTATAAATGAGCATTTGCAGGTATATGTATCCTTATTAATACTCTTAACTTATGGCAAAAGTTAGGTTTTGTTGTTTACCTTAGGGTGAGTCACAAAGCTCTTTAAAGTTCAGAAAACTGCTAATTATAAGGTGTTCAGAGGTTATTATTGCATTGCAGTGCTTAATTACCTTTTTGTATTTATATTTTGGACACCAAAAACACCACCAAGGTCTTTACTAGGGATGTGTGAATAGTGTCCACGTATACCTCGAATAGTGGAAAATATTCGATATTCCAGATCTTGAATAATTATGCTAAATAAACTACCTACCTCAAATACTTTTGAATATGGTGCCACACACCATTGGGCGCCCATACCATACGCATCCATACGAAGTCTTTGCTAGTTAACTCTGCGACTACGTAGAGAACTCTGGACCATACCAGAGTCCTCTGGATTGCCAAAAAATAACTATAAAGTGACCTGGTGAGGGAGAAGTGTTGAGTAATGTCATCCAGATGACTATGGAACATAAAAGCATGCAGCGCACTGTTAGGCATATTGACGAACAACATTAAATTCGCAGTGAAGATGTACCGTTCTTTTTACTGTTAGCGAATGCTTGCCGTAGTATCTAGCTTATTTTTATTGTGTTGATTTTCTTAGTTAACGAGATATTGCTTCTACTACATCATCATCATCCACTGAATTCACTCTGCTAAAATAATGCAGTCTGCGATAATCATCAAGCTACGTTGAAGGAAGTTTGTTCCAAGGCACGTTTCCGTGGTGTTGATATGCTAAATTTAGGACAATGATAGGCTTTGCCACATTAATTATGGTTTAAAGACAACAGTTTCAACAAATGGCATGCCATCAAAATTAGAGTAGTAATAATAACTTACCCTTTTCGCCATAAATAACGCAAGAAAATCTGCCATGATGCAAAGTTCAAGAACATTTGTATACATCGTCGATGGTTGCCACTCGATTTGAGCTTCGTTAAAAATATCACTTTACTTAATATATTTTCATTATGGATTTTAAAGCTGAACTTTTCTTCCAAATCTGGAGTGCTTGCAAAAGTGGTTTTTAAATTTTATGTAAGAGTTTCTGAACTCAACTCAAAAGTGTGTGCCTGCTGCAATTACTTATTTAAAAAAAATTTGAAAGCATTTAATATACTTACCTACCATAATTAGTAATAAAATTAGGTTTACTTTCAGTTCGTGAGTCACGATGTCAAATATGTCATCAAGTACATATATGGTGCCATTTTCACTTATTAGAAATGGACAACAAATTTGCTGTGTGCAACCATTGTGCTTGTAAAATATCTAGGGGAGGAAAATCCTATGCAACTTCTCTATGGGCTCATCTAAAGAAAAAACAAGTTAATTTTTGGAAAATTGAGAGAAGTATTACTCTTCCATTTCCACAGATGATGCAAGAAGAATTAGAAGTGGAAATTGACGATGTTGATGATACTGAAACTGCAAGTTCTCTTCCCAGTCCAATTGCCAATCCCAGATTTTCACATGGTTCAACTGATTGTAATGATGCTGCCATTGTTTCCTCAGATATTTCATGTATTTCAATTTCACCATGCTGCATGCAATTTAGGTCTCCCAGTGCAGTATACTTACTCTGAAGAGTTTTATTGATAAAATTCAGAGTTATAAGTCTGGTGGCAAAAGGAGTTCAGTTATTACAAGATTGATTGGAGAAATGATTTGTCTTGTCAATCAACCTATATCAGTCATAGAAAATAAAGGTTTCCGTAAACTGATCCGTCACTTAGAATCAAGATACAATATTCCGTCAAGAAAATATTTTGCAAACAATGTTATCCCAGATCTGATGAGGAAACACAAAAAAACTGTAAATTTGTTGTCTGAAGCTAAATACATTGCTCTTGCAACAGACATGTGGATGCCAACAGCCACCGATGACTGTGTTTGACAGCTCATTTTTTGGATTCAAATCATGCTTATCGTCATGCATGTTTAGATTGTGTGCCAATTCTTGAGCTTTCACACTCTGGAATGAATATTCGCAACTTCATCACACAACCTGTTGAAGATTGGGGTTTGACTAGCGAAATTGTATGCATTGTCAGAGATAATGGGGGGAACATTGCTTTTGCACTTGAAAGGAGTCCATTTGATCACATTTTCTGCTTAGTTCACTCTCTTTAACAAGTGATTAAAGAGGGCATCCTCAGCAAACCAATGGAGAAAGATCTTGCAGCAAAATGTCGGAGGGCACAGGATTTCGGTGGTCAGGGCTTTAATGAGGAGTCAAGGAGCCCTCAAGGGATTCATTGTCCGTTGAAAATATACTTTTGACACCTGCAATGGAATGTACATCCGTGGTAGAAGGGTAAATCATAATCCAAGGTTGCGGAATTTCTCATGGGAAAAGAATTGCACTGACATAAGGAAGCCTGGTCCGTTTACATAATATTGGAGAAAGAAATCGTTGTGTGGGATAGATGGGGAACCAGGTGAGGAAGAGGCCCAATAGATCAGAAAATAAAAATCACGAGACAGTAACACATCACCTAACCCACAAGCATAGACAGGGTTTATAGGAACCTGGAAAAGTCAGGGAAAATGAAAACGGTCATGGAAATCCTGGAAAAGTCAGGGAATTAAATGTCTGGTCATGGAAAAATCACAAAATTTTAAATTTATCACCTGAAAATGCCAAGAGATCAAAAACTGCACATAGGAGTGAAGGAGGGGACGGCTGGCCTCAGCCCGGCTTCCCTGTGGAGGCAGCCCAGGGGGCCTCTTCTGGTTCTTTCTGGCTATAGCCTGCATGATTTGGTGAATAGATTGGCAAAAGGTGTGCGCATTCATATTTTCATTTTCACTCGCTAGCGATTTCGCCAGGAATGCTTCGCTTTGTCCCTCTGGCGAGGAAAAAGTTATTCTCAGTCAAATTTGAAGTCACTTAGCCAAATCTGTAGAAGGATGTGAGGAAGAAAAAATGAAGATTGATTCAAAGAGCTACTTTAACAGGACATCAGGTTTGAAGGAAAAGCCAGGTTAGCCTTCTTTGCATATATTTTTCTGCAATTAAAACCCTTTCTGAAGGCATATCAATGTAAGGAATGATAATTTTTATTTTCTTGACTTAAAGTTGTTGATCTCTTATTACTGGAAGTTCATATGATAATAAACCTACAATTTTTCATATGTTTAGACTTCTTTGCTTCCTCACTACCAATTTTATCTCTATAAATGACCGAAATCTTGGAGTTTTCAGGCGCTCAAAAGTCAGGAAAAATCACTAATAATGGTTTGGAAATCCTGGAAAAGTCAGGGAAAATTAAAACTCCTATAAACCCTGATAGAGCATAAAATAAAAGCAAGCCTCTAAAGTGGACAAATTGGCATTACGTGAGCATTAAAAACAGCCAACATATAGTTTTGTTACTGGTGGAGTGAGACTGCACATGGATTTGGGTCCAAATTTTCTCACAGTAAATCTCAAAGATCAGCTCTTCAGGTGATAGGACAATCAAAATCAATGGGCAATGAAACCACCCCCATAGAACCACAATCATGCTGGAAAATTTGGTGAGTATTGGGAAAAGCAAAGTCGTTATGAAAAACATTCTTATTAGACCACTTTACAGGAACAGCAATAAAATTGAATAAAGCAAGCAGACATATCAGAAAGCTTATTTTGTAGGGTCATTAATTAATAGGTTACAAAATTGAGGCTGGGGTTTATGTTTATGTCCCAAGAGAGGAAAAGGTGAGCTTCCATGTCAATGTGAAGTGGGGGTGATGACTCTGGAACAATGGTGGTTCAGAAAACTGGCGACAGAGGTGCGCATCCATAATATCAATAATCACTGTGACTTATCAAAAGAACCCTTTTAGTCTCAAGCACTCATGATGAGAGAACCATTGTGCTTCTGTGGAAGCCACAGATACACCAATGGGTGTAAAGTTATACTGAAATAAGCACCGAGTGAAAAATATGTTAAATAGACTCAGTGGCTATATTGAGATCCATTCCCAAACTTGAAAATCAATCAGACTAGAGGTCAGATTATAATTATTCCAAATTGTATTTAAAAAAGTTCTGGCTCCTCACTCCTAAACCTGTGATTACAGGGGATCCACTGTAGTTACTTGATAGTTATGACCTCCCATCGGAGATGGTGCTGATGCCCAGGCTTAAAAGCCTCCATGAAACAATAAGAACACTTTATACTATTTAGAGGGAAAGCACAATTAATGGATTACTTTAGCAGCCTCCCAACAACACATCCATTCCCCTATGATGAGTTGGTAATAATAATTTGAATTGTCACTCCCATTCTTTCATCTATTGTAACAATTACCTTTTGTGTCTAACCCTCTCTTTGTTTTCATTTCCCATTGTTTGGTAAGCTCTATCTTTCTTATGCTTTACTTGTGCTGACTTCAACTGTTGTGATCAACATCCTCTCGTTTTTGGCTACTCTCCTTCTCTACTGCTGCTGCTCTGCAAGTGAGATTTTGTATGCAACTGTGGAAATCTTGCCCCTCCTGCTGCAATCCATGCTGCCCCAGTGAGCTGGGTCTAGCTCTTGTAGAGGGCTGGATTAATTTTCTGATTTAGATAATCCATTGGTATATAACATTTGAATTGAAATATTTATGTACCTTCAAATATATTATCCTTGTATCCCTGAAGAGGGAATAATTACCTTCCAAAATGATGACTAAGATAAAAGTGGTTAATTTTGACCTGCCCTCAATAAAAATAACCAAAATCAACTATTCTAATCAGCTCAATGAATATGGGGGGAATGTTGAATAAGGAAAAGTTTTGTACAGTTTGAAATAATAGTTAAAGTTTATAATCCCAATATAGTCAAATGTAACTTAACCTAATGATGTCTGATGCATTAAATTTATTAATTGAGTAATTAATGCTAATTGCATAATTTATTGATTTATTAATTATCCTAGTTGTTAACATCATTTACTCAGCATTGCCTTTGTATCAAGATAAGCAGATCACAAATTTGCAAAAAAAGGATACCCTGAATGAAACGAATCTTCAAGAACATCGCACCTCAGAAGCCTAGAAATGGAATGACATAATGTGTTTGGGAGCGTATCTCTTTGGGAATGAAACTTGAGAGTAGTGTGAAATGCTTTGACCTCCTGCACTATTGTATCAATGCAGAGCATAAAGATTTTCTACATAAATGTATCATTTGTATCCCTAACATGATGAATAAATAATTTTGATCAATATATAAACACATGGCAATGTTTTTAAAAATCTAAGCATAATGATGAATCAAAAATGTTTCTCCCATCATTTTGAATCCAGTTTATTATATTCCATTTGCACAGGCTTTCGTGACCTACGTGACGTATCAGCAAGCAGAATAATTAATTATACCTCCCAAAACAACATTTTGAATTCAGCGCCGAGAATAGCATTAACTTCCTCGACATTTCAATAGATGTCGTACATAGGAAGTCATCAACTCCAGAGTTAGGATGGCGCCTAGCGCAAGCTAAAATGTTAGGATAATTGTATGACGTTCTGTCATTGTTGTTAGAGGAATATAATTGGGAGTGACAAACTGTGTTGGTTATTTATGGAAGATATTACCTTAAGTGCAATCCTTCACCATTTATCTTCAAAAGTACTCAGTTTTTCCACCGTTGAACTCCTGTGCTGTGATCGATTTGACGGATATTTCTGTTGGAAAAAATGTTTATGAAGTCCTGTCAAAAATAGTAAGTTTTTCATCGTGTTAATCTTTCCTATTGTGTTCTAGCAGTTTACTTGCTTTGATGTGTACTATTGTAAAATTATATGTCTTTTTCACCCCCCTGACATTTGGCGTTAATGGATTTGTAGTAAAATTTAACGCCTGCAACCTTTAGTATCACGTTTATAATGCTTTTGTCGTAGTAATGTAGTTTTAGAATGAATTGAAGTCATGCAAGCCTGTGGAATGTTACATATTGTCCAGTGCATAATGATTTTGTACCATTTTTCTGTGATGATGTCATTTTACAACTTTTAGTTCTGTCTCTTATTGCCAACATTCTACATAGTGTATGAATTTACTTTTTGTTTTTGTTTATCAGCAGCATACAACCATCAATTGAATTGTTTACGACACTCCACCGACGCTACTGCCTAACATTGTTTCCATAACCTTCAATAAACTCTCCTTTATGATTATCTAGAGCCATTTGCTCATATTACTTAGAAAGTTTTCTCCATTATCTATTAATAATATCTGTAAGTCTGTAGATTCATCGTTTAGTGTAAATGATGATGGACACACCGGAGTGGACATTAAAAGTCGTCATTCTGCAGACGAAAATAAAATAAAAAATGGTCAGTGGCTGTTTTAGAATGCATTATGTCTCATTGTGTCAATAAATTTATTATTTTATTTACAATTGGGTTCAGTATCACTAAGGATGAGGCTACTTTTACCATACAACATATACAGCGGCAAGTGTGGCCAACAAATTGTGCTGAATGGAACATTTTCAAGTGGAATAATGATTGTATGTAGGTAATAACGTTCCACAGGGCGTGAGAAGTAAGATCAAACCGCAGTCCTTACTTATTATACTTACTTATTTCTTACGCTCATATAAATGTTCATTTTCCTGTTCTGTAATTTTTCACTCTCCCTTTGGAAACTCCAATTATTTACTGCTTAAAAAAACGTCATTTGATCAGGAGGAATGTATTTTAGGGTTATGCATGACATTTGATGTCTAGGTTTTTGGTTGCATATGCTATATAGAAAATATAAATCTTTCTATATAGAAAGATTTTGAATCACTTGCCTGGCTAGCTTGCTTTTTTGCCATACCAAGAGCAACCTCTTCTTGGGAGGTGGGAAGAAATTAATTAATTTTATGTCATCGAGTTTGCTCTACGCTGCTCTTTTATACGTCCGAATATAAATGATCTGTAATTAAAGTAAACAGTTTTGGAATTAATCCGTATTCTGACAAGTGTGATGTTTAAGAGGGGATGATTCATTTGATGAAGTTCTCAGTCATGAATCCTTTCATCTACATCCGCGATTTTATTAAACAACCTTTGGGATGTCGATTTATGTTACAACATAGCCAAATTAATTTTAAGTGCCATTGCGGGAAAGAAGTGCGATCTGAGTGTCAGGGGCAGCGGAGCAGAAGAAACACGTTCACTCATCCCCAAGCATATATGATACAGTGGTGAATGGCACTCCCAACTCTTTCTCAATGCTTCTGTGGTATCCTGCGATCGATTTCCCTTTGAGTGATAGTGGTCCACCCGGGGTATTATGCCTTGATGGTGTGGTTGGGGTGTTGAGTGAATGAATGCAGCTGCCGGTAGGATTGAAGTGAGCATGTGACAGTGGCTATGCAACCCGCATGCCGTTCCTGTATAAGCGGCCCAGCCAGCCAGGAAACTCTTCCTCGGCCTCGGTACGTAAGTTGCGCCGCCGGTGTCAGCGGTGCTATCTGCTGCATCGTATGGCGGGAGGAAAGGCGTCAGCGTAGGTACTGTGCCGTGCAATTGCTGTAAGAAATTAGCTTACGACACGAATGTTGACGACTCGTCTCCTCATTTTGTATCAGTTTCAACTCTCGTGGTACTTTCCTGGATTCTGTTTTAGGATGCTATCTCATGCTTAAGAACTTATGGCATCTCTATAGTTGGGGTTATGTGAAATTAATGTATAAACATTTTTAATCGAAAGTAAAAGTACATTTGTATAAAGTACCGTTGTCTTCGAAGGTCCAAAATCCTATATTTTCCGCTATATTCATTATGTATGCGTTAAAATCATTTAAACGAGAATTCGAAAGGATAGAACGTACCAAATAGTCAATAATTTTAATGCTATTTGTACCGAATATTGTTTAATCAATAGTATATCTTCCATGAGTACCGATATCAATGTCGCTGAATTCAACTACATCTATGAGCTAGAGCGAAGCTTCTCAGAATCCTTCCTTGCATGTTATTTTGTCTTATATAAGACAAAATAACATGAAAGGAATGAAGTTCGGTTGAGTATCTTATGCAGTGTAATTACTTTAATTATAGTAGTAGGAGTTAAAACGGCACACCTACCAATTGAAGTGCTTCCGATTCACATTTCTTATCCCGAGTTTCATTCCGTAATTGCTTTAGATTGACGATTAAATGTAGAAGTTATCTCTGCCCTTGATTTACAGGCTTGCTCAAGCAACTTCGATCCTTTGGTGTATGATGTCTTTTTGATAGTGTTCTTGCTCGCTGTTTGTTGGAGACAGTTTCTATTCCTATAATCTTCATCTATCCTCGGCATTGTTAAGAGACTGCCTTTGGAGGGGACTCAGTTTCATTTGGTTCTTGAATGATAATGCCTCTTTTACCCTAAAATGAGGAGGATTCCACTCGAAAATGGAGAGGACTTTTTTTGCGCCCGCATCTGCTTAAGCACACGAATGCTGACCAGTGTCATGGTGTCCTTATCCGAATTCAAGAACTGGAAGCAAAAGAGTCATTCCATTTTAAATCAACAAATGGTCCGAGCCTCACCATCTCAGATCTCAACTAAAATTGGCGCATAGATACTGTCAACCTTCCTGAGCCGAAAGCCGTTCCCTGTTTTAGCAGAAAAAATTTCTCCCCTGAACTATAGGCAGGCATGCATTGCATTAACGCCTGGAAATCGTCTTTTTAAACTATTATTCTACAGGCTGTAGCAGACTGGTTTTACGTGACATACACATGTCAAAGGTGTCAATAGAAAGCATATGAAGCCTACATGTTATTAGAGGAGTTTTAAATGCACTTTTCGCAAGAATAAGTGTCTTTTTGTCGCTGTAAATGTACCTTCCAAAATTCACTTTGTTTACAAGTTTAGCCTAAAATTACACCACGAAATAATTTTGAAAACGGGCCAGTTCTTCTCACCGTAGCACTCATATGTACCTAGTGTTTGAATATTTTAATAAATATGGAATGTGAGCATTTCTCACTGAGAAAATGTCACTTGAATTGGAGAAATTTGGGAAAAAATGGTTTTTCGGAGCGAATAAGGTCCGTGTGGGACAGGGTTGAAAAATTATGAAAGCATTGTTTTAGAAAGTCGTAATGTTCTTTTAGGTACAAAAAGAATTGTTTCGTGTTTTTTAGGGGGTTTGGGAGATATGGTCGGAGTAAAAACAGTGTTCAATTCCCACAGGAAATGGACCTACGCGGACTCTCATTCCAACAATGCTATAGGTACTTTAACTATCATTAATCCTCGTGGCATTGGGTTTAAAAATTCGAGAGTCATTGTTTTAGAAAGTCATTGTTTTAGAAAGTCTAAATGTTGCTTACTCCGGATGAAGTGGTTAGAATACTTGCCTCTCACCGGGAGGACCCGGGTTCGAATCTCGGTAGTGGAAGGTATTCTTACCTGGTAAACCGGTTCCTACTTACGTTTTTAGTGGAGAAAATTCGAGTACAGTACTCCGTTCGTCGGATGGGACGTTGATGCGTGGTCCCTTGGTCCCTTATCCTTGAGAGCAAGCTAATGCCTTTCGCCCCAGTCTGGAACGCCCATTAGGACACAGACTCCCCCTCTTTCCTTTATTATTTCTCTCTACTTCTTAGCATGTTCTCTATCCCTCCCCAATCCGTCCCAAAATGCCTATTCCCTTCCTTGCATTTCTCCATCTCTCTTCAGTTTCACTACTCCGTTGTCATTAATTTCTCCTTCTATCCGGTTACGCTTTCTTATCGTAGATGGTGTTATCGGCCGTGACATGGTGGAAACGATTCATTATAATAAGAATGAATAAACTTGATTTTTCCACAAATTTTATTACTTTCCACTACCCAGGTTTCGACGGTTAAGTCATCATCAGGTGAATAACAAAGAAACAGTTTTTCCACCAAGTATATACGAACAGTGAAGAGGGGCGGGTTTAGGTTTGCTAGGAAGGATGGTGGGGGTAAGAAGGGTCAAAGGGGGGGGGCGGGGAAGGAGGGCGGGGGTAAGGAAAGTCAAAGGGACAGGGAGAGTGGGGGTGGTAGGTTGAGGGAAAGGTTTGGCGTTGAGTGACACATTGGGTCGTTATGATGGGTCGGTGTCCCTGAACAGTGAGAGGTCTAGGAGGGGTGAACGGGAGGCATATAACAAATCATTGAGTATTTCACACTTCGAAACAACGGTTTTCATAATCTCTAGCTGTTTTAGAGCATCCAGACGGAGGCCTTTCTTTTCCACATGGAGAATTTTAGGGGTGAAGTCACTCACGTGTCTTATTTCCAAGAGGTGTTTCGCGAAGTGGGAGGTGTCGTTTGAATTGTTGAAACAAGCCTGATGTTCCTTTACTCTCTGTTTGATTTGCCGTCCTGTTTGACCGATATATACGGCCGAGCATTCGCATTCAAGCTGGCACACTCCGCTCTTTTCTAATAAAGGGATTTTATCCTTAGTTTTGGAAAGAAGATTCTGCAAGTTAGCTTTGTTGTAGAACGCTGGTTTTATTTTGTGTTTAGGCAGGACTTTCGTGGCTGTATGGGATAACTGGCCGAGATAACTTTCTTATCGTGTTCCACAGCAATTTTCTTTCTTCCCCCATCATTCCAAGGTAACTCTCGTTCTTCTTCCTTTCTGCTCATCGGACTTTCTCCATCCTCCCCCGATCCGCTTTGCAATAAGCCCCCTCTCTTTCCCCAGGGTCTACGACTCGGGACCATATGATGCAACGTTCCATATCTCTTTATTAACATTATCCCATCATTTTTGCTCAAGATTCCGGTAATCATTTCCCTGTGCTTGAACAAGACGGATGGATATGATTAAATCCGGGCACAACGTACACGGTGATTGAACAATAAATACCTAGAATCAAGCAAGGACGTGCACTTTTCGCCTTGATTTTTCGTGTCTACGTTGAGAGAAAAATTGAAGAGATTTAAGAGAAAGAATGAGTGTTCTCGCCGAAGTAAATGACATGTCGCATTTTACCGGAGCTAACTAGTATTAGGCGGCAATTTAGCTAATTTTCGTATTTTTTTAATAAGTCAATCTTAATTTTTCCATATTGTTATGAAAACGTCTTTTTGATGAGATGATGAAATCCAATAAATCACAACAAATGAAACATGGGGTAAAATAAATGTGTATAACTTTCTTTAAGTGGTATTCATTTTGACATCTTAAATTGAATGAATGTAGCTGAATATTCGAAAGTAAACATAAAGTATGTTCTCCTCTCTGAAAATCCATCAATAAGTGTTCAAAACATGCCCATAAAGACAAAATATTAAAGTACGTACTCATTCTGGAGGTTATTTTAATGCATGTTATCCCTCCGAAGGAAAGGGCGGTTCCGATTCTCCGCTAGTGGGCGGAATAGCTGGCAACTTCTCGTAAAGAAACTGCAGATTTTCTCCTCTCTATTCACTTTCTTGGAAATCGCTTGTCCACCCTATATATCCAATTAGTCGATTATTTTCATAGAATTAAAATTAAATTTTGCCAAAATCTTCGGAAAAATGTTTTGCCCGTTGGTTCAGATAAAGAAAATAACTTCCCCAAATCATCATCACGACCCATAGAAGTGTAGTGAAGATACCATATTACCAATGACAAATCAGTTCCTTTCTTCATTAGCCGATTCTATAGTTTATGCGTCATATTGTCGTGATTTTTTATTTACATAATGCAGAATGTTCATCATGAATTCAAACACTCTCACCCATCGAAAGATTTGAATCTCTTCGACGAAGTGCATCCACAGTAATTTTCAGCGGTCGTAGAGATGCAAAAACGCAGAAATAGGGCCATATTCTCTCCCCTGAATGATATAGTGATATTCACGTTAATCTCTGCTTTAATATATACTGATCCCCCCTGGGTTGTTTATAAAAAGTTGAGCGTGGACCGGACGGCATCTACCCACCACTTAAGAACTAATAGTGAATACTAAGCGTTGCATATTATTCAGGATTCACTGTCTGAAACTTAATTGACGTACATATATGCAGAAAAACTGACGTACGGCCTGGAGGAAAAGGGGGTTGACTTTTATTGAACATCTTTCGTCCTGTGATGTTTTCTTCTTATGATGCGCGGCAAATATTAACAAAATATTGAAGAAAGGCGCTGAAACATACGACTACGATACTGCGCTCGTCAGTTAATTTCA